>OW052076.1:13000000-13563070 GCA_932526445.1 Phragmatobia fuliginosa | reverse complement strand
TCAAGCTGACATCGCATACTCTAAAAATATGGGAACGAATTCTTCACAACCGTTTTCTAAAACATGTGGCCATATCCAAAAACCAGTATGGATTTACAGCTACAAGATCAACTACGGATGCAATACAAACAGTACGAATACTCATGGAAAAGAGCCGTAGCAACCATGAAGATCTTCACCTAGTCTTCTTAAACCTAGAGAAGGCATTTGACAGGGTACCACGAAAACTAGTATGGCATGCTCTTAGATCGCAAGGAATTCCTGAGTGTTACATAGCACTAGTACAGAATATGTATAACAACGCAAGTACACGAGTGAGAAGCCTAGCTGGTACAAGTGATCCCTTCGAGGTCAAAGTTGGCGTGCATCAAGGATCTGCTCTTAACCCGCTACTATTTAATATTGTTATGGACTACCTCACCAAAGACATCCGGTCCCCTCTACCTTGGTGCCTGCTATATGCAGACGATGTTGTCCTCATTGACAGATGCGCAGAACAACTGCAACGTACCCTAGAGCTATGGAGACATGCCCTGGAATCCAATGGATTAAGAATTAGCAGAATCAAAACAGAGTACCTCCCATGTCACTATAGCCTCACAAAGCAGACAGCACCCATAATCAGCATCGACGGTGATCAACCTGTACCGAAAGTAAGCCATTTCAAATACCTGGGCTCGGTCTTGTCCGCGGACGCAAATGTGGACATGGATGTGACACACAGGATAAGTGTGGCTTGGCAGAGGTGGAAGGCGCTCACAGGTGTGCTCTGTGACCGCCGTATGCCGATAAAGACCAAAGGCAAGGTCTACAAAACAGCTGTGAGACCTGCTATGGTGTACGGCGCCGAATGCTGGGCGATCAAACAAACGCATTAACAAAAACGACATGCCAATGAGATGAAGATGCTGAGGTGGGCGGCCGGTGTCACTCAGACTCGGACTCAATAAAGTGCGTAACGAACACATCAGATGAAGTTACAAGGTTGCTCCTATCGCCGACAAGATCAAGGAATCCCGCATGAGATGATATGGGCATATTATGAGACGCGATGAAAACCATGTTGTAATGAAAGCTCTCGCATTACCAGACATCAAGAGTGGCAAAGGTCGCCCGCTTGCTACGTGGTGGTCCATCGTATCAAAGGACTTGAAACAGGCCCAGTTAAATATGGAGACAATCCAGTATCGACCAACCTGGAGCATGAAAACGAGGAGGGCCGACCCTAAATAATGGGAAGAGGCACGTAAAGAAGAAGAAGAATATTTTCTGATTAGACCAAGATTTCTGGTTTACTCAATTATTACCTATAAGTGTACCGCCTAATTAAGTGCCTTAGAATGCAAAATAAAGCAGTTTAACAGTTGTGAAAAGATAAAAAACGATTTTGCCAAATTACGAGAGAATTTCTGTACCGCAATCAAAGCACGTAAAATAACAATGAAATGTGGATTTCTACCATAGAACAGTGCTAGATTCTAGAGGAGGTTAACTTACATCTTTTTGACTTCCTTTGACGGAGCTTATAATAATATCACATGGTTTTTCTGCAAATATTTTTCGTAGAGCATCTATAAAACTAATATCGTGTGACTTCCCAATATGGTCAGCTGAAATCAATTTATATAATACATGAAATAATTAAGTTGAGTATTTGCATCTGGTGATCTCACCGAATTGGTGAAAAGTCACTAAAGATTTACTATCAATCCAGTCTAGCTGATCTATTTGCACCCAATAATCTTTGATTTTTGAACATGTTTGAATTTGAATTTGGTATAATTCCATTTTATTATTTAGTGTTGTATGACGTGTTGTACAAAACATTATAGTAATCATTCTTTTCAGTGACAATATTGACATCTTTCCTCAAAGAACCAAAAAAAAAAAAATTTACATAAACTTTCTCATAGAAAATCATCAATATAGGAATTAAATTTGGCGTAGGCGCAGTGTGGTAACGCGGTCCGAGATGTGCACAGGATATTCATGAAGTCGCTCTTCTAATTGAGTTTTAATGGTAAATCCTACCCCAGACCTACGAGGTTTGGATGAAGGGGTACCTTTCCAAAAGAAAGTGTAACCACCTCCAACTTCCACCAGTTTTCCTGCATCAGGGAGATGTTTTTCGCTGCATTCATGTAGCATTCGTGCAGCCACCTTCACATCATAGCGATCAAATTCCCGAACAACTATAGTGGTTTTACGCTCGGGGTAGGCGTTGCCGTCTTGGTCAATCAGCGTTCTTACGTTCCACGTGCCAAATGTCATGATAGGTGGTTTCATTATAATTTTATTTTTTCTGATACGTAGACGACAAATTAGATTGATGCAGTGGCAGCCGTGGTCTCTACCACCTTCCGGGTCGGGACGAGCATTTTTAGGGCACCTTTTCTAGCCCCCTCCTCAACTGGGCGGGGAGAGCAGTGCGTCCCTAAATTGGTCTGCTCTGTCACCCCAGGTGCTGCTGAATTTGCATTGTCGTCCCAGGCTTGCAATGCAAAAGCGACCACGACGTGTACTCACGCCCCTGGGGCCGCCTATGTGCAGGTATCAAACAAAGCCCGGCTTGCATCGCGCCAGACCTCTCTACCTCAGCCCATCGCCATAGGACTTAGCGTCCTCGGAGTCCATATATCGGAAGCGGTTAATTGCGCAGGATATATTAAGGTGCGCAAGCGTTTGCGCATACGCAGGCACACATACTCGTCCTCTCCCTTCCCGATTCAGTGGAACGGTGAATCGCTACGACTGGCGAAGAGGTCGAATGATGTGTCTGGCCGACGGTAACTGTACGCCCTCTACCGTCGCCCTAGGCCATCCACCATTATCTGCATTGGGTTGCCACCCTCACTGAAACAGACTTTGAGTGGAATACTACTGTCTTGACGGGAGGGGCCAGAGACAGAAGCAGCTCGGGAAGCCGGGTTCGCATACCCGTATACCACATTACAACTTTCGGCAGTAGTTGCAGTGGGTACCCCTGACATTTGAACCCCATGTACCGCACCGGTACACGGCACAAACCATGTACCAGCGGCGCCGCGTCGCGGAATCGGCACACAAGTTTGTGTCCAACGCAAGTGTATCCCATCGGTACACGGCGCACGGGCGCCGTGAGCCGTGAGCCGATGCGATGGCACCGTCACACAAGTATGTTTCGAACACAAGTGTATCCCATCGGTACACGGTGCACGGGCTATCTATATGTCTAAGGATACTCTACAGGATGGAGTAGTCGCGAGTAAAAAATCATCCTTACTTTACGTGTAGGGGAGGTACCATAAAAAAATATTTTTCGTTATTTTATTGTAGACTTTGTCTACAATAAAATATTCATGCATAGTTTCAACTTTCCAGCACCAACTTTTTGGGCGGTAAGTCGAGGAGAGATGGACGGACGTGACGAATCTATCAGGGTTCCGAGACATAAACTACGGAACCCTAAAAAAGCCGAAAAATAATTAAAGTTACAAAAAAAATTATCAAAAGTTGAAAAATTGTTGTAAGTAACTCATAATTTATATTAAATAGAAAACCTTTTACCTTCTAGTTGCGGGAACAATTTCAGTAAAAATTGTTTTTTCGGTACATTGCTGACAGTAGTAAATACTTCACAACCATGAGCCAACGCAATCGATATAATCGCTTGACCTAAAGCACCTGTCCCTCCATGAACTAATATTGTAGTTCGCCGATGTAGTTGCATCTTTATTCCCTTTAAATTAACAAGAGGTAACATAAGACTCATTCATTCTCCGCATGAAAAATATTTGGAACAAAAAATGATGTTTATAGGTCATCTATTAGATGGTCACAGATTATAGTGATGAATTCAGAACCCGTTGTCACCATTACACACGTGGGTATCGATTGAACCGAATAAAGATGCAAAAGATGCAAATGCAATAAAGATACAACAGAAACAAAAAACTTTACACAACCCTCAAACTAACTCATCTGGCATGATAACAAGGTAAAACTAAAATACAGGAAAAGTACTCACAAGTAAGTAGAATGCTTGCAAATATGCAAGGGGCACAGTAGCTGCATCTTCTAAGCTCCAATGAGCTGGCACTGGCCACAGAAGTTCTGGCTGCGCTCGGACCTGAGTGCTGGCAGCACCACTGCGCACCACCCCCATTACGGGTTGACCCCTATGACATATTTAAACAACAGATTAGAATTAGAAATCTGCCCCATTAGTTAGCGTATACGACTGCGACGAACTAATATTCAGGTAAAACCGGTTAAATTAGTTCCCGATCGCCAATAGTCTTCTATATAACAAAGGCTAGAACGATGAGATTTGAATTAGGGATATTAAAAACTGAAAAAGTAGTCTAGGTCCTTCCCCAAAATCAAATCTACACCGTAATTCCTCCAAAGCGGTTCCGGTATTTATCCGTGGAAGATAGAGTTACTATCGAAATTATGATATGGTTTTTAAAAATACTAATTTAATTGCTTTCTAAATAAATACCTTTCTGTGGTACCGCTAAAGTCCATTCCGCATGCTCTAACATTTTGCGCAGTGAATAGTGAACCATTTGCGTGCTTTACATCAGTACTATTAATCCCAGCATAGTGGACCTGAGAATATTATTAAAGAAAATAGAAATCATCGGTAGCAACGCTGTATTATTAACTTGAAAGCATATGTAGTACATGTTCCAAACATCCGCTATCGTTTCACGGTAAAAAAGCGCCTATAAAAAATATTAAAATCCGTATCTGAATCTGATTCGGTATTATTATTACATCCAATCCGATCCGATATATACTAGTAATGTTTGATTTGTAAACATCATTCAGAGATAAAAATCATTTAGCACTAGAGAGACCGAATCCTTTTTGTTAAAGTTTCAATTTTGAACTGTAAACGTAATTAAACATTTGTGGTTTGTAACAATTGTAATCGAAATTGATATCATCAATTTCGATATCAACAATTCCGATTCTGATTCGTAAGTTTATGAAGCCCAAAATCGATCAGAGTTTAATGCAATGAAAGTCTATGTTCAGTTGATGATGTTGATGAAGTTTAGAGTACAATAATTTCTAAAAAATTAGACCTAAGATAAAACCGATACTTACATTCACATTTACTCCTGATTCAACCAAATCAGGAGCTTGAACCCATTGCAGCGAATTACATTCACCGATTTTTGCACTTTGCAATGTAACTTTTTCACTTATCGTCACTGTACTTGACATCGATAAGTAGAATTCACCTCCCCATTTGCCCTATTAGATAAAACAATGCATTCTCTATCAATATTTTTTTTGTTATTTAAATCTTTATGCTCAAACACAACAAAGGCGGACTTAGTGCCGTAGGCATTTTCTCCCAGTCGAGTTTAGGGCAATGCAGAATCAGTCATGTACGTACAATATAATCTATTATTTTTATTATTTGTGCATTTGTTAATCTCGAAATTGAAATTTGGTATAATGAAAACCACGGGTCTAGATCAAGTGAAGTTCATTTGAGGGAACTGAGTCTGTTATCTTTGAAATTGTGTTTTTCTGTGTAAACTTCCGAACAATGCGGCAAGTGTTTAATAAGGCAGCTTTTTGCATAGTTTTATATGTGTTAACGGGGAGTTTCATTTGTCGTAGAAAATGATGAAGATGTTTAGGTATTACTCCGGTGATAGAGAGTACCTAAGTGAATAAAGAATTTTGAATTTTACCATAAGCACAATGTACACTAGTCATTTTCCAAATTTTAACTATTTCATTCAGATATTTTCTGAAAATTGTGTTTGTTAGGAACTGCTATGTCCATTATTGTATGTGTGTTTATTATATTTATCTACAAGAGTTATGTCGGGTCTGTTTTTGTGAATGGTTTTATCGGTTAGTATGGCTCTACCGATGTATATCTTGTGACTTTGGTTCTCCAACACCGGTTTTGGAGAATATTTGTAGTATAGAACTATTTCAGGTGGTAAAAAAATATGTTTAATATAATTAATGTCATTCTGAATATTTTACTTACATGATTCACGCAATTAAATGCAAATTCCACATCAATGAGATTTTTTTCAACGTCATCGATGTTACTATTATAAACTGTAATCAAGTAGATCTTGTTCCGTGTACTGTCTCTCCGCCAGGAAGCTACAAGCTCTTTAAGGCTAGGTATCGATGGGACGGATGACATTACTAGTAAATGTTGATCGGTGGTTAGGTTAGCACGAACTGAAGTCAAGAAATCTATATCAGACTTTTTAAGAACACAAACAGTTCTAATACTAGTCAGTGCTTTCATAGGACCCCAACGAACTAACTGCAACACTGACTGATTTTTGGTTAGGTCTCCAGAAAGAAGGTGTGAAGAAACTACGCGGTAAGTCTTTGAATGTCGTTCGTAGTTTGGATTGGTTACATTTTCTTGAGTGACCACAAATTGATCTTGATGAAGAATTACTTGTAATCTTTGAAGTACCTGTCGAAAGTTATATTCTTTGAGTTATTTATTTTTTTATTTCCAACATTACTTATAAAATATTTTCTATTAAGAGCTTACGTTTCTATTGCTTGATAAATCCTGAACAAGTATCAGATCAACATCTTCGAATGTATTTTTGTTAATTGAATTTTCTTCAGAAACTTGTTGATAGTTAACTTTAATTCCAAATAAGTTATTGGCAAGATTATTAATTTCCTTTAATATGGATCCCTCTTCCCTTTGACTTTGTACTTCAACAACTTTAATGCTATTCTTACTTAAATTTTCAGCCACTAGTTGAAGATAAGCTTCAAGTATTGAAGAAATCTGTACATTAGAACAAAAATTTTAAAATTAAAAATAAAATTTTAAACATTTTGTATGAATAGTTATTTCTATAAAATATTATGTTATACTTACATCTAAATTTGATTTGAAATAGGGAACAAATGCCAGTTTTTTTAGTGACATTTTTGGATCATTAACCGGAGGCAAGTGTTGGTATTTAATGTCTTGTAATAAAACTCCTCCGCACCTAATTTGGAAGTAAAAACAATCATAAACAAAATCCTCGAGTATCACTTAAAACGTATGAAAATGTATATAAATTAATGAAAAAGAGAAAATACGTTCATTAATTACACACACAAAAAGAAAACTGAATAAAAATAAAAGGTACAACGTAAAAAAAAATTAACTGCACGAATAGCGGATTGTCGTAAGCAGTCGCCAAACCGAGTGTAGAGGGTTCAAACTCAACATGAGATTACATAGTGTGATAATTAATGTTCTGAGACTTGGTGTTCTTTGTATATGGTAAGTATATGTTTGTATATTTTAGCCATAAGATGGGTGTTGTTTCCAAAACAGAAATAAAAAGATGACATTTTTGATAACAATGAAAACAGGTCGCTGACGCTGTCTGTTCCCTTAGATTTTTAAGCTACTCAACGAATTTTCATGCAATTTCAGCAATGGATAGAGTCATTCAAAAGGGACTACCATGCAAAGCCGTACTGGGTTTACCAGTGAACAAACAAAACCAAGAAACAAACAATAGTTTTCGAAACAGTAAAACAGTAGCAATAGTTAATGAAGTATTAAAATAGGAGTTGCTCACCTAGTGAAGTCTAATTTTTCATTAACCTCAGCCTTAATTAAAACTATACCGTCTAAATGTGGCATATCTGTAAATGTGTTTGTATGTTCTTTGACGTCAATAACTAATCGCCGGATGTGTGTAGTCTGTGAGACGGCATGATGTTTTTGTCGCAATGTATTCAACTGCAGCATACCATCAATAAAAGTAACCCAATTGCCACGCCACTGTACCATAGCTTCTGTAAGGGTCTCGTCAGCACAATTGATGGATTGAAATTTACCTCTGTGACATTTCAAAACAGTTTATAAATTGAAAGACAAAAAGGTATGTATTAACAAATTATTTCTCAAATATGAATTTTTACAAACCCATAAGAGTAGTCTCTGTCTCGTAATAGCTGATAAATATCTTCACCAGTAAAATGCACAGTTTGTATCTCCTTATCAACTACTGAACTCATTTGTTTTATTTTCATATTTCTTATATATCCCCTTGCAACTCTAGAGATGCCGTCTAAAATCTGAATAAGGATATTGTAAATTTTATCTTACATTATTATTATAGGTATAATTCTTCTTACGTGACAGAAGCAAGTCTATTGCTACTTGGATACTATGAGAAAAAAATGGAAGATTAGTTATCAAACAAAGCTATATTGAGAAAACTATTTTATAGAATTTAACTTTTATTAATTTAAACTTTTAAATCAACGTACCATAATACAATATGAGTAATTCTAGTTAAGAGAGTCTAGAGTTAGACTAGACTGCCTTGAGAGGGATGTGTGTAGTTAGTATTTTAAGTAAAATATCGTCTTAGCTAATATTTGAATATTGAACCAAACCCAATTTGTTCTTTTTTAATTTTTATAAACTATTTATTCGACTAGTAAATTTAGACCAGGACAGTAAGCTTTCCTTTAAAAGGACTTCGATTAGCGGTAAACTACGATAGGTTGATGATGGCGATTTACTTTTTGGTTTACCTCAAAGCCTCCTTCCCCCCTGTGTAGGGTAATACTAAGTTTGAGTTGTTTTCCATCATTTAGCACCGGTTGTACAAAAGATTCGATATTTTTAAATTCGACGGAAATTTGCCTTTTTGGTACACCCTTCACCATACAAAGTGTATCCCACACTAGCATCAAACTAGCGGCCAACGGAAACAAAGTATCACCTACAAAAAAAAGATAATAAATGTGCTATTCAAAGGAAAAACCAATGATTTAAGTGAAATAATAACATGAGAAGAAGATTCCAAACAAGTGTAAAAAATTTAACGGTTTCCAAAGACAAATTATTTTAGTATGCTAATTAGATTACTGTCATTAGAAACTTGATTTAAATCTGCTTTATATAGTCCGATAAATGTACCTCTTATTATATGTCCTCGTAGATACGAATGCTCCTTATCATGTAAAGCTAAAATAAAATCGCAGTTTGCACCCAGTTTCTTGTTCGCTAGGCAATGAATAGGTAGTGGCCTAAGGAAAAGAGAAAATAAAAATTTAGGAATCAATAAAAGGAAATTAACGATAATCTAAAACATCCTTAATTAATACTTACCATTTTTCGTCATGAGCCCATTTTACTAAATGAGACAGGAAAGGTGTACCGGTAGAAACAGGCATTTCAACTTTGGGGTAAAGAGCCTGAATATTAAAATTAAACCCTTCGATAAATAACCTGCAATAGAGATAAAGATTTTGATCTACTTTCTCTTTCTAACAAGTCTCCTTAGCCGAGTTGCAAATTATTCTCTTTTTCTTATTCTCTTACTTGTCTTATTAGCTAATATTATTGGTTTTATTTCAAATACGTCAATCCCCAATATTCGTTACTTGTCTGTTGACCAAACATAATGTATTTGTAAATGTTTAGGTAATAAATATTTAGATATAAATAAACAGAAATATGTTCAACCTTTTACTGAGTAGCAAGTTACAAGACAAAATTCAGACATTGGGATCATCTGTATTTAAGATGTGTAAAGTTTTAATTTAATAAATTCTTGTTATAATTTTACTTACTTTCCGATAGCTTCAAGCATAAAAAGTGTATTGTCAGGATGCTTTCGTTTTGTCAATGGAATACTTTTACAAGAGTGTAAAGAGCGTGTCAAAATAGCCTGTAGTAACCCATGCGGAGCGACTTCTACTAGTACGGCATGGCTGGGCACCAAAAGCGAAGTTTCTTCAAACAATACTGGACTCTGTAGAGTGTAGACGATATATTTTGGAGGCAGTTAAGTAAATATATATCTTCCTAAACTTTATTAACGTTATCTTAACTAAACCAGTTCTACCTAAATATCATTTTTTGGCATCGGACCATGAGTGAACTAAATTTGAATTTTGAGCTAGTTGTCAATATATTGGGAATTGATTTCTCAAAACCGATCGCCATAGATGTTCATGATAGCTAGGACCGACGGTTTAACGTGCTCTCCGGGGCACGAACGTGAGATACCACCATTTCCCATACTTCTACATCTACATTCGAACCCGAGACATCTTGATCAGCAGTCGCATACGCTAACAGATATACCAACAAGGTGGATAAGTAAAGTTACAAAAAAATAACGTACTTACAAAAACTACATAATCTTACCAACAAATTGTTTGTGAGGTACTCAGCAGAACAAAACTTGGCAATGGGCTCATTCCATCGAGCTTCTGATACAGATGTGGAGAGCCAACGCTTGCTTCTCTCTTTAGGGTTTGGGATGACTTTTTTTAAGTAATTTAATAATCCAGGTCCTGCCAATAAAAAGATCAATTTATAAAAACGGTATTTGTCTGGCAATCTGGTCGAATTCAGTTGCTTCTTTTTTATATTAATAGACATAGTCACTGCTGGACTATTTTAACAGCCTTTTTATTAAAAGGATGTTTTTGTACCATGACAAGTTCAAATAAGTAGTGAAGGCTTCTGGTGTTATAATATTTATACTTATATTATTTTTATTACCTTATCCTTTAAAAAAGCTTGCTTACCAGCATCAGCGATATAACTTGAGTGATATGCGATGTTGGAGCAAGGCACTTCTTTGGCAAAGATTCCGCCGGCAGATAGTTTTGCAACAAATTCACGCATAACATCTGATGGCCCGGAAATTGTACTGGACTCTGGGCCGTTATGGCACGCAACTTCAATCTCCGGTGGGCACTTTTTTGAAATCTGCAAAAAACATAAAATGCAATAAATTAACCTTTATTCTACACCATTTCATCCAATTTACATTTAGGATTTCAACGAAAGTATGACCATGTACTAATGGCGGCCTTATCGCTAAACAGCAATTTCTTCCAGACAACCTTGGAATAGAAAAAATAGACTGAAAAAGAACGAAATCACGGACAGTTTTTGGTGCGAAAACCGGACACCGGATAGAGGGTTCATTCATATTACACCGGATCCCACAAGAAAATCGGACAGTCGAGTACTCAGCTCAGTTAAATTTGAACCTGTGCACACAATGGACGACGAAATTGTTGTGTTGAGGTGGTATCTTAAAAGATGGCAAACTAAAAGAAAATGTTATGTACATCCTATTTTGCGGGACAGATTTTCACTTGGAATATTTAAAACATTAATGGGTTAGAAGAAATAAACTTAGAAGTGCCGAATCAAAGTTCTTCAATTATTTTCGAATGACAACAACCACTATTGACGATTTATTTATGAAAATGCGAGTCGAATTACGTGAGAAGAGTACGGACGAGACGAGGGGAGCACAGGTGCTGTGAGAGGGGGACAGATACTGGCACAAACTCATTCACATTATTCCGGTCCGGTGTTTCTACCGGCACTATCTTAGTTACAAAACGCTCGGTAAAAATGCCGGGCTTGGCAAAAATGTCTAACCCGGGATAATGTAAATAGCTTCATATAGTTTGTACAGCCACTAGCCCTTCCGGTAGTTTTACCGGCTTTACGCTTTGTAGGGTCTGGAGGTGGGAATTATTTTATGATTTCTAAGAGCGGCTCTAAGAATGAATAGCTGTCTCATAGTCAGCAATATGCAGTCAGAATATAGCTCAGTAGTGGGGTATCTAAAATGTCTTCGAAGCATCACCTTAAGGACAGTCCTCAGAGCCCGCTCCACGATAATAAACTTGGTTTTAGCAACTCTAACCCATACTGGAATGCAGTAGCCTATATTAGACTGACAGAAAAATAGATGTCCGATTTTTAATATGCCAGTGTCTGCGCAATGTCTCAGAGATTTAAATAAGTCTAAGAAATATAAATAAGTCTTTTAACTTTTAAAACAATGTTATCAACTTGATTATATCATTTCAGTCCGTCATCAATCACCACACCCAACTACTTTGTGTGGTCAACACGGGTAAGTATCGTACATGAGCAAGAATTGAAATATAAGCACGTATGTGCTGTGATTATAAATTTTGGTGGAGCGAACTTCGTTCCTTTTTACATGAATATTCGAAGTTTGTTTTAGCCACGTTTAGGGTGAGCAGGTTAAATTGCAACCAGTTCATAATAATAATTTTTAGGGACGATTTTGCAACAATCTGTACCTCGATCCAAGTATTATCAAAGACCACAATCGCGGTGTCACCAGCATACGTTATCCCTACTAATATTATAAATGCGAAAGTAACTCTGTCTGTCTGTTACGCTTTCACGCCTAAACCACTGAATCGACTTTGATGAAATTTGGTATGAAGATAGAACTGAACTTGGGAAAGGACATAGGACACTTTTTATCGCGAAAATAAAGGTAGAAAGAAGGGTTTGAAATAGGGGACGAAAGTTTGTGTTGAAGTTCCTTATTATCAAACATAAAGTCATGTAAGATTGTTTAATCTACCCTTACCGTGTCGCGCGATATAAACGAATTCCACGCGGGCGAAGCCGCGGGCGGAAAGCTAGTTATGTATAATTTATATCGCGGGAGCGTGCATAAGTCATTTATGTGGATTTGGAAAAGTGTTGAACCTAAAACGTTGCCTTTTGGGACTCCGACAGTTTCTTCGTGACTTAGGCATGAGTTGATTTTAACCAACAGTTTTCAATTTTGAAAGTACTATTTCAAGAGCCTTACCACGAATACCAATTGATAATTTGTTAACAAGGGTGGGGAAAGGCACTGTATCAATCGTCCTTTGTAGATCTAAGAAGATACCAACGCATTTAAGTTGCTCATCAAGTTTTTCCAATACATACTGAGTTAGATCAATAACCACGTCTTCGGTAAAAATACCTTTTTTAAATCCATACTGGTTGGGTGCTATAATATTGTACCTGCTTAAATAATTTTGTAGTCTACCGTTAATTAGCTTTTCCATAACTTTGGAGAGAGCTGAGAGTACTCATATGGGTCTATAACTGCCGACATAGACTCTGATCCCGCCCTTTTATATAGGGTGAACAGGGGCCTTCCTGAAAGGCTCTGGGATTACTCCTTTGATACTGGAAATATTAATTACGTGCGTTATTAAAAGGTCAAGAGGGTTGCGGCAATCACTTATTACGGTTGACGGTATTCCATCCCAACCAGTTATTTATCCTGCCTAAGGTTCAGTATGGTGGACTCCACCTCTAATTCATCCACCTCGAGGATAACAAACGAATTATTAAAAGACCTTTGTTTGAAAGGCGAAATTCTCTGTTGCGAATCTGTTGCGAAATTGCAGGAACCTTAGAAGCCAACGCAGCTCCTATTGTAGCAAAGTAATGGTATGTGCTGTTAATTGAAGCCTTTGGACTAGATTTAGTATTCAGCGTTTATATAGGGTCTGCACATATCTTTGTGTTTGTGATTTATTTTATTTTATTCCATAGTGCTTTGGGATTTTGTTTAAATTTATTTAGTTCGTGTTTGTCATTGATGTTTTGAGTTTTCTGAGAAGGCCATTGCAATAATTTCGATACCTTTTATAATATCAGGTGAGTAAGATTATATTATCAGGTGATGCCCGTGAATTTTTAAAAAATAGTAATTCATAATGAATCATAAAAACGAATAGTAAGTAACGATGACCTTTTATATAAAGTCTTACTTGTTCATAACCCATTCCGATAGCCGCCATAGAACCATGTATGAACTTGGTTTCCAGTGACACCAAACCGCGATAATATGCAGATAGGATCATTTCTTCTGCAGTCAAGCAACCGTCTGCATACGCACATCCCAGCTCACCCACACTGTGACCTGTTAATATCAAAGAATGAAGTATTTGCACATACTATTATTAATATACTAACTTATAAGTTTTTTAAAATAATTGTTTTTTTTGTATTAAGTTTTACTACTCTATTGCGCACAATTTACATTATATATACGAATACAAATATTTACAGACATACATTGGTGGAAATAGATATTTGATATTATAATAGGCGGTCTTATCGCTCAAGGCAATCTCTTCCAGACAATCTTTACACGGATTTTAAAATTATAATTTAGGTAATCGATCATCATCATCATCCTAGCGTCCTTCCCGATTACTTTCCAAGCTAACACTGCAGAGTCAGATCATTTTACGCATATTCTTTCTCCACTTTGCCCGGTCTAGGGCTTCCTTGGTAGAGAGAATTAATACGCATGTTACCTATTACGACGTTAATCCAACACTTATTGGGTCTTCCCCTTCTACTGAGGGCGCATGACCAGACATTTGTTACCCACGTTACCCGGCGGTTGCCGCAAAACGTTGCCATACCAACGCAGGCAACTCTCCTGCGTTTTATCTGCGCTATCACAGAAGTGAAGGCTGCCGCGAATGCGGGAGTTTCTCACGGCAGAAGAAGCTTTGGTATAAATTTGAGGGTCATCTGCATAAAACTAGCAGGAAGAAATTAATAGATCTGTGATGGAGTTATAAAAACTTCGAAGAGTAACAGAAGGAGCATGCCGCCATTAGGTGTGTAGCTATAGTAGACCAGCTGGAATAGTTAATACAAAAGCGCTGTCGGTGACCATACAGGTAGCAACGAAACTCATCAATCAATTGCTGATAGAGCACAATAGTCCGAGCAAGATATCAAAGTCGACAATATTGAAAAGGCTTTGTAAAATCGGGCAGAACAAGAATCGTCAACTTTACCTTCTCCATGCTGAATCTGATATCCTCCACAACATAAAGGAGTATAGTGATAATACTATGGCCCTGACGAAAAACTGATTGGAGAGGATTTAAGAGGCAATTACTTTAGGGCACCGCGCATTTAGGGGCCCTTCGCCTCAACAATTTCTGACTGCTTAAAAGTATCTACTGAAGTTGTATCTTGACAAAGCGTGAACTGTTGTTACACGTGTATTGCGGTCTCCCTATTAGATCTAATAACAAGCAAGATAAATGATGTAACTTAGCTTCCATAGCCTTTATTTTTGGATGACTTCCGGAGGAACCGTTCTACCCCAAAACCCCGCGGTGGCCTACATCAGTAGTTCGGAGGAACACTAGGGACGCATCAGCGGATTCTGGAGTCCCCTGCCGTACCCCACGACTAAGGTACATCCTGGGGCAGGACGCTGTCGTGCCTCTCACGACCCTACGCAGTAGAAGAAGCAAAACGACCCACCTTAGGCGACACCCCCGGGCTACACCATGGGTGTCACCTCTCTCGGGTCGTTTACAGTGGTCACATTTCCCCAAGATGTGGTTGCAGCGACCCTTAGGTGATAATCCTTAGCCGGATTAGCCGGGATTAGCCTTATCCTGATCCCGCTTAGCGGACTCCTTCTGGTGCATAATGTCCTCACGGAAGGAGACCGCGGCTTCCCATCCCTCACAACTCGCCAGTATTGCCGCGATCAATCCTGACAGATTTTGTTTGCTCTGTACGACCAGGAATCAACACTGACTCCCACTCAGGGCAGTCTTGGGAGCGCGGGTCCCCCGCCCCCCCCCTCTAAATGCTAAATGGATGCCTCGAAAAAACTTAAACAAAAATTAATAATGGTAGTACCTATACTAGGAAAACTATAACGATCTAGATAACTTATTTAGTTCAGGAGTTATGGAGGCCTAACTTGAAAAATACGCTAATTTGGGAATTTTCATACAAAATAACGAAATAAACATAATTATCTAATGGACACGATTTAAAAGCCACGTACCATTATGGGTGACTACAGAACCTTATTCTATGCGTGGCTTGATACGTACTTGACCAAATTTTAGAAACATTATATTCTGAAATTATCCTAATCCTGAATTTTCTACAGGCCTCGCGCTGACTTAATCTGACACTGTATGTACATAAGACGTTACTTAAACGACTATAGAGTAAAAGGGGAGTATTTTGTATTGTGCGGTTGGTTTTTCTGGGCGGTTTCCGCACTTAGTCCTAGTTATTGGACCATTGTGCGTGAAAAGTTATTTCCCATTCACTCCAGCCAGCCTAGGTTGGTCCAGAAGGAATGCAGCCTCCGGGGATTACTGCAGGCCTCCCGATACGTTGCCGGTGACTGTAGAATTTGTGCCCGCTGTTCGGCCACACTGCTGCATTCCATGATGACGTGTTGTGGCGTTTCTTCTGCCTCCATGCATCCTCTGCATAGGGGGCTGTCTGTTACTCCTATGGTGTGTAGGTGTTTGTTTAGGAGACAATGTCCGGTTAGGGATCCTATGATCTTGCGGAGTTTGTCTCTGTTCAACCTGATGAGGGTGCGGGCAAGCCTTGTATTGGGAGCTGATACAGCGTTCTTGGTTTGCCGACATCCCTCCTTATTTAGCCACTCTGTCAAGTGAGTTTTCTGGGTTCTTTCGCGCAGCCATGCTTTAATTTGGGCTTGAGGTATGGGTAGCAGTGGTTCTGGACCATGCACTTTCGTGTCTGCTCCCTTCTTTGCCAGCTCGTCTGCGGCATCGTTTCCCAGTGAGTTGCTGTGTCCCTTTATCCATTGCAGAGTCACTCTGTTGGTTGCCGCAATGGTTTGGAGTGCACTATGGCATTCCATTATCAGGACTGAGTTTATTGTGTTGTTACGGAGGGCCTGGAGCACGGAGGCACTATCAGTGACGATTTTGATGTTGGAGTCACTGATGTCTCTGGCAGCAACCGCCTGTGCCGCTCTGGTAATGCCAATACATTCTGCCTGAAAGATTGTATTTAGCTTGTCTAGTGTTGTTGTTATCTTGATGTTTAGGTCGTCTGAGAAGACACCAGCTCCAGTACCTGTGCTGGTTTTGGAGCCGTCGGTGTAGATCCTGACTTCCCCAGTGCCAGAGTAGTCATTTTTCTCTGCGGAAAGCTGGATGTCGTATCTTCGATCAAAGATGTGTTGCCCCAACATCTTGTCCATAGGCGCCTCAAGGAGCGGATTTTCCTTGATGCATATTTGGAGAATGTTGGAGTGTTTTGTTGTTACATTTGATTTCCATATGCCCAGAGATCTTAACCTCAGGGCTGCCGCCTTTGCCTCTTCCTGTATCACCAGGTCTAGTGGTCTTAGGTTCAGGAGATACTCTAATGCGGCTGATGGAGTTGTTCTCATGCATCCTGTTGTTGCCAAGCTTGCCAGGCGTTGTAAGCTTTGAAGCTTGGATTTTACTGTGCTCATTTGTGTCCTGGGCCACCACACAATTGAGCCGTAGGTTATTGAGGGCCTGATTACTGCTGTGTATAACCAAAGGGTGATCTTTGGGTTAAGACCCCATCTCTTACCAACTATTCTTCTACACTGATTTTTTTTTTTTTTTTAAAAGACAACTCCCGCATTAGGAATATAAATTCCTGTGTCGCGGGGGACTTTACAAACATACATGAAACGGACACAAAGAACATCCAGACTCAGAACAACAAATTGTGAATCACACAAAGTGTTGTCCTACGTGGGATTTGAACCCACGACACTTGGCGTAGTAGTAAGCGGCGTGGCGACCGCTTAAGCCACTAGGCCAACCGTGCAGTCACTGATTAAAAGCAATACAGGCCTTCTTTGTTTTGGATTCGATATGACTCGCCCAATTTAGTTTATCGTCAAGGATTACGCCCAGGTATTTCACTTGTCTAGATAGGGAGAGTTCTGTTTTAAATAATTTTGGTAGTTGTAGTTCTGGTAACTTCCTCTTGTTGGTGAAAAGGATAAGTTCTGTTTTTTTCGGGTTTACTGACAGATAATGTTCGTCACACCATTTTTCCACAATCTGAAAGGCTGAGGTCATGACTTTGCATAGGACGTTCTCAGCGTTTCCACTTATCAGAATTGCTAGGTCATCAGCATAGCCAATAGTAGTATATCCTCTATCGTTTAGTCTCCTTAGGAGACTATCGACTACTATGTTCCAGAGAAGTGGCGAAAGGACCCCCCCTTGGGGGCATCCTCTGACCACCTTCGCTCGTGTGGTAGTGTCCCCCACTATCCGAACCGCCCTTTTGCCGACCAGTTCGGTGATCCATCCTCTGGTGACTTGATCCACGTTGTATTTTCTTAGGGCGTGGTTTATGCTGTTGTGCATAGTTTTGTCAAACGCCCCTTCTATATCTATGAAGGCTGCGAGTGTTGAAGATTTGGTCGTGATTGCCGACTCTATTTTGTGGACCACTGCGTGTAGGTATTGTGCGGTAGTCTAAATGGTAAAAAAAAAAAAAAAAAAAACGCATTTTCTAAAAAATGGAAAAAACTGTTGATACGGAATAATGAAGGATATGACTTGAAAATAAGACTGCCCAGACTTAGTACATAGGCTGAGCTACCTGATTCCTCGAGCAGTACAAGTGCGCGGGGTGCGCGCACCAGACGACTATTTGCCACTGGTCTTTGTAGAACCAATGCTGGTCTGCGCTCTCCGCTGCACGGCTTAGTTGATACTTATAATTAAAAGTTTTGTGATATAGATATGTTAAATCTTGAATCGACTGGGAACGTTAGTAGGCCTCATATTTCTAATTGAGGGTAGACGTGAGTTTAGCGGGTGAGGAGAATGTTCTTGTACATTCACTTTATTGAAGCACTCGATCACGAAATACAGTTAGGACATTAAATAGCAGCCCATGATTAATAATTTTAAATAAGACACTCCACCGAACACGTGGTGCTCACACGAGATGATCCGCGATAACTGTGCTCGTCAACGACGACGTTCCATTTTTAAAGGAACTCACGAACGAATGAACGAACAATAATCATCTAGGGAAGGGATAAAACCATTGTCACCCGTGATCCTTGTCTATGACTTATGACATGAAAGTAATCGACTAAAATCAATCATTCAATCGCGTTTTTATTATTTTAAAGTGTCAATGATTCCCATCCCTGCGGTCACCGGTCGCACGCGCCAGTGCCCGGTGTTGCGTCAGTGTCTTACCTTCAGACACTTAACAGTGTTGCCAGCTAAAATAATCGATACGCCGGCACGGCCATACTGACAATCGCACGTCCCTGTGCGATCACTCACCTCTACAGGTCTCGTACTCCTCGTCAATCAGAGAGAAAAAAAAATCGCTCGTCCATCACTGACTCGCTACCAATTCATGACACCTGTTTAAAAAGATCTCGATCTTTACCCCTCGCATCTAAATTAAACACACTGGGCGTCCACCTGACCTCAGGCGTCCCTTCGACCATCCACCAACTCGCATGGTGTATCGGACCTGACCACCCGTCAGCGCCCCTTCCACCAATCACACACACACACACACACTGGGCAGACAACTGACCTCAGGCGTCCCTTCGACCGATCACCAACTCACATGGTGCCTCGGACCGGACAACCATCAGCGTCTCTTCCACCAGTCTCATCGCGTAGTCTGATCAGGTGCATCGATCCGGTTTACAGACCAGCTCCATTTTTCAGATACGCGACTACCAACTACCCATCAACCCTACTATAAATCGCGAAGTCTGATCAGGTGCATCGATCCGGTTTACAGACCAGCCCCATTTTTCAGATACGCGCCTATTAACTACCCATCAATAAGGCTACATACCGCGTAGTCTGATCAGAGGCATCGATCCGTTTTCCAGACCAGCCCCCTTTTTCAGACACGTGCCAACCGAGTACCCATCCAGTGTACGCTCGCTACGTTACGTACGTACGCACGCTCTGGATCGATACTCTACGTACGTTCTCTGGATCGGTTCTTGATAAAAGAACAGAATATACACAAATGTAATTAATGAATTGCGCAAATGAAATAGCAATTGGTCATACACGTTTTCCGAAGAAACTACGATAAATGAAGTCATATAACTATTCTGGCGACCCTGAACAGGAAGTCGAAGTGTTGGTAGACCAGCTGCCAGGTGGTCGGAAGATATAAAGAAAGACTAGACACACCGCATGCAGAAGCGTATGGAAAACCATGTAGGAAGCAAATATGCTGAGGAAGAAGAAGAATGAAGAAGAGTGCACAAACGTTATAAACTCACCTTTAGTACTCATGTTCGGAGGCAGAGGCTAAAGTATGTGAACTAGATGTCGATGCTGCATCACTTTCCTCATAGGATGTTATGTCCATTGCCATGACTATAGATTTTGAATTTCATGAGCATACTTACAGGTTAGGTTAGACCCACCAACGTCTCTCAGCTCGTCTCTATAATGATTTAGTACCTTGACAATAAAAGGATCTTACCTTTGAACTTTTACTGTAGTTTGGTTTGGTTACACTCGCTATCCTTGATAAAGACGAAATTGTCTGCACTGAATGGACTCACTATTGCTCTACTTCGGATGAAGCGTTCTACCTCTGACGTGTAGTCTTTTGATATTCTACATTGCTCGTTTGTAAGGCATTAATTCCGCAGGGGAGTAGCCTGTTACTCTGGATCTAGTGGTATTATAGGCAAGCTGGACTTACAGAAGTTTTGTTTGGTTTGTTTTCTACTATTGTGAGCAGGCATTTTAGAGTACGTATTAGACGCTTAGCATTAGCCCTACCGGAACCAGTACCGATAAGGTGATGTTGTACACTATGCCACATCAACACCGTTTGAAGTTTGCACCTATATAACACCTACTTTAGTCTGCTTTTACACGCTTCGGTGCACCAAATAGGCAAACAGCCCTCTTGAGGGATTTAATTAAGGTATGAGCATCGAGAGATGCCGAGTAATGAAAGACACGCACTCCCTCCCATCATCTTTACCGCCCAATCCCCCCGCAATATCTATGTAAATCGCATGGCAGGACCCGTGTCCTTAGGCATTGATGAAGGCCAACTTGCCAAGCCTAAAGGCCCCAGGCGACCGGAAACAACCACCAAAGGCAAGCAACGACGGCGCGCCAGAACCGGACGGGCGACCACCCGTGACACGACACGCCACGAGCGCCCCCGCAACCCAAAGGCCACGCCAAGCAGCCAGCCTCGGCTGCTGCCACAAGGCAGCTTCCGCACAGCCCAGCTGGAAGCCCTCCAGGAAAACAACATCCAACGGCAAGACCACACAGCCACAATGTGTCCCGCAAGTCCACAACCAGCGCGGTGACGCACGGCGTCAATCCCCACCAAGAGGAGACCCGAGCCCAGCAGCGGAAACCACGGGCTGCTGACGAAACTTGTTGGGACCCGGAGCAGTCTTTCGAAGCGTTGCATACTATACAAGAATCAATAAACTTACGTACCTACTTGATAATCTCTGGAAACCAATAATGCTCAAATAGTTCTTAGTTTCTTAATTTCCGAAGGAACATGATTAATTAAGGTCCACGTTAAGGATCACGGAGCTATTGGTAACCGGAAACTGGTTACCCTTACGCACATCATGGTGCGAGTAGTCTGAGGTTTCTTTGTTCTTATTTTTGTTAATGAGGTCACGAATTTTGATATCACGATTTTGTTCTACCGCTAACTACCCTTGATAAAGTTAACACTCAGCGCCATCTCGCGAAGAAACACTGAACCACGAAGAACACACGGTATGAACTACACGGAGCAACTACCAATCCTGAATCGCGATGAGAAACTCTAGAGCTGATTAGCACACACACACGACATCCCAACATCAACCATTGGGCAGCGGCCGAGCAGGCACGACCACCTCGCCTGGTCGGAGGATCCCCCCTCTGTGTCGGAGGAACACGACACCCGGTCTTCTACAATATTCTAATATTACGTTTACAGTTTCATCTGATAATGTACTGGCATTAGACTCATCACAAACTGTTTTTGGGATTGGATGTCTAGACAAGAAATCAGCATGTTACTTGTTGGCACCTTATGCACAATATTAAATCCTGTAGAAATACCCACCACTAATGGTGTATGCTGCCCATACAAACACTGTTTAAAGATCTCGACTACTCTAGTTTCTAGTTCCTACGAATGAAATCGCGATTCTGCGTCAGTCGTTCGTCAACTAAAATAGGACACTAAGATATGACAACATGTAGCAAACCATTCTTTCTTTGAATGATTATGGCCCCATAACCGTTA
Source organism: Phragmatobia fuliginosa (assembly GCA_932526445.1). NCBI lineage: Eukaryota > Metazoa > Arthropoda > Insecta > Lepidoptera > Erebidae > Phragmatobia > Phragmatobia fuliginosa. The sequence goes on along the minus strand of OW052076.1, from coordinate 13,541,157 downwards.
GAAACATCATCAGTGTGAAACTCAATAGCTGCCGCCTCACGATCTAATATTGTTAGTACAGACTCCTGAGCTAAGTATTTGAACAGTTTCTTTTAAATATTGTCATGTAGGTCCATCCACCTTATTGTCCCCTTCAGTAAATAAAGTGGGCCTACCATACGAGTATTATTTGGGTATAAAGTTTCTGAAGTAAGAGGCAAGGCCCAAGAACGGTCTATTCTGAGTAGCAATCTTCGTGGTAGGAAAATCGACCATTTCTCCTGCTCTAACTACACGATCCACAAAATGTACTCCTGTTCTCATGAATTTACATTTCTATAAAAAAAAAGGAAAACTGCGTCTGGCAATGCTCTCAGGGTTAAAACAACGTTCCAGACAATGGGAAAGTTTATCAGAGAAACCAAGTCCATAATCAATGTAAACCAGCGCAACGCTATATCTAAGTTTATTACTAAGCCTTGTTGATACACCTTTGATAGACTGCAGCCGAATTTCTACGATCAAAGGGCTTAGTTAGATACCCATATAGACCATCTTGTGAGGGTGAGGAACTACCGTAAATAACTTAGGCTTCTAGGAGGGCTGAAACTTTTTCGTCTTTGAACATTCTTATATTGGTCAATAGGGTCTACCCGTACATCTCCTGTATAGACGCGATGCCCTGGTACACCATCGATAAAGAATTCAGAATATTTGCGTAACTAAATTAAGATCAATAAGATTTTTGATTTGACTTTGTCCACACAGTTTAAGTCAGTATCTATATCCTCAAGAGCTTAGCTTAGTTTGGGTATGCTTTTCTGACGTACTCGTATAAAAAAAATCACTGCCTATAGAATTACTTTACCGTTTATCGTTCCATTCGGCACAACGTAAAATAGTAACGTAATCGTGGTATGTTATATGCGAACGCGATTTTGTATTTGCGAGAAACATCTTACGGTTCCTTTTTTTTTTCTAAACTACCCTCGATACTACGACACTGTAAAATACTAACGAACAAGCATGCCCACTTTCAACGAGAAAATAAAAAGAAACGATCTCACCGGATTCTGCGTTGCTTTTGCTCCTCGTCAATTCATGTTTACAGATGTGCACCTCCTTCATTGTTATAGCTCCGAACCCTTGCGCTCTTCACAAACCCAAACCGACGCGACATATCCAGCCTGTCCGCCTACGTAGCTGAGGTCTGTCAGAAGTCTCATTAAGACGGCTCTTCAGAACCCTCTCGCTGTTTGCGACACTCGATAGAGAAAATCATGAGCAAAATGCTGTGCCCTTGTGTGCCAAAACGCTGACATATCGTCGTGGTCAAAACAAATCAGCCTTACGGTAATGTTAAATTCCGATTGTTGCGAATTAGCGGTCGCCAGTGATTGAGATTTTCATCAAAATGTTTTGTGGCCAGTTTGATTGTCCGGGCTGCTCACTGCTGTTCACTTTATTTATTCTCCTATTATTCTCCTCAGGTGGTTACCCTGCGTATCCCACTTCTGATGTTAAATCTTGAATCGACTGGGAACGTTAGTAGGCCTCATATTTCTAATTGAGGGTAGACGTGAGTTTAGCGGGTGAGGAGAATGTTCTTGTACATTCACTTTATTGAAGCACTCGATCACGAAATACAGTTAGGACATTAAATAGCAGCCCATGATTAATAATTTTAAATAAGACACTCCACCGAACACGTGGTGCTCACACGAGATGATCCGCGATAACTGTGCTCGTCAACGACGACGTTCCATTTTTAAAGGAACTCACGAACGAATGAACGAACAATAATCATCTAGGGAAGGGATAAAACCATTGTCACCCGTGATCCTTGTCTATGACTTATGACATGAAAGTAATCGACTAAAATCAATCATTCAATCGCGTTTTTATTATTTTAAAGTGTCAATGATTCCCATCCCTGCGGTCACCGGTCGCACGCGCCAGTGCCCGGTGTTGCGTCAGTGTCTTACCTTCAGACACTTAACAGTGTTGCCAGCTAAAATAATCGATACGCCGGCAGATATATTACATCACAGTAAGTTACGTTTTAAAAAATATGTTGTTGAAGTTTTCAGCGATCGTTATTGGACCTAAAAGCTTTACATTATTTTTAAGAACACTGTTCATTATTTGCTTTGTTTTTTCTTTCAACACTTTTGTATCAAGCATGCAATCTATTACGATGCTGTTGATATTTGTAGTCCCTGCTGTTGTTACTGGTATTCCTCATACTTTTGAGAAGTTCCAGTTAAAATGTAGCAAGTGGCAAATTACTACTTATATATCATTTTATAAAAACGAAAGTTTAATATTTATGATTAATTACTATCTTTGCTTATATACCTTGAACCCCAATAAGTAATCTGCGGAAAACGTAGTGGGTAGTGTATTTACTAAGTTTAGTTTTTTTAATAATAACCCTATGTACATTTTATATACTACTTTTGTGCTCCCTAACTGAATAAATAAATAAATAGACTTATTTAAGGTAGAATTATATCTAGGATAGGGTGTACCATTCTGTCACAATTGTATAAGGTTTTGATAAGCTTGCACTGTGTATTATTTTAAATTAATTATAATTTGCATATAAAATTAATTTTTAGCCTTGCAAGTTCTTAAATCATTTTAAATTAAATGGCAAAAAAAGGAACAAATTAATTATATAAATTGTTACAATTCATTATGATTACATGTGTCATAGTCAGCGATGGTCTTTTAAAAGCTAATGTAATTATATCATCAGCCGGGTCTAACCAATGATTCCATCTGGCTGTATTCCCATTGAATGTAGAATGTCAGTAACTCCAATTTGAACAGCAGCAATTCCGACAAATGAGTGCAGAATATTGTTAAACATGGTTTCATCTGGAGATGTTATTATCTCCACAATATCAAGTCCTTTCGGTTTTAAAGCTACCCGGCATCTGAAATTAATTAAAGATTATTGATATCAATCTAAAGCCTTCCATGCTTTGTTGTGGTACACTGTGAGTACATCAAATAGAAAAATGGAACAATGACAGAACTGATACGATAAAGAAGAGAGTTAAAGATAAATTTGAAATTTATCTTACCGTTCTATAGCAGCTGCAAAGATGGGTATGCGCATGAGCTGTGCACCCATTCCGGCCCACTGTGAGCCCATACCGCTATAAACGAACCACAATGGACGTCTGGAGAAATCAGCGTGATCAGTTTTCTCACTCAAAGTTACTGTTTTATCTTCCTCATCAGAATCTAAAATTATTTATTTATATAGTAATGCGATTGGGAGGTATCTGGTCTCTCATCATCGCTCTGTAACTCCAAAAGATTATCTTTAAATAATCGTCATCCCCAGAGCTAGGAAAGGTTATAAAAAATATTTAAAAAAAGCGGCCATGTGCGAGTCGAACTCGCCCATGAAGGGTTCCGTATCAGCAAGTAACATCATATAAAAGTTCTTGTAGTTCGTTGTAACTTTCATAGATGTTTTTATACTAGTGTATTGATTGGATGAAAGGTAAAATGCGTGTTACGATTTATGACGTATTAAAAAAAAACTACTCACTAGATCTCGTTCAAACCAATTTTCGTTGGTAGTTTGCATGGTAATGTACAACATATATTTTTTTTAGATTTATCACTCTATTATTTTGGAAGTTAGAGGGGGGGGGGACACACATTTTTCCACTTTGGAAGTGTCTCTCGCGCAAACTATTCAGTTTAGAAATAAATGATATTAAAAACCTCAACATAATTTTTATAGGTAACACGTATAGGTTTGATGAAAAAAAAATTTTTGAGTTTCAGTTACAAGTATGGGGACCCCCAAAATGTATTGTTTTTTTTCTATTTTTATGTAAAAATCTTAATGCGGTTCACAGAATACATCGACTGACCAAATTTCAACAGTATAGCTCTTATAGTTTCGGAAATAATTGGCTGTGACATACGGACGGACAGACAGACAGACAGACAGACTTGACGAATCTATAAGGGTTCCGTTTTTTGCCATTTGGCTACGGAACCCTAAAAATGCTTTACGATTGGTTTCTGTGCTCCCGTTGTCATTGTTTGGCCAAATTAATTAATGTAGCATTAATAGAAACATTTGTCAAATATCTTATCAACATCTTGTCACGTCCCACTGCTGGGCTCCAGCCTCCTCTCAATAGAGGGTTAAGGCCATACGTTCCCATGATGGCTGAGTGCAGGTTGGACACTGGCTAGATAACTTTGTGACTACGCAGTCTTGCCAATGAATGTTTTTAAGTCGCCTATTATATAAAACTGTTTTTAAGTCACCGACTGCTTACGTAACTTTCGAATCACGTTGACGCTCATTGTGATGCTTCTATCCGCTACCATGCAGTCGTTGCTTACCCTCGCTATTTGTATCTAGTCACCGAGGGGGACTTGGCAACAAATGTATCTAATTTAATTGTGTAACTAGATGTATCTATATACATCTAGTTACACTATGATATTATCCTATGATAACTATCATATACTATTATTCGAATTAATTATAATTTCCAAGTTCTATTTTTGCAGAAGGCTAATTAATTTTCCTTTTTTTTGCTACTGTACTCTTATTAATATTAAATGACTTCCTCTATTATAATAAAACAACTTACTAAGAATAATATATCCTCTGCCCACATGTCCTGCTATACTTGTTTTATGTATATTACGCAATAAAGCCAACTGCTCAGCATCAACAGGGTTCAATTTCAAGTTTTCAAATACCCATTGTACCGCCGTTTCGTGTCTACCAGTTACAGCCACTAAATGCGGTATAGTGGTCTTGTAGCGATTAAGATCCTAGAAAGAGAGACACCTGTAGTAAGAAGCATGATCGAAAGAAATACAAAAACAAAATTAGTAAGTCTATACATTTACCTTAGCATGGACATTTTATTTATTTATTTTTTGAGAAACTTACAGACATATCACTAAGATGTAATAATACAAGTAAATAAACTTATTGCTAATAACAAGTTTCTGCATATAAGTACTCTGAAGAGAACTGTCGACTTAAACATACAACAAATAAACATACAAAAAAAGTGTTAATGCCAAGATATTGCAAAAAAAAAAAATACGTAATCAAGTGAGGTACAAAGACAAGAACAGTAGAAAAGGGTTGTACAGTTCGAGTGCCGTTTTATGTTTCAAAAAATGATTTAGTTAATTTCCTCCTAACCGTGCTCACGCTGGTGCAGAATAGGTCTATGTCGTGATCTCTTGAAAGTTGATTAAAACTTTTTGCGCTTCTCAAAGAAAAAGTATTACGCCTGTAGTTCGTTGTTGCAAAAGGTATATTTAACAGGGGTCGTTGTCTAAAACCAGCCCTGTTCACACTTATTTGCACCTTAGCAACAAGCTCGGAACAGTCGACTGTACCCTGAGCAATGCTTATCAGATAACCGATATCATTAATGTAACGTCTGTGTTCGAGAGGCAAAAAATGAAATTTCTTACATCTGTGGCCGTAATCGTCGGGCCATTGCCGCGCCTTAAAACTAAGAAACCGCAGAAATTTTACCTGGACACCCTCAATCCGTGACTTATAAATGTCATACTGAGGATTCCAGACTTGAGACGCGTATTCTAAGTGGCTGCGTACGTATGAGCAATATAGGACTTTTATTGGCTTAAGGGATTTGAAGGAAGTCGTGGTTCTAATTATAAATCCAAGTGCTTTCGAGGCCTTTTTAATTATATGGTCAACGTGTTGGTCATAGAGAAGTTTACTATATTGTGTAATACCTAAATCTTGTATACTATGGACTTTGCTGATTAACTGATTGTTAATTGTATACCCTGTGCTTACAATGGATTTCCGACGGGTGAAAGTGACGTGAAAACATTTGGCAACGTTTAATTGAAGTTTATTATGACTACAATATGTCTCAAATCTCTTCAGATCATCTTGCAGTTCATATGTGTCTGATAGACTTCGTACTACTTTATGAATCATAACTTTATGAATCATAAAATCATAACTATATACTTTATAATTCAAACATATAATCTTAACTTAGATTTTATACAATATGTCAAAAATTATTCAAAGACGTTTAAACGTGCCTGTTATGTTGCCAAATATCTATATTTAAAAAACAAAATAAAATCATCTGGAAATAAAATAAAAACCACATGGGATATTATAAATGCTGAAACCGGAAGTTCCATTGTACGAAATCGTGACTTCTATTTAAAAATTAATAATGTAGATATAAAAGCGGATGTGGAGGTTGCGACCGAGTTTGAACATTTTTTTACCAACATTCCGATTAGAACAACCAAGACTCTCTCGTCATCCTCTGTCTCTGCTTGTTGTTTATTAGAAAATAGTGTAAACCGGTGTGATGCAGGATTGGAATTTTCAGTTGTTAGTGTAAATGATGTCATTAAGGCTTTTAAAAGCATAAATGTAAAGAAGACAACTGATTTATGTGGACATTCAGTACATACTATATCTGCAATAATTGATATGATATCCCCATATTTAGCAACTGTTTTCAATTCTTGTATCGCATCTGGTGTGTTTCCTGATCTGATGAAACAAAGTAAAGTGATTCCATTGTTCAAATCTGGTAGCAGTTCAGATCCATCTAACTACCGACCTATCTCAATACTTCCAACATTGAGTAAAATTTTTGAAAAATTGCTTTTAAACCAAATGTTACAACATTTTATTAAGCACAACTTGCTTCATCAGAAGCAATTTGGGTTTACTAAAGGTCGTTCAACTACGGACGCGGGCGTGGAATTGCTTAAACATATATATGGCGCCTGGGAGGATTCACAGGATGCGTTTAGTATTTTCTGTGACTTGTCTAAGGCTTTCGATTGTGTCCATCATCCTACACTCATCAGGAAGCTACAACACTACGGAATAAGAAATAATGCTCTAAATATTCTAACGTCGTATTTGAATAAAAGAGTTCAAAAAGTTGATATTAATGGCAAAACATCTTCAGGATCCCAGGTAACAATGGGCGTCCCACAGGGTTCTATTCTAGGTCCATTTCTGTTTCTCATATACATAAACGATCTAGCATATTATGTTAGTGACAATCATGAGATTGTACTGTTCGCGGATGACACATCCTTAATTTTTAAAGTTAGGCGCCAACTTGACAGTTTTAATGAAGTCAACAGTGCACTCTCGAAAGTGGTACATTGGTTTAATACAAATAACCTTCTCCTTAATGAGAAGAAGACCAAATTTATTAAATTCTCTACACCAAACGTTCGACATGTCACAACCAATGTTCGATTGAATGGACTGGAGTTGGATCCTGTGGAATCTACTGTATTTTTAGGTATAACTATTGACGCTAAGTTACAATGGGGACCCAAATAGAAAAACTATCCGGTAGGCTAAGCTCAGCGGCTTTTGCTGTAAAAAAAGATTCGACATTTAACTGATGTTGATACAGCTAGAATAGTTTACTTCAGTTACTTTCATAGCATAATGACTTATGGTATCCTACTCTGGGGTAACTGTGCAGATATTAATGCCATATTTGTCTTACAAAAACGTGCCGTACGAGCCATTTATAAATTAGGCCCTCGAGTTTCTCTCCGCTCCAAATTTAAAGAGATAAATATTCTGACTGTATCTTCACAATATATATACGAAAATTTAATTTATGTTCAAAGAAATTTAGCAAAGTTTCCTAAACTCAGTGATGTTCATTCGGTAAATACCAGAAACAAACATAATCTTTGTGTTCACGTCACTCGTCTCCACAGAGTAGGCAACTCGTTCATGGGACAATGTATACGCTTCTACAACAAACTCCCTATTGCTATTAGAAATTTGCCATTACGGAAATTTAAGAATACCATTAAATCTAAGTTATCCGCAAAGGGGTATTATACCATAGCAGAATATTTTGATGATCAAACCGCCTGGGATTGAGCTGCCCATTCTGCACATGCTGTTTATTTTGAATGTTTAAATTTATGTTGATGTGACGATAATTTATAGTTAAATTTACATTACATATTTAAAAAAAAAAATTAATTTGTTGCTATTGTTGACATTTTTTAAATTATTATAGTTGTGACATAATTGTAATTATCGCTTTTATATATGTCTTTTGCATTTAAGAATATTGTCTGGACTTTAAAAGAGACTGTGATCCCTGAGTTTGTTTCGTCCTTTCTTCTCAGGGCTAGTCCAGTTAGGAAAGGCCGAACTCATCTGCTCAAAAAAAGTTTTACTTGCAAAAGTGTTCATGTAACCTAATTGCAGAATAAATGATTTGATTTGATTTGATTTGATTTGATAATCTTCATGTCGTCAGCATATAAAAGAATGTATGAATATTTAAAACAGTATTTAATATCGGAAACGAAAAGTGTGAACAGTAGAGGTCCCAAAATTGATCCCTGAGGAACTCCGGATGGTATGTAACTCCATTCTGAAAAGTATCCATGCAGTACAACAGCTTGTGATCTATTTTCTATATAAGATGAGAACCACCTAAACAGGTCTCCGTGAATCCCCGACATGTATAACTTTTTCAGAAGTACTTGATGGTCTATACGGTCAAAACATTTACTGTAATCAGTATAGATAACGTCTACTTGTCCTTCACGCTCCATACCTTGTGAAATAAATTCATGCGACAAGATCAGATTTGAAGTAGTAGAACGATTCCTTAAAAAGCCGTGTTGTTCTTCAGAAAAACTAACTTATAACGCCGCATATACGTCAGTGTAAACTAACCGTTCAAGAATTTTAGAAAAGAGACATATTTTAGATATAGGGCGATAGTTTTCAATGTTAGACTTCTTTCCTTTTTTGAATATCGGCGTAACAAAAGCTGATTTCCAGATTTTTGGGACTATACCCTCGGACAGAAACCTCTTAAAAAGAATGCACAGGGGTACAGTTAAACCAGTAGAACAACTGACTATAAATATCGGAGGTATAAAATGTCCATGAGTAACTTCCGAGGTGTAAAATCCCGTCAGATTGTTTGCTTATTAATTTTGAAGTTTTATATGTCGTGGCCTGGTCGCGTATATAATATAATGGACCTAAATGGACTAATGAATAATGCCTTTCAAGATTCACGCAGCGTTTGAGTTAAATATTAATATCAATAATGCCAGGATTAACTGCAGAGAACACAGCGAGTTATGATACTCGGGAAATCCCATGAAAAATTTAACTGTTTTGGATAAAATTGTGGGAACTTAAAACATCATGATTGTGGAACGTCATGATTGTGGAAGAGCGCGTAATAAAATCATAAGAAAATCATACCTAGCATACAAAATGTTAAAAAATTATTTGCCCTGAATTCCATCGTACTCAGTCTGGTGGATAATCTATCACTATGGTAAATAATATTACGTAAGTGAATAGAATGGGACAGCCTCTTAGTAACATTAATGAAAAAACTCTACCAGCCTATTAGGAACATTAATGAAAAAACTCACCTTTGGTTTATAACGACCATGCAGCAAGACATGGCTGTTGATTCCAGTAACAGATAGGCCATTGACAGCGACGTAAGAACTATCAAATGTCTGGTGTTCCTCGAGGATGCGCACGCGCCCGTCGTGTAACGCTTCAATATCTTTACGCGGTTGTCCGGAATATAGATTAGCTGCTAGCTTACCGTTGTGATAACCTAATAACACCTAACACATACAAAAATATATTATTATTATTAATATTATTTATTTCATGCCTTCCAAAGTGACTCCACTCTGCCTGATGGTAAGCATGGGTAGAATCCAGGAGTGGGGGCCACCACACTGCCTGCGGCGCAGGAAGTATGGTGATGCTGACCCAAACTATGGCGGCTTCGTTTTTTCACAAACCACATATAGGACCCGGGATTATAATGGGAAGGATACAGGTAATATGGTAGTAAGTTCCAGTTTTAAACCATTACACGGAAAACTAAACCGTTTAGTTCTAGTGCGTATTTCTACTACTCTAAAGCCAAGATGATGACTTCCAAGGCCAGCACGTGTTGTCCTGTAATGGAAGGAAGAAGATGGAATCAGTTGGGAGAGCTAATCAGAATACTCAACGAGTTAAAAGCGATAGAGGACTACTATAGAGGCGATATCTTTTCGCAGCTGCAAAGGTTCGAGGAACTCGGTGGCTTCGGGGCTATCAATAATGTGGACCGATCGCCGCTGCAACCGATCGAGAGCGTCGAGCAAATACTGCGCAGATCTATTGCCGAGATGGGAACGGTACTCTACGCAGGAGCGAACCTGGATCTTGTACAGAAGACTCAGATGCCTTTGTGACACTCTCATTGTATTCCTCTCGGTTGAGATCCCGGCAAATGTTCATACCTAGGATACCGAACTTACCTTGTAGCAGTTGAGTGTTCTGAAAAGTCGGGAGAATGGAGACCTTTTGGTAGTGTTTTCTTGGCATTGAACTCGACTAAGTTAACATTACTCCATTGAGAAATGCGGCTGAGCACCCGGTCGAGCTCAGTGACAAGCTCCTGTCGCTTTTCCTTGATCTTTGCTTGCCTATTTGTAGGATGTCCAATATATCGCCCGTAGACTGTGCTATCATCTGCATAGCAACGTATGCTGCCTAAGGCCAACATATCATTGATATGCAGAAGAAACAGCATGGGCGACATCACACAACCTTGAAGTACGCCAGCGTTAACCTGCTGAATGTCGGAGGCCGCGCCATCGCAAAAGATGGCGGCGCTGGTGCAGCAATGCGGCTATCCAGTTGCACAGTTTGGGGGAAAACCGAATGCCGGAAGCTTGGAGAGCAGCCACCGGTGCCAGACCCTATCGCAGGCTTTGGCCATGTCAAAGCTAATGGCAAGGGACTCTCCATGCCTATTCATATCCTCACCCCAGAGGTGTGGCACCTTTCAGAGAATGGAGGTGTAGTACCATAGTCGTCACCTTGCTACCACAGGTCGTGGCGGGGCAACATGAGGCACCGAGGTGGATACCAGGCAGTGGTCTGTGGAACCCAAAGGGGCGACTACCGATACACGGTACTGAGCTAGATGACTCGTCAGTAGCAGGTCTAGCAGAGAAGGAACTTGACTCGATACGTCTGATATTCTGGTGGGCTGGAGTACCACTTGAGTGAGGTCATGCGTGAGAGCAATCACGTCGACATTTCTACCAGCATGGTCAGTTCTGGGAGAGCCCAACCAGGCCTTGTGTTGGGCGTTAAAGTCTCCCAGAAACACCAGTTCAGCAGTTGGGAACTGTTCCTGAGTTTTATCAGCTGCCTCACTTAGGTGGACAAAGAGACGAGTTGGCTTGGAGTCTCCAGAATGGGATCGATAGAGACACATGTAGATTCGGCTAATAGATCCGAATTCCACGTAGAGCCAGAGGATGGACAAAAAAAGGAGCCAAGTGCGAGTCGGACTCGCCCATGAAGGGTTCCGGAGAAGCAAGTAAATTCATATAAAAGGTCTTTTAGTTCATTGTCACTTTGATCGATGTTTTAATACTAGCGCATTGTTTGAATGAAAGTTTATATGCGATTTACGATTTATGACGTATTAAAAAAAACTACTTACTAGATCTCGTTCAAACCAATTTTCGCTGTAAGTTTGCATGGTAATGTACATATTATTTTTTTATTTATATCACTCTTATTTTGGAAGTTAGAGGGCGGGGGACACACATTTTACCAATTTGGAAGTGTCTCTCGCGCTAACTATTCGTTTTAGAAAAAAATGATGTTAGAACCTCGATATCATTTTTGAAGACCTATCCATAGATCTTCAAAAATGGGTTTCATTTGTTTAAATTTGTTTGAACATGAATGGGTTTGATAAAAAATTATTTTTTGAGTTTCAGTTCTAAGTATGGGGAACCCCCAAAATTTATGTTTTTTTTTTTAAAGTTAGTTGGTGGGAGAAGAAGTAACGCTGTAGTACCTAGTTTTTTTTCATATTGCGTGTGTACATTTAATTTTTTTGATTTATATCACTCTTATTTTAGAAGTTAGGGGGCGGAGGACACACATTTTACCAATTTGGAAGTGTCTCTCGCGCTAACTATTCGGTTTAGAAAAAAATGATGTTAGAACCTCGATATCATTTTTGAAGACCTATCCCTAGATCTTCAAAAATGGGTTTTATTTGTTTAAATTTCTTTGAACATGAAAGGGTTTGATAAAAAAACATTTTTTGAGTTTCAGTTCTAAGTATGGGGAACCCTCAAAATTTATGTTTTTTTTTAAAGTTGGTTGGTGGGAGAAGAAGATAGCACTGTAGTGCCTAGTTTTTTTTTTTCATACTACGTGCCATGATAATGAGAAGAATAAGGGCACGTGAAATGCATGACAGTCATCGCGGCAGTGTATTACCGAGACCTGGAATGTTGTATCGTCATATAACGGTGAGGCAGGACGGTGACCAAACTGTTGGAAGGAAGGGCTCCCGTACCCTCCCGGAAGTGGTCGTCGGGTCCCACAGCCGAGTGAGAGTGAGAGCAGCCGCCCAGAGTGTTTCTACAGGTCTCCCTGGCTGACGGTTCGATCCGCGCCACCCTCACAATGACTCCACAAGCATTCCACTACTTGCACACGTGCCACGATAACTGTCACCCCTGCATCATTGGGCCTCCGGTCTCACACTCACCATCAAAAGACGACGACAAATGCTGTCATTTTAGGCTGGTCCACTGTGTGAAAGTAGTACTGCCCCAGTCTAGCCGGTCAATTTGTGCTGAAATCAGCGTGGCTCTACTACCTTTTAGACAGATGTAGCAAAATACATTTATTCGAATGTGAAACCTTATAGAACCGTGTTTATCCTAATTGTCAGGGTTAGTGATGTTCTTCTTTCATGAGGGATAAATCCCATACACCAGACACGATACATCAGACGATGTCACGTGATTTCGTTGTGAGTTCCAAGATCTTGGAACTCACAACGAAATCAATCGAAAGAAATGGAACAATTTAAAATATAATAGGAACTGGGTCTCCAAATACTCATGTGATAGTTATTTGGTAAAGTTTTAATTTAGAAGTTATATTAATAATTTTACTCACTTTTGTGATGGCAGTTAAGCCAGAAGCAGCCTCACTGTATCCAATATTAGACATGACACTCCCAAGCAACAAAGGTTTATCATCTCTATTCTTACAAAATAATTCTTGAATAGCTTGCAGCTCCATTTTATCTGCTTCAGGCGATGCTGAAAGGATCAGATATTTAGATCAATCTCAAAACTTACATAAAACTTGAATGATTAGGACATTTCTGTATGAGACTAGCCAAGTACGCAGCTGATATTATAGTGCAACAAATATGTGCGTAAATATAGATGCACTCCGTATTCCCTGACTTTCATAATCCTAAAGCTGACTTTTTGCGTGCTGTTTTATGCCCCTAACTTCCAAACTTCGGGCTATTTGTTATTCGGGTTAAGAAAAACTTAGCAATACCTTTTGCCCCCACCTCGGAAATTGAACCCGAGACCTCTTGATTGGCAGACACTTACACTAACTGCTAGACCAATGAGACCATCAGTCGCAGTAGAGCAAATGGAAAATATGCTACAAGTAAAATAACGTACATTGATACGATTTCCATTGATCAAAATACATTAGTTTAATTTTACTTAGTAGATTATTTAAATTCACGATGTAAAACATACATGTGAGTATGATAATATGATTGTAACCTTTTCTAAAAAACTTACCACAACCAAAAGCTTCTAAGTATTCAATAGCCTCTAATGGTACTCCAGCTTCTTTGTAAAATGTTTTAAGGAAATGGATTGTTCTATTGAACTCTCTACAGAATCCAAATTTTGGATTTTTATTTTCTTCTATCATACCCGCATATGCAGTTTTAACATGCACGACTTCAGCGTATATTCTGAAAATACAACAATAAAACAGAAATCAAAGATAATTAAATTAAATATTTTGGATTGATTATCTAATTTTATTTACCTCTGAGCATGTTTGGCTCTTTGCAGAAATAAAACACTGATTGCTTCTGATCTAGCACATCCTTGAGCACGTTCATCGAAAGAAAAAGTTTTACCATCTCTGCTCATTTGTATTACTCTGTAAAACAAAGTAGAGATTAAGATCAACCACACTAATAAAGACTTATTGACTTTGTCATTTCACCATTGTGTGGCTAGATAGAAAATAAAAAAAACGTGGAAGGCCTAGATTGGCGTACATACAGCAAGTAACGGAGAAAGTAGGAGTAGGAAAACCTATCAAGAGGTCAAACGGATTGCAGAAAAAACCGACAAGGGCCTGACCCTTAATTTGTGTGAGAGTGGGACATATACTTCATTACCTTAAACAATCAAAAACATAATTTTCTTATGTATATTTGTGTTCATACCTGCTGCAGTGCAATAAGTGACTTTTGTCCCTTTTTTAATTTTGATATTTGAATGCACCAAGTGACAAATGTCCCTTTTTCATTCCTTGTGATATTTCTTTACCTGTGTTTTTTCATGGCTATTGGATAATAAGTGTGATACATCATTGTAAAGTTTTGAAGAATTGGGCTAAACATACTGAATATATTAGCACAAAAGCCAGTATATCACTGTGGCAATGTAAGCAACTGCTTGGCAGAAATTGGGGCATCAGTTCCAAGGCCACTTACTGGCTATACACTACAGTTATTCGACCAACTTTAACATATGGTTCACTAGTCTGGTGGCCCAGGACAGACTCGGTTACTTGCCAAAAAACCCTAGAAAAACTACAGCGATACGCCTGCGTGGCTATCACTAGTAGCATGAGAACCACACCAACAGCCGCATTGCAAACTATGCTGGGGCTGACACCCTTGCACTTAGTTGTTAAAGAGGAAGCAGCACTAGCAGCGTTTAGACTCCATAATGCCGGCACACTGGGAAATGACTCCAGAATCAAACACACACGCATAAGAGTTGACATCAACCAACGATAGGATGAAATTTAATAAGAAATTTAATTTTCAGAAGCACTATAATATACATCTAGAAGACCACATGACAAATCAGATGCAAAAGAACTCAGATTATACACCTATGGCTCCAAAACCAACTCAGGAACCGGAGCAGGTTTATTCTCAGACGAACTTAACATCAGGGTATCGAAGCCGCTAGGTAGATTCAACACTGTATTCCAAGCAGAATGCGTGGGTATTATCCTGGCGGCCCACGCTATAGAGACAAGGAAAATTACGAACTCACACATCCGTATAGTCTCTGATAGTGCATCGGTACTTAAATCCCTCAATAAAACCCATGTCACTTCGAAACTCATAATGGATGTGACCTCCGGCCGGAATCCAGTGACAATACAATGGATAAAAGGACACAGCGGATCGCTAGGTAACGATGGGCCGATGAGCTGGCTAGGAGGGGGTCGAGCGCAGCGGTTTTCGGACCCGAACCCGTCGTGCCCGTCCCATTCGGCCAGCTCCGTGGTTGGCTGCAAGAATTTACCCGCACACAAGTACAACACCACTGGCTATCTGTCCCAGACTGCAGACAATCAAAGGAAGCCATGCCACTTCCTAATGATAAACTAACCAAACGCTTATTGCGTTTGGACAGGGACAGTCTGCGGCTGGTGACAGGAACTATCACCGGACACTGCTCACTAAACGAATACTTCCACACCATAGGCATAACTGACAGTCCCCTATGCAGAGCATGCTTAGGGGCAGAGGAAACGGTGTCGCATGTAGGTACTTATTGAGTGCACAGGTGTCACCAAAACACGGAAAAACACCCTTGGATCGCCCAAATCTGTTGCAGAATGTCTGGACAGACTCGGAGACCTTATCCGCTTCTGGAGGGAGGTGGGCTGGCTGGAGTGATGGCCGCCCTCACGTAGAATGGTCCACTTAAAGGACTAAGTGCGGAAACCACCCTCATAACATAGAACATAGAACGAACTACAAGAACTTTTATATGATGTTACTTGTTTCTACGGAACCCTTCATGGGCGAGTCTGACACTCGCATTTGGCCCTTATTAGGGTTCCGTAGCCAAATGGCAAAAAACGGAATCCTTATAGATTCGTCAAGTCTGTCTGTCTGTCTGTCCGTCCGTATGCCACAGCCAATATTTTCCGAAACTATAAGAGCTATCTGTTGAAATTTGGTCAGTCGATGTAATCTGTGAACCGCATTAAGATTTTTACATAAGTATAGAAAAAAAAAACAATACATTTTGGGGGTCCCCATACCTGGAACTGAAACCCGAATTTTTTTTTTACATCAAACCCATACGTGTGGGATATCTATGGATAGGTGTTGAAAAATGATGTTGAGATTTCTAATTTCATTTTTTACTAAACTGAATAGTTTGCGCAAGAGACACTTCCAAAGTGGAAAAATGTGTCCCCCCCACCCCCTGTAACTTCTAAAATAAGAGAGTGATAAAACTAAAAAAAAAAATATGTTGTACATTACTATGCAAACTACCAACGAAAATTGGTTTGAACGAGATCTAGTAAGTAGTTTTTTTTTAATACGTCATAAATCGTAAAACTCAATTTACCTTTCTTTCAATCAATACACTAGTATAAAAACATCGATCAAAGTTACAACGTACTACAAGAACTTTTAAATGATGTTACTTGCTGATGCGGAACCCTTTATGGGCAAATCTGTCTCGCACTTGGCCGCTTTTTAGGGTTCCGAAGTATATCACTCGGAACCCTTATAGTTTCGTCATGTCCGTCTGTCCGTCCGTCCGTCCGTCCGTCTGTCCGTCCGTCCGTCCTCGACTTACGGACGGTAAGTACGGTAAGCGCTAGAAAAATGAAACTTTGCATGAATATGTGTTGTAATTACGTGTCGACAAAGTGTTACAATAAAATTAGGAAAAATATTTTATTTGGGGTATCTCCCCTACACGTAAAGTCGGGATGTATTTTTTTTCGCGCGGCTGCCCCATCGTGTGGGGTATCATTAGATAGGTCTTTTAAAAACAATATAGGATTTCTAAGACGATTTTTTGATTTAGGTATTCGTTTGCGAGAAATTCCACTTTAAAGGGCATTTTTTTTGGAAAAACAGGGCGTCCCTCCCCCCCTCTAAAAGCTACACGGCTGGCTCAAAAAATCTGGAAAAATTCGTGATGGTGCTTTAAATGAAAACTATAACGGATTAGATAACTTTATTAATTCAGGATTTATGGAGACTTAACCTGTGAAATGCGCCTACTTGGAAAACGTCATACAAAATTAACGCATTAATACGTAAACATAATAATTATCTATTGGATATGATTTTAAATCCACGTACCATTATGGGCAACTGAGGAATCCTTTCCTGTACGTGGTCTGACACGCACTTGGCCGTTTTTTTTTTCTTCTTAAGCTATTAATTTGGGAACACTACTTGTACCTATTTTTATTTTTGTAATGGCCATGTTGTGATAGGTATGTAATTATTGAGGAAGCACAAGCATTAAAATAGTTTGCTATTTCTGTTTGTTAAAAACTAGCATTTTAGGTGTATTTCTTGTCGGAGTTGCATTTTAAATCAATAAATAAATATATTTAAGTTCATACCTTGCTAAGTTTATTGCAGTCTGCGGATGTAAACACAAAAATGATCCAGCAACTATTGCGTTGTCGCATCTCCCATTTATAATAGCCGAGTACGCTTGTTCCAACGCACTGATAGAACTACAGCATGCCGAATCAACAGTGGCTGATGGGCCCTTGCCGTTTAACCAGTACGAAACACGGTTAGCAAACATAGATTTACAACACCTGATTTAGAAAAACACACAATTAATAACATGTCTCTTGATCAGATTGAAAATTAGAGAGTTCGAACATTCCGATAGCCTGATCGAGTGACAAGGGTACGATAGGTCTACTCACCGCAGGTTATTATTCTGAGTTTATTCTGAGTTTGCCTTCACAATGAACATATCACTACAGAAAACAGAAATATTTTGCTAATGTCCTTAACCTGCACGCTTACATTCCCCAATCATTCAGGTGATATATCAAAGTTGCAAAGACACGTTTTTCTGTTTTTGTTTCTTCAGCCATTGTCTACCATTACAATCTAATAGTTATAACCTATCAAATGACGAATATTTAAAGTTGAATTATATTCTTACCCAGTTATGCCCAAACCAGTTCTTGCACTGGCATCGTATACACTAGATTTGTCCGTTTCAGAGAAACATGCACCTACGAAAACGCCAATATTTGTTCCTGATAGTTCCTCAGGATTTAAACCTGTAAAAAAAAACTGCTTGTTATATAGTACCATTATTTGCTTATTTTTATTCACAAGTATAACTATGTTTTCTTAGAAAAAGACAACTTCGATACTGATCCTATGTTCACGGGGGTTTTTACAAATATTTTATGACACAGACTCTAAAGAACATAAAGACAAAAAAAGAAGTTGTGAATTAGTATTGTTTTGAGTGTAGATCGATCTCACAACACTCAGTGCAGAATTAAGTAACAAGGTGTCCGCTAAAGCAATTACTCAATTTATGCAGACATTATCTTTGTAGTTTTCTTACAAAAAACAATTGCTGTAAATAACTTATCAGAAATAGAATCAGTTTTTCTGATTACAGAAATAATAAATAACACTCGGAGTTTAGAAATCGGTCCAGACATCTCGTTGTATTATGAGAGTGAAGGGACAGATAGTGTACCTGTTTTTCGCACACACTTGTGCACTATAACACATATGTCCTAGATAATTGACTGGTCTCCGTTGAGATTGACCACCGTGGCTTAAATTGGCTAGGAGAACATTAAAGGGAATAGTTATTTTTTTAGGAATGTGAATTATGGTTTCGTAAACGTACGTGTTTTCTATATGAATAACTAATATTATAAAGAAGTGAAGTTTGTGTGTTTGTTAAATGGTAAAGGGTAATCTCGGGATCTACTGAACCGATTTTAAAAATTATTTCACCAATAGAAAGCCACATTATTGCTGAGTGTCATAGATTATATAAAAAAAATACCGAAAAATAAAGAGGCTTTAACGTGGTAGTCCGTTGTGCAAAGTGAATCGGAGTAAAAACGGTCGAATGAAAGCGTTTCTTACGAACGCTGCCTTAACTATGAAAGATATATTTGTGAGTTCTAGAGAAAAGATGTGGACCTTGAAAATGCCTACAAAAAAATCAACGACAGCATATGTCCAACTTTTATATTTAAGTTATGCCCAACGAAGTGGGCACGGGTCAGCTAGTGAATAATAAATCGATTTAGTTTAAATTAATGAACAAAAATAAAAACATCTTCTATTTTGTGGTCATAGTGTCGTTATTAAATTAATCGAAAATTCAATCAAACAAAACAGTTTAGTTGTAAACCACCGCCTCATCATATTCAAGCACTCTGGGCTGTAAAGAAAGCTTCCTGCTACATTTTTTCAAGTAACAGAACAAAATAGACAACTTAAGATTTTTGTATGTAAATTCTTTTTGTATATCTTGTTAAAATATAATTTTTATATAACTTGCTAAAATGTCTTCTAATAAGGTTATAAATAGTTTTGGAGTCAGTGGGAACTTTGTCTTATGCCTCTTCTTTTGGGGAAGCTTGGGCCTAGTGTTTCTAACTATACCATACTGTTGTTATATATGTTCTCGATGGTAGATGATATCATCTTATTATACCGCGTTGACTCCTTTTATTTATTTATTTATATTATTAAAAGGTTTTCAGACAGTTCGTGTATAAAAAAATCATAATATGTGACAAATTGTACGAGGCCCTTACACACTTGCCAATTACGAGCTAACCAACATTCATCATGTCCTTACATATTATTTAAAACATGCTGAGCTACACAATACATAAACTGAAAACCAAACAACAAACAACCAAAAAACAGGACAACTAAACCAGGCGTTTCATCACATGGAAGAATCTCTATTACAATTTCTCGGGATTTCCTAGTTATTCTTTTGTGGTTTCCGGTTCCTGAAACTAAGTGAAATTATTGAGTCATGATGCATGTCAAAATCTAGTACCGCTTTTAAAAAGGAATTCATCTATCTGCATATTCTGTTAATTGGCGAGTTTACGCCCATATTACTTTTGGATGGCTGAACATGATATTATTTTGTTAAAGGATGTCGTGGTGTTTTATGAGGCATGTTTATTAAGATGCGTGAGACAAGTTCGTGGCAATCAAGTCTATTATTTGCCAGTTTGTGGAGGAAGACTAAGTCGTGTGTTTGTCGATGTTTACGTATGGAGTTCAAGTTATAATATTTAAGGCGTGACTCGTATGGACTCCGGGGAGATATTGTACTTGTTGTGAATGCAAGGTGTCTGGTAAAAGCTCTCTGTATGCTTTCAATCCTTTGAAAGCGGACCGCTTAATATGGGTCCCACGCCAAACTGCAAATTTAAGGTTGCTTCGTTGAGAAAGCCTAACATTCGCACTAATTTTTTCCTGTACAGTGAATATGGCTCTTAAAATTCATTTTACTAATGATATTATTCCATAATAATACCCAGATCTCGCACTTGGAGGACAGTGTTTAGCAAGACACCCTGTATCTTGTATGAGACTGTCTGAGGTTGTTTTTTCCTGGTAAATCGTATGTGATAGCACTTTTCGACATTTAATTTCATACCGTTGAGCGTACATCAGTTACTAATCCTATCAAGATCTTGTTGTATAAGACTGCTATCTAGTTCTATATATGTTATGGTTTTATATACCTGAGCCACTCGTCAGTGGAGGTCAAAAATGGAGATTGTGCACATCTGTGGCATCCCTTAGCGGACATTCAACAGACAGGGTTTTTTGAGGTTATAAGTTTAGAAAAACATGATTTTCTCTAAATGTATAGATAAATATAATAAAACAACTAATAATTTATGTTCTAGTTAAATTTCTTTATGTAATTTCATAAACTTCAATTATTATCATCAGCAAACATTGAACGTTTACAGTAATGATAATGATCCGTAATGTCGTTAATGAAAAGAGAGAATAGAATAGGAGCCAAATGTGAAACCTGAGGAACCTCCGAAATAGTGCAGTATTCGTAAGATTCATATCCGCTAACTGTAATGAGTTGACATCTCCGAGCAAGGTAGGATATAAGCCAATTAAAAAGTGAGCCATGTATTCCATTGAATTCTAGCTTCAACAATAGCATAACATGATCGACTTTGTCTCAAGCGCTACTGAAATCTGAGTAAATGGCACCCATTATCGAGCATTGCAGGTTTCATCTTTATGCTGATGATACTCAACTGTACTTGAACACACTACCAACTTCTCATGACGGGGCAACAACGGTAGCTAAAATCAACCATGACTTAGCTTCTATAAGCAGGTGGTCAGAAAGAAATGGTCTGTCACTCAACCCTTCAAAGAGTTTGTTTATCACATGCGGGACGGAAAATCAAGTACAGACTATAAAATCCTACACGCCTAATATTAAAATTGAAAATTCTATAATACCTCTCTGTGAATGCGTCCGCAATCCAGGTCTACACCTAGATGAGACGTTAAGATTTGAGGCTATGTTCAACAAAAAATTGGTAAATGTTTCGCCTCCCTAAATACACTATACAAACTGCGTCAATTCTTATAATTATAGAAATAGTAATGCGGTTCACAGAATACATCTACTGACCAAGTTTCAACAGTATAGCTCTTATAGTTTCGGAAAAAAGTGGCTGTGACATACGGACGGACAGACAGACAGACAGACATGACGAATCTATAAGGGTTCCGTTTTTTGCCATTTGGCAACGGAACCCTAACAAGTATCATAATCCTACTAATATTATAAACGCGAAAGTTTGTGGGTATGTATATATGTATGTGTGTATGTATTTTTGTTCCTCTTTCATGCAAAAACTACTGAACGGATTTGGATGTAACTTTACAGTAATATAGCTTATATATCAGAATAACAGATAGGCTACTTTTTACTATAATAATCGAGATACACGGGCGAAAGCTAAGTCATTATATAAAAATAGATAAATCGTAGATGTCAAAATGTATCACTGTTTATCTCCTGTCAAAACTTCACAGGTTGCAATGCATAACACACTTGCATAGCAACCATTTTGATATACGCGGGTTACACCGGGCGCAGCCAGTATCTAGATAAAACTAGAATGTTTAAAGCATAATTTTGTAAAATTACTAAACACTTTATGGTGTACCAACTTTTAAACTTTCGCGTTCCATGATAATTAATATTATTTTTACGGTATACAGAGGTATGTAATACCCTAAATAAGTGATTGCGTTAATTCCCGTAAAAATAATATTAACTTTATGGTGTCATGTGCATTTTGTGGGATATAAACGTAATTTTTGAAGATATTTCTTTAACGTGAGACCGTAGGTAGCAAAGTGTCGTTTGTCTCCGCCTGCAGTACCATCTTTTAATTTGAAATTACAAGTAAAGTACGGCCAACGTGAAGCGATACAAAAGTTCATTTACTTAAGTAAAATAATAGATTGTTAAATATTTACCTGTTTCCTGTTTTTGTCTTGATGTTTCGTTCTCCCAAATATTAGGTTAAAGACGGGATTGCCAACATTTCGGCGACCAGTTTAGTAATAAAGAAAAAAAGAATTATACTAAGTTCCATAGTCATTACAAATATTTTTTTAAATAAACACTTTTGTCCCTATGTATGTTACAGAGGTCAAGCTTGTTTTGTTGTGTTGCACACAGTTTTATAGCAAGCGATCTTCAGAAATATTATTATTATTCTCATTAGTTAATTTAGTTCTTGTGTTAAATTATAGTAAATTTTAGTTATACAATAATTATATCTAAATAAATAATAAGTCCATTTTTAGTTGGCCAAATACTTTCGAAACTATATTTTCTACATAAACCTGTAACCCAATTATCAAAAAGTTAACCCCTGCTTTTTTGTTTACATTTAATATCGCTTCTCGTTGGCCATAGTTTAGACACTTACATTTTACATATTTGTACTTACCTGCGTCATAAATAGCTTGGTATGCATGTTCTAAGATCTTTCTGGACATAATGTCCATAGAGTTTCCCTGACGGAAATGCACCTTAAAAAATTGAGCATCAAACTGATGTAGATCAGGAACACTGCCAGCGTAGGGTGCCAGTTCTGGGTGTTCAAATGTGAAACGAAGACCATCAGCCGACACGGGATTGATCTGTGAAAAAATTACAAATAATGCCTCGGTTACACAGTCGTAGTGTGTGGGACTGTCTAGTCGGACCATATATTTATATGAGCTGCAAGTATTTGTTTCAGCATTTGGGCGTTTACTATGTACTAATATAATAATAATAATATAATAATAAATCTTTATTTGCAAAAAATGTGGTTTTTATATTAGGTGGTTTTTAATGTCTAAAGTGCGAGACACATTTCACCATATATAGATAGCATGCAAATATTTAATAATTGTTAAAGGGAATCTACATTAAATATTCCTAATTAGATATTACATTTAGATTAACTAGTTTAGAAGTCACATAACTTATGACTAAAATTTATTATATCATTAAATTTGTTATCTTTATATAATTCTAACAAAAATAAAAGAAGGGAAGACTAAAGGAAACAATAACTAAATAAATATTACGAATAGATTCCTAACTATTTATACAATTCTAGACTCTAAATATTCTTTGATAGTGTAGAAACATTTTTCAGTAAGCCATTTTTTTAGGCGTGCTTTAAACAATTTTAAGGGCAGTTCTCTTAGCTTTTGGGGTAGTTTGTTGTAAACTTTAACACACATGAACATACTATCGTTATTATTAATCGCTATAAGTGAATGTATTTAAAAAAAGTAATTAAATATTTATATGTGCTGTCTAGTCCCCACAGTACAAGCTCTGCTTAGTTTGGGGCTAGATGGCGTTGTGTGTCAGCTAATTATATAATAATAATAATAAATTTGTTTATGCAGACAAAGTCCATAGTGTTAGTATACAAATTCTCCTAACCTAGGTTAGTAATTAGCAAAGTTTTTTTTTTAATTCAGCAACGTTTTTACAATGTTTAATTTTAAGATCATACTTTGTACACCTACATTCTGGCAAATAAATGATTATTATTAATGTTTTTCATTACATTCATTACTACAACGAGCAAACCTACTACCCCTTATCGCCGTTCTCCTGCGGTCCCGATTAATATCCTTGCGATCATTAAGTTCATCCGCAAGATAGTATCCAAGGTTTTTAATTTATGAGCCCACTTCAGTTCAACTTCGATTAGTTTCAGTGATGGCACTTTTAATGGACAATTACTGCGCGACTTAAGCACTATATGTATAAACACGTTTTATTCCATTCTAAATCAGCCCATGTCAGACATATGCCTTCAAAGATTTTTTAACCCACTATTTCATACTGACCAAACTAGTTGGTATTTAATCTTTTTAAAGCGTATTTTGCACACTTAGTTCGCTCTTATGACACCCACAGTATGAATGGTATAGTAACATTTTTAATACACATGGATAAATAGCGGCTACTTTAATTGAAGCTATTTCCGTATGTGTATAAGTAAGTGTTATTTACCTTATTATACAATAAATCTGAAAACTCCTTGACATTGTGTGACCGAGGATATAGACCAGACATTCCAGAGATGACGATCCTGTTTCCAACTTTTTGAGGTGGGATGGGCATGTCTGGACGCACATTTTCATGCGGTGTTGGAGCCATCGCAGCACTTAGGTGTTCTTTAAGAAAAAAAATTGGTTTTGTTATTATTCATATTTAAAGTAATTAACTTTCTAAGAACTGTCGAAAGCTATTATAATAATAATATAATCTTAATAACATTTCGTTCAGTTCAGATATTAATTTAAGTATTAAATTGTTTCGTTCGTTGACCCATCTATTTAAATATATACATATATATATAATATATATTATAGGGGGCAAACGAGCAGACGGGTCACTTGATGGTAGGCGATTGCTGCCGCCCATGGACACCCGAAACACCAGAGGAGTCACAGGTGCGTTGCCGGCTTTTAAGAAGGGAGTACGCTCTTTTTTTTTAGGTTTGAAGGTCGTATCAGTCCGCAAACACCACAGGTGTCAGTTCATTCCAACAGACAGTTCATACTACTGCACTTATTGATCTCAAATATAATCTCTACTAATATATCTTCCTGTATCCATACTTTACCACTATTTTAAATGCGAAATTAACTTTGTCTGTCTATCTGTCTGTTCGTCTTTCACGTCAAAACTAAAGAAGAGAAGAAGAGAATTGAAGAGAAGAAAATACTTTAATGAAATTTGTTACCCAGAAAGTCTAGAGCCTGAAAAAAGACATAGGCTACTTTTTACCGCGATGACCGACTTACACGCGGTACCGCGGTACCGTGGGCAAAAGCTAGTAATATTATAAATGCAAAAATAACTCTGTCTACCGGTCTGTTTGTCGCGTTTACATGAGAAGACTACTAAACCGATTTAAATTAAATTTGTTAAACACATAGTCTAGAGCCCGAGACCTTCCTCGGTCTCTAGACTATCTGTTGATGAAATGAAATCTGTTATTTCATTTCTTCACATAGACTGAATTATACCACGTTGAATGATATACACGTAGGCAAAGGCGCAAGAAAGCTAATAAAAAATAAATTCAGATAATGTTCACGGTCGTTATGTTCCTTATTTCAACTACACACATTCGTGGGATCACGCTAAATATTCTGAAAGCATTATGTAGAGCGCTGTGTCAAAGGTCCAGTCACCACATTGTCCGGACTAAAACCTTGGCTCATTGCAAATCAGACACAGGTCAGGTGTTCTTCGAAACATCCTTTGCAAGTATTAACTTGCCGGCCGCTTTTAGGAAGGTTTCTTGATGCCTCACGAGTCAATTCTCCATAGCAAATCCTACCACCGTGTTAATGGCGTGTCTAGCACTCAGTTGTATAAGTCGTTGCACTCCTCCAAGACAACCTGGAGGAGCTGGGATATGTGACCTTCGATCTCGTGAAACTCAGGAATCCAATCCAACTCCAGGGCCTCTTAGCGCCACTGATAAAGTGCCACACGGTTCTCTCTTTCAGGTTCCATGGTGCCACTGTCTCGTTGGTCTAGTGGTTAGCGTATGCGACAGCTAACCAAAAGGTTTCAGATTCAAAACATGTTGTTGGTTTTTTTTTACAGGAAATTTCTCATAATAGCCTGGAGTCTGGAAGTTTGGTAGTATTTCACGCCTATACCTCGGAGAGCACGTTAAGCCGTCGTTCCTGGTTGTCAATAACGTCTATGGTAATCGTTATTGGGAAGTTGGACCCCTCAAATAAACTGACAATTAATTTAACTTTCGAATTTCGGTTCTCCCTTAGTGTTATGGAAGTCCGATGCCAGTAGCTCCGTGGACAAGTTAATAAAAAATTTAAAACCGATTTTCATTAAACAGAACTAAGAACATTCCTGACTAATTAATGTTTCAAATCAAATCAATCGGTTCCTCCGTTCAGACAGACATACACACAGACACAGTAACGTCAAACTTATAACATTCCGTCGTTTTTGCGTCGGGGGTTAAAAACTGAAATTTAGGTAAAACCAGTTGTACTAGTAGCTGGCCCCAAATAATCTTGGGAATAAAAGGCTACGAAGATATATAATATATAATAATATAATAATAATAATAATAATAACGTTTATTGGATCAATTAGATTAATTACAAAAAGTATGAACACTGTTACTTAAACTAGGGTTTCCTGTGCTATAAGTAACAGTTCCAATTCGAAGTTGGTCTAGCTACGTACTTTACATTTTATTGTACAACAATCTGTTAATCTTACGTTATTAAGTTTTAATTACAAAATTTTAAGGAAAGTAACAAAAAATAAAGTAATGAAATAAAATAAAGTTATAATGAAATAAAGTAAAATTACATTACGAACATTGTTTATGTACGGAAGGTGTGTCAATGTGTAGAATAATATTTGATAAATAGTTTGAGTGGTGGATAAAAAAAGTGTATAAAAAAGTGTATTGGTTACGTATGAGACATAGGGTATGGACAAATTATTTGGGGACGCAGAGAAAATTTTCTGTTTCTTCGTAGTCCAATTCGCTTAAATATTTAATCACAGTTTTCTTAAACTTATAGAGGGACAATTTATATAATGATACTATCTTTGTAAGTTTATTGTAGTTATAGGCGGCTGCAATACAAGGATGTCTTTTTGCAAAACTCGTTCTATGAGGTATGATTTTATATACATAATCCTTACGTCTTTTATTTATAGATTGATTGGTAGGTTGATGGTGGAGTTTGGGCCAGGAGACTCGATGTTTCAAAGCACCTACAAAGATCTGACGTCGACGGTGCACGCTTAACAGAGTGCTCGTCAATAAATATATATAAAAATGTAATTATTGCGTGTGAGAATGCTATTAACTATTCTCTAAGTGTTAATATTTAGAACACTTGAACGGTTTCCCGAGAAGAGAACACTGCAGGACCTAAGTTGCTACTTGGAAAGGACATTTTGGCTACTGTACCACGAACAACGCATTTTCACGTATTCTCATAGTTTTTGAACAAAATGCATTTAAAGGTGCAAAATTAAAAAAAAAAATATTAATCTTTTTTTTCATTTTGAAGTGATACTATATGTTTCATTAGGATTTAATTGATATGTTTAGGGCACTTTTTTTATTTATTTATACCTTTTTTCAAATACCTAATAATCTTGGCAAAAAAAAACATTTAAATTTTACTCTATGACTAGCTGACCCGGCAAACTTTGTACCGCCTTAGAATAATCATTAAATTTAGCTTAGTTATCAACTGATACTGATAAATTGACTGCAGTACCACCTAACGAGCCCCAGCGGTACCGCCACAATCGCTTTGTTCCTGCATTTTAAATTTGTAATATCTTCAAAAATATTAATTTAAATAAAGTACTGTAAAGGGTCATATTAATCAATATTAGATGCACAAAGTATTTTAGGTGCTTAATTAATTAAGGATTAATACTGTATTGCGTTATAATCGTTTCGTTAATAAGCCATTATTTCTTGTAAAAAGAAAGAAAGTATTGTAGGCCTTTTTAAAGTGTACAATACTGTAGTAAATTATTTTGATATATCTGGGTACAGCCAGCGTTTGCAATGTAACCTTAAAAAAATGGGTTTATTTACGACATCGCATTAAAAACCTCTAAAATTATCAATGTTTCTCTACTATATTATGCATGTATTTACATTTAAACCTCCTCTTGAATCATTTTATCTAGTAAAGAAAACGGCGTCAAAATCCGTTGCGTAGTTTTAAAGATCGAAGCATTTATAGGGACAGAGAGTGGAAGCGACTTTGGCTTATACTATGTAGTGATAATTAAATTTAAGTTTTTTTTTTCAATTGGATTCAGAGCAAATTTGCGTTTGAAACGTATATTTGCAGTATATATTACCTCTCCATTTACCTGAGCTATTATAATATTTTTTTCAGAGGGACGTTTATAATAATACATCACTGGCGGAAAAAGAGCGTGGTATATTTATATTATTCTCTCTAATACTATTCTACTACACTACTCTCTTGCTTCCACTGATTCTATTTTTCTACGCATGGGCATGAATAGAGCATGCGCGCGAGTGAGACCTCCATTATTCCAATGCGAGCGTAAGAGATAGAAATTTGAGAGTGAATAGAGAGAATAAGACAAAAATGAGACCCTTGCGCTCGACGTAAATATTCCCATTAATGATCTATAGAATTGATGTATATCTATTACCTAGATGTGGGTATGTTGTACTATGCTAGCCGCTCGCCTAGGAGAATGGGTGGCGCGATTACGAGGTAACGCCTGCTAAATTGATCTTAGGTAGAAACTTACGGTCCCGCCTAGACTTAATAATACCTTCCAAATCAGCGTCCCACCTTGACACTACAAAAGTGTACGGGAAAAGACAGTTTGTTGTTGGTGACGTTGTTTGGACTCGTTGGTACAGCGCACGGCAAGAATCTTGGAAATTAGGGATTGTAAAGAATAGAATAGGCAATAAGATGTACAATATTTACAATAAGGAGTTAAATCAATTCTGCTTTAGACATATTGACCAATTAACCAAATATGTTGGTAATAGTCAGCCGACAATTACGGAGACTGTTGACAAGAGGTCTCAACAGTTTCAATCGCCCGGTACTTCCCTCGAATCGAGATGTAACAATGAACCTCGGCTCAGTGAAAATATTGAAGTTTCTGTAGGTTCGGATTCGACAATAGTCGTCGATTATGATGATAGGGAGGTACAGGGTGATTGTGAAGCTGCCGAGAGTGAGGGTACGGGTGCGGATGATAATATAGCAACTCCATAGGCATCAGGAAGAGAACCACTACCTCCACCCTCAGAATCAGTACAACCAGTGGTAGACGTACCACCGACATCATTACTCGCACCCTCACACTTGCGCTCGATGAAAATAGTACCATTGAGAACACACACATGCGCTTGTTTTTCTATCTCACTGAGTGCAATGAGTAAGACTGCAGCAGAAAATGCTCAACTAACTGTTTGTCACTTACTGTCACTATACTCCAAACTGTATTT
This sequence comes from Phragmatobia fuliginosa, assembly GCA_932526445.1. Classification (NCBI taxonomy): domain Eukaryota; kingdom Metazoa; phylum Arthropoda; class Insecta; order Lepidoptera; family Erebidae; genus Phragmatobia; species Phragmatobia fuliginosa. Next base: position 13,511,624 of record OW052076.1, on the reverse strand, counting down.
TCAGGGATATTTTATTTTTGTGCGTCTAACAGTCCAAAAGTGTTTTTTACAAAATAAATTTGATTCACTGTTTTCTATTTAAAGGAAACACTGAAACTTTCATTTTTATGTTCTATTTGAATGAAGAAAACGCAAGATGCAACAATTGCGGTGAAAAGTATGCAATCCTCTCAGGGTTGCATACTGATTGTAGTGATTAGTATGGTAAGAGTGAGGACCTCAGTGAAATAACTAAGAAAACAATCATCACTGTATGTGCAGCAATTTTACAGGACGAAATAAAGGAAACTCGTTACGAAACAAAAAGTTATCTACAACCGGACAAATTCCCTGATAACGTTGTATCAGAAATACCTCCACTAATAACTTGCTTCATACATAAATTATTATCAAATGATACAAATATTGTGTCAGATGAATGTCCTGCTATCCCAAAATAGACACTATTGCCTTTTGTTATTGCGTCTAACAGTCCAAAAGTGTTTTTTACAAAATAAATTTGATTCACTGTTTTCTATTTAAAGGAAACACTGAACCTTTCATTTTTATGTTCTATTTGAATGAAGAAAACGCAAGATGCAACAATTGTGGTGAAAAGTATGCAATCCTCTCAGGGTTGCATACTGATTGTAGTGATTAGTATGGTAAGAGTGAGGACCTCAGTGAAATAACTAAGAAAACAATCATCACTGTATGTGCAGCAATTTTACAGGACGAAATAAAGGAAACTCGTTACGAAACAAAAAGTTATCTACAACCGGACAAATTCCCTGATAACGTTGTATCAGAAATACCTCCACTAATAACTTGCTTCATAAATAAATTATTATCAAATGATACAAATATTGTGTCAGATGAATGTCCTGCTATCCCAAAATAGACACTATTGCCTTTATTTCAGCACCGTCCTAAATCCCTTATATCGTTTCTTCAACTAGCTGTTGGAACATACATTTATTGCAAAATAGGATCGATGTTAGTTATAAATCTACTGAGCAAACTGGGTGTTTGTACATCATAACATAATATTCAGTTTCATGAAGCTTCATCAATCAGAAGACTACAATTACCGATGCTTTCGTTCAATGTGTCGTTGATAATACTGACCGTAGTATAAGCACCTTAGATGGTAAGAAGACTTTTCATTGTTTAGGAGGCATAGTAGTGTATCACCAGCCAGTAGTGTTTGATATGAAGGAACTCCAATCAAATGTAAATAAATCTGCAGCGCAATTAGCATCTGCAAGAGATATCACCGATGAGATTTATGATGAGTTTTTAAAAAAAAGGCGTGTGGTACTCAGAGACTGCCGCGGTAAAGCTATTGCATAGCATTTTTTATCAACTTATGCAATTATAACTAGTTATTTATTTTTTATTTAAACAGTTTTTTTTTCTTTGATATTAATTCAAGTTTACAAAACAATATATACTGTCTTTTTACCAATAAACATACTAACACTATTATTGCCAAAACAATATAATCATCCTTTTAACCGAAAGACAATGTCAACTAAACAGAGAACATGTGCGGCGGGGCTTAATCACTAAGTGACTATTCTTCTGTATACTTAATTATTAATAAACTAGCTTTTCGCCCGCGGCTTCGCCCACGTGGAAATCGTTTATATCGCTCGACACGGTAAGGGTAGATTAAAGAATCTTACATGATTTCATGTTTGATATCATGGAACTTCGACACAAACTTTCGTCCCCTATTTCAAACCCTTCTACCTTTATTTTCGCGATAAAGAGCATCTTATGTCCTTTCCCAAGTTCAGTTCTATCTTCATACCAAATTTCATCAAAATCGGTTCAATGGTTTAGGCGTGAAAGCGTAACAGACAGACAGACAGAGTTCCTTTCTCCTTTATAATATTAGTAAGGATTATACCATCGGAAAGTAAATTTTATCAAACAGAAAACACCCCAATTTTTTGAAAAAAGTAGATATTTTGACGGGTGAATTTTCGATATTATGTCAAAATAGAGTGAAAAAATAAATATTTCAAATCAAATAAATTACAGTGTCTTCGGGACATAAAAAGGTAAGTTTTCACTAAATTTCGTTTAAAAATAATTTTATTTGTAAAAGATAAAAATAAAAAACCAAAAACTTGGTTTTTTGAAATGTGTAAATAAAAAATCGGCCAAGTGCGTGTCAGGCCACGCACAGCAAAAGGGTTCCTCAGTCACCCATAATGGTACGTGGATTAGAAATTGTATCTAATGGATAATTGTTATGTTTACGTATTAATGCGTTAATTTTGTATGACGTTTGTAGTTTGTAAGCACATTGTAGAAGTTAAGCCTCTATAACTAACTGAACTAACAAAGTCATCTAATTCGTTATAGTTTTCATTTAAAGTTCATTATATGGAACACTATTACGAATTTCTCCAGATTTTTTGAGCAGGCCGTTTAGCTTTTAGAGGGGGGCCCTGTTTTTACAAAAAAGTTGCCTTTAAAGTGGATATTCTCGCAAACGGATCCCTAAATCAAAAAATCGTCTTAACAACCCTATAATGTTTTTAAAAGACCTATATAATGATACCCCACATGATGGGGTAGCATTATATAGCATAGAAAAAAAAACATCCCCACTTTACGTGTAGGGGAGGTACCCTAAATAAAAATATATTTCATAATTCAAATGTAGCACTTTGTCGACGTAATTACAATACATAGTCCTGCAAAGTTTCATCTTTCTAACATTTACCGTTTGGACGGTAAGTCGAGGACGGACGGACGGACAGACGGACATGACGAACCTATAAGGGTTAGAAGTCATAAACTTCGGAACCCTAAAAAGTCGTATATCTTTTAATTACCTACAACTTTGCCATTTAACTTTTTTTCATAGGACTTGTAGTTTTGCCGGAAATCGAGATAAACCGTTATTTACACTTTGTTTTATATATTTAGCCATCCAAAGTGACTCTACCGTGCCTGATGGAAAGCATGAGCAGAACCCAAGAGTCGGGGCTACCACATTTGCTGCGAATGCAGACAATAATGTATGTCGGCCCGAGGTGCTTTTTCACGCCCCGCTTATAGGACCCGAAAACCTCCCCCCCTACCCCTTCCCGACCGTACTCAGATCGCCCGTGAATTATTTTTCCTTTCATTTTTATAATTTTCTCTTCCTATTCCAATAGGTTTCATCCTACAATATTTTTATTTGTTTTCAAAAATTATCTACCCTGGTCTATATGTCATTTACAAACTATCAATAAGATTGCCATGCAAGTGTGTTATGCCTAGCAACCTGTGAAGTTTTGACAGGAGATAAACAGTGATACATTTTGATATCTACGATTTATGTATTTTTATAACCACCTTTGTATCTCGATTATTGCAGTAAAAAGTAGTAGTAACAAATTTCATCAAAATCGGTTCAGTGAGGCGTGAGGCGTGAAAGCGTAACAGACAGACAGAGTTACTTTCGCATTTATAATATTAGTAGGGATTATAAAGTAACATTATACACCTTGATCCTTAAATTAGTTTGAAGTCGGTGTCCAGCCAAAAATATGTTTCATATATTATTTAAATTAATATTAAAAAGCTGACGAATATTTTTGTTTGAACGCACGAATCTCAGGAACTCAAAATAAATTATTTCAATTAGATAATCCACTTGTCGGGGAAGGTTGTAGGTTAAATGTATTCATGCCACTACCAATAGGATCGGAGTATTAATGAAAAATGTTCTAAAATTGGGGGAGATTTATTTCTTTTGAGATCTTTCATTACTTGCGCTACGAAAATGTATAAAGATTAGGGTAAATAGCGTATGAAATAATTGTACCTCTTTAAAATTTCTAAAAGAAACTGTAACATCACATGTCTTTTTTTTTAAGGCTGGCCATAATATTTCTTGTAGGAAAGAAATTGGTTTTAGCGGTGTAACATAACGCTACGGGCAGTAGATGACGCAGGTACGGTTGCGTGGATCAGCTAGTGTTATTATTGTATTTTTGGGTTGTTTCTGTATCCTTGGAATCAAATTATAAGATAACTGTTTTTAAACTTTCGCGACTTTTACACATACTCATGTTTTTACTGTAAACGGGACTTATTCGCGATAATATTAAAGGTTACGATACCTTCTATTTTCCGACGTTTCGAACGGTTTATACCGCTCGTGGTCACGGGTAGACTGATGTGAGCTTAGCGTCGCCTTCGTGATGTGCAGGTTGTGTCTACCCGCACTAGATCGCGTTGATTTCTTGTAGTGTCGGTACCCCTACACACCACACTTATGACATCTGCACGCCTTATTTCATCTTTCTGATGGTGGCTACACCCGCTGATGACTGGATTCCACGATGTTGATAGTCGGTATCCGTCTTCCCGGTTGAAATTTTTGTGTTTTTTGATTTCAACCGCTTCACGTACTATTCGGCGAAAGTAGTTCCGATCTGTGGAGAGGACCTGCAGGTCGTGTAGTTCAATCCAGTGGTTTGGTCCTGATTGCTCTGCGATGGCAGACTTGTTTATTTGGCGGTTTTTTACAGCTGCGATATGTTCCTTCGTTCTGTTATCAGGTACTCCGGGAAACCGTTTTTAAAAAAAAAAGCGTTGAGGTTTAAACACTGATTTTATTAAATTTACACTAGTTTTGGAAACTTATGGAAATAGAAATAGAAATAGAACAAATAGGTTACAATTAAAACAAAAAGACGAGTGTTCAATTTTAGGGTTTGGAAGAGACTTCACTACCGTTATGGCGCTTTGAGTACTGGGACATATGATACCTGCTTAGTAATGCTTAGGTCAGCAGTGTCCCATACTAAAGGGGTATGTAACAGCCCCCCGGTTAAGAGGAAACTTACCGTAAGGGAAAGTTTCCGGAAAATTATTCCATCCGCAAACGCGGTTGATTTGGAATTACTTCTAATTCGATGTGAGTGTTTTCATTTTGTTCATCTGTTACTGTATGCGTCCTTGATTTTGAACACTTGCCCTTTTTACAAATATATAGTAAAACTAAAGCTAACCATAAAAGTACAGAAATTACACTAAGGATTGGGAAACTTATATGTTTATTAAAATTATTGGAACTATCTACAGAATTTAACTCATCTATAATCTGGTTTGATACAATTTTCAGATTTTTAGCTCATCTAATTTTACATTATTAATTTTAAAAGGAGATATATTTAGTTTTTTTATACGACCTATATTACAGCAACTATCGTTAATAATATTAAAACTAGAGGAAACTATTGGTAATTTGAGAGTGGGGGTGGTTTCTCTTACTAATCTAGTATTTCTACAATATGCTGCACAATTATATGGTATATTAAGTATTCCAGTGCCGGATACAATTGTTTCTGATAGTATACTGTTTGAACATTCAATAGTAAGCTTTGTAGGTTTAGATTGTACAAATATCCATTTATTATTACTTAACTTATGCCAAACATCAATATTACCATGAAGGAATCTATATTGGCAGTTTTCTGGTAATGAGGATACAGCCTTAGTGATGATGTCTATTTCACAATATTGGTTACCCGACACGGTATAAATCTCGTATAGTTTACAAAGGTAGGTCTTGTAGGATATATCTCTACAATCATGTAGGTTCTTTACAAATGCAAATGAGGATTTGTCCTTGCTTAAAACTAAAAATTGTTCTGTAGGTAAAATTAAACTAAAAGAATTTGGTGTTTCTGAGCTATGTGGAATAGGCAATGGAATGTTTTTATATAGGTTATATTCTAATGCACTAACTAAGGGTATTCTTACTACAAATATTAGCTTATTATCTAAATAGTAACAGACTAACTCAGCAATATTAATTAAAGTATGAATATTGTTTAATTCTAAATTTACTGGGAAATCTTTATACTTAGGAACTACCTTAAGGTTACTAATAATGTCTTCGTATAGCTGACATGGTGTTAAAATAGATGGGTGAAGAGTATTACTTTGTACAAATAGAATAGAGTTTAAAATATCCTCTATCTTAAAAGAGAGGGTGTATAGGTTAGCCTGTAGAACATTTAAAACATTTTCGAATTTGATTTTAAAGCTGTTAGTTGTTACAATATTGGATAAATTGTTATATGACATAGTTATACTGTCGATAACGTCATTCAATTTTGCTTGGTTAACGTAGATTTCATGTAAAGAATTATTAACGTTGGAAATAGCTGACTGAGAAACAATTATGCTTTCTTAGACTGCATCTTTAATTTTCTTCTCATTTGTAAATAGTTTTTCGATAGCGTTATTATAATTTTCAGCGTCATCTTCATCTAAAGTACCGAATATATGTCTAAAAATAACACCTATTCCAGATATCCAAGCGGATCTTTTAGAGAAGGTATTAGAAATAATATGGGAGAATGAATCAAAGTCACGTAAGATGTCAAAATAATGAATTTAAGGGTTCTAACATGTTTGAGCATTGTTTTTCGTCTATTTCTTCACTTTCTCGACATTGGTACCGTATTCTATTGAATGCATTTTGAATGTTTTCGATGTGACCTTTGAAAGCGGACATATCTACAGGGATAACTATGTGAAACTGATCATTAACTACTTTGAGAGAGCCAACTGGATCGAAGAATATACCAGGACCTTGGGTGATGTATTCAACATATTGATTCTCGGTTGTTGCTATTGTAAAAGCGGCCTCCAGTCTGTAATAGTAATTTAATTTAACTGGGTTAGTAAATAACGAATTTGTCATAAACGGAAATCATATTAATCATTCAAATGTGCTGGTTTTAGTTCATCGAAATGGTGTTTTACATGACGTCGGTTGATAAGAAGTGAAAGAGTGTTATTGCCATGTATCTTCACAACTTTGTAAGGACCTTTCCATAAGGGTGAAAGTGCTTTGCGCAATCTGACATGGTTTTTTAAATAGACGTAGTCACCTACTTTGTACTGTATGGGACGAGAGTGTCTATCGTAGTAGGATTTGGATCTTTCTTTTGAAGCGTTTATGTTTTCTATGGCTTTTTCATGAGACACCTTTAATCGGTGATGAAGCATCTTTATATACTCGGGATAGGTAGCGTCTGGACTAGAACCAAATACTGAATCGGGGAGATAAGGTTTGTGACCAAAAAGGAGTTTGTATGGGGTAAATTTCGTTGTTGTATGAACACTGGAATTGTAGGTGAGCATGGCAGTGTAAACGAATTCATGCCAGTCTGTTTGGTTCTCGTTTACATAAGACTTTAAGTATTCTTTAAGAGTAGAATGGCTTCTTTCTAGAGCGCCTTGGGTTTGCGGGTGGTAAGGTGAGGACCAAAGTTGTTTTATTTTAAGAAAACCGCAAGTGCGCTTAAATAATTCGGCTGTGAAATTGGTACCTTGGTCGGTAAGTATGAATTTGGGAATTCCAAACAAGGAGATGAAATGTACTAAACACTCACAGGTTTCTTCAGCTGTAGCGTTTGAGATTGGATAGGCGGAAGAGAACTTTGTTAGGTCGTCTTGAAGAGTAAGTATGAATTTCAGTTTATGGATTCCGGCTTCTGGTAAAGGACCGACTATATCAAGGCTGATTCTTTCAATTGGGCGAGAAGAAGTTGTAGTAATTTGCATAGGAGATTGGTTTATTTTCCGCAAGGCTTTGTTTGATTGACAAAATTTACAGTTTTTGACGTAGTTTTCGATATCTGTACGCATATTCTTCCAGTAATAGCGTTCTTTAATCCTGTTGTACATTCTAGTACAGCCTAAGTGTCCTGCGATTGGAATGTCGTGATTTTCTCTAAGGATTTTTGTAATTTCCGTTGGAACTGGGTATATTATAGTATTATGATGTATATTTACTGTGATGTTTGTATTATTGAATAGATACATGAGCATGTTGTAAATTTTGACGAAAGAATGTTGTTCAAATTGGTTTTTAAAGTCTGAGATGGCAATTTCACCAATATCTGCCGAAAGTAATAGATCATCTCGAACGGATTTAAGCGTCTTGAATATATCCGGATAAGGACAGTCGTCGAAATAGTAGACTTTTGTAAAAAGGAGATAGAATGTTTTGTTTTGGTTCTCCAGTTTTTTGAATGAGTGAAGTTCTCTTTCACAATTTGAAATATCTGTAGAATCTGCCATGGTAGATAGGATATCTTGGAGATAGGGGTTTGATTCGTCTAAGTCGATTGAAACTGGGATTAGTAGAGTATTGCAATTGCTTTTGAGAAGGCTTTCATTATGTTCTTTGATATATGAATTAAAAGTTTCGTTTTTATTTAGGATAGATTTTAAGAATTCGTTATAATCTTTGTTAGAGTTAGTAGGAATTGTATCAGGACTTGGAGCTGCGGATTTCGAAGGAGCAGGTGAGTTTTCCTGAATTACAGGGATCTGAGGAGAAGTATACTGAGGATTGTCAAGTGAGTAATTTTGGTTTTCAGGATTGAGGATATCGGTAAGCAGGTCAAGGTCATCATTTTCTAGAAGATCTATCTGAGGTAAGTTGCTTGTTTCGCCGTCGGAAATAGGAATTTGTATGTCTAGGTCTTCTATCGTCATTGGGCTAAATGGGGGAGATTGGTTGGAGTTATTCGAGGTTGGATTGACTTGATTTCGTCTTGACTCATCTTGGATTAATGGATTGACGGGAAATCGGGATAAAGCGTCAGTATTACTGTTAATTTTTCCTTTTTTATATTCGATTTTATAATCAAACTCTTCTAATTTCAGGCGCCATCTTACGAGCTTAGACCCTGGGTCTTTGCAGTTAAATAACCATTTTAATGGTTTATGATCAGTTAGGATATTAAATTGGTTACCATATAGATATGGTCTGAATGTTTTAGTTCCCCATATTATTGCTAGACATTCTTTTTCTGTAACGCTGTAGTTACTTTCAGCTTTATTGAGGGTTCTAGAGGCATAGGCAATAGGTAGGTCTTTTCCTATTGGACGTTGGGACAAGATAGCGGAAATGGCGAAATTGGAAGCATCACAAGTGAGGTTGAAGGGTTTAGTAAAATCAGGATAAGCTAATATAGGAGCAGTGGTCAGGCTATTTTTAAGGGTGTCGAAAGCTAGTTGTTGTTCGTTTTTCCATTCAAATGGTACATCTTTTCTTAAAAGGTTTGTAAGGGGTTTAGCTATTTGAGATAAGTTGGGTATAAAACGGCGATAGTAAGATACCAATCCCATGAAGGATTTAATGTCTTTTGGGCACATAGGTTGTGGAAAGTTTTGGACAGCTTTAGTTTTATCTGGATTTGGTTTTACACCTTTGTCGGTTATGACATGACCAAAATAGGATACTTCTTTGCGAAGGAATTCACATTTGTCCGGTTGAAGTTTAAGGTTGAAATGTCTCAACCTATCAAAAACATTGGAAAGGTTTTTCATGTGGGTTTCAAGGTCATAGGAATATATTACGATGTCGTCAAGGTAAACGAAGCATTGAATGCCTTGTAGGCCTGATAAAGCAGAGTTCATCAACCTTTGGAATGTGGAAGGCGCATTCTTCAACCCAAATGGCATCCTTGTGAATTCGAAGTGCCCTTGAGGAACGGAGAAAGCAGTTTTGGGAGCGTCAACTTCGGACATTTGGATTTGATGAAAACCGGATGCTAGGTCGAGAGTACTGAAGTATTTGGATTTGCCTAGTTGGTCAAGGATTTCTGAAATGTTAGGAATAGGGTAAGAGTCGCCGATCGTGATGTCGTTAAGACGGCGGTAATCAATGACCACACGCCATTTACGTTGGCCAGAAGCGTCAATTTTCTTAGGGACTACCCATATAGGGGATGACCATGGAGAAGTAGAAGGTTTAATGATCCCTTCGTCGAGCATTTTATTGATTTGGGAATTTACTTCTTGTTTGTGTACGTCAGGAAATCGGTAGGATTTTGTATTTATAGGTAGAGAAGAGGAGGTAGGTATTTCATGAGTTATAGCATTAGTGAAAGATAATTTATCCCCTGGGATATGGAAAATATCGGAGAAGTTTGCACAAATATCATACAGTGAGTCTCGTTCTTCACCGTTAAGGTGAGATACTCTTAGGAGATCTAGAACTTGATTTGTTCGAGCTTGACAATTTTCAAAAAGGGTTGTGTGAAATATTTGATGAGTATTTCTTGATTCGAAGGGTGAAAGTTTTAATTTTAAATCGGGGTTGAAAGTGATTGGAGATTCGGATACATTAACGACGGAAATGTTTACTCTGGAATTGGGCTTTACTTTCACAATGGAGTTGGCAATTAGGATTGAGTCGATAGGATTCTGATCTAGAACTAGGCCTTCTTGGATTTCTGGGTTTAGTACTGAACATTCTATAATGGTTTCTGTTCTGGGTGCGATTGTATAAGTTGGCTCATTGAATTTTAAACGGAGTTTTGTTCTATCTACGGAAAGCGATTCAGTTTGGAAATCGATTTTGGAGTTTGTGTTTGATAAAAAGTCATTTCCAATAATTCCGTCATAAGGGAAATCGATGTCAGCGATGACATTGAACTCATGTTTGAGGGAATGAAACTCGATTGTTATACATCCTAGTGATTTCATAGGATTGTTCGTCGCGCCTAAGCCAGAGAACATTACAATTTGGTCTTTTAATGTGACCATTGTTTCTATCGCTGACTGTTTGATAAGGCTTATAGATGCACCACTATCGACAAGGAACTTTAATGGTTTGGTTGATACGGATGTTTGGACTTCAATGAAAGGTAAGAATTTTCTTGATGGATTTGATGTAATATTGTGTATTTTTTTATCATTTTTAAATTTTGTTTCAGGCGTGGAGCTCGCGGTGCTGGATTTGGAAACGACAGAAATAGGAGGATTCAATATTTTAGGATTCGGAGAGGATTCAGCGGTTACTTCTTGAGATTTAGTAAGCTCTTGAGCGATAGGGGTTTTGTAAGAGTGTGTAGATAATTTGTTGGATTTAGGAGTGGTTTTTTGTAAGATTTCGGAATTGGAAATAGTATTGGAATTAGAAATTAAGTCTTTATTCTGGGGCTGATTACCCTGTTGCGTGATTTTGCGAATGCTATCAGAGTTAGAATTCGAATTAGAAATTGAACTAGAAGTTGGATTGGAAGTAGAATTCGAATTAGACTTAAAATTAGTTTTGAAATTGGAATTTGTATTGGAATATGAAATTGAATTGGAACTGGTGTTGGAAATGGAATTGGACTTAGTACTGGTATTGGAATTTGTATAGGATATGGTATTATTGGAAACGGTGGGTACAGTGGATCTGTTGGATACAGAAGATACAGTGGGTTGATTGGATACAGTGAATTTGTTTTTGGAAACAGCGGATACAGTGGATACAGTGGATTGGTTTGATACAGTGGATTTAGTAGATACAGTGGATTTAGTAGATTTAGTATCGACTTTGGAATTAGAATTTCCTGTGCGACACCGTTCAGGAAATTTTACTCGTTTAAATTATTATCTACAGTATCGTAACCGTCTTGAGCATATTCAGCCTCGACATTGTCATGTGTAATGTTATGGATAGGGCGATTGAAATTGTTACGTGAATCACTAACGTTTTTAATTTCATTGTTGTTGCGGCGATTATTATTGTATTGTCGTTTACGACAATTTTCAATAGTGTGTCCGATATTTTTGCAATATCGGCACGTAGGGGTTTGTAAAGTGGAGGATAGATTTGGACCTTGAGCTCTTGCGAAATAAGGTTGACTTTGTGATCTAGGTTGATATGATTGTCCTTGAGGTTTAGAATAAGATGAGTTAAGAGTGGGTCTGAAATTATTATTATTTTGATTAGGTGGTAGAAAAGAATTTCTTTTGTAGGTTATACCGAGGATTTTTTCTTCGGCAGTGGCGAAATTAATGGCTTCATTTAATGTAGAAGGGTCGCGACATCTTACAACTGTTGCTAGTCGAGGGTCAAGGCCCATCATGAATCTATTTAAAGCTAAGTCTTGCATGGTAGCTACCCGACCTGACAATTCATCTTTTTTTCTTGTTGGAATGCTAATATTAATCTCGGTAAGTAATTTTGATAAGCAGGCCTCTATTCTTAATGAATATTGATTAACATTTTCGTTTGGGTGTTGTTTGCAGCTTTGAAGGTCGGCTAGTAGATGTGAGTAATGCTTTCGGTCTCCGAATTGGTTTTTTAAAAACTCTTCGAGTTGGGACCATTTTGTGAATTCTTTAATGGCGCATACTGCTTCGGCCTTGCCCGTTAGGCGACTTAAGATATATTTAAAAAGAGTTTCTTGTTGAGAGGATGATGCTAAATTAATTGCGTTGCGACAGTTATTGAGGAATGGTATAAGAGTGTCTCGAGACCCGTCGAAGGTCCCGACAAATTTTATAAGTACATTAAGATCGATTTCCGACATTTTCACTTGCAGTTCTTCGTCCTTAACGTCTGCTGCTTTAGGCATATGTATATGGGAAAATAAAAATTAATAAGTAAGATTCAAGGTTAATATAATGATCTTATAGGTGTGCAGTGACTCGAGTGCGAGACAGTGTTATCAGTTCTTAGAAAATGATGTGTGGGCGATGAGCGATAGCTCGTCGATTGTTTTGACTGTCAGATCAATTCTTTGAATTTTAATAAAAATTTACAATATAATTAGTGTGTAGTGAACTTATTATGTATTTAATTTATTATAATATGAACTAATTTATAAACTTTTCTTAATAGTTTTATATATTATTATTTTAATTATGGTAAAGTAGTAGTACAATTCTGGGTTTATCACGATACACTGAAAGTCACGAAGAACACTTAATTCACAGTATATTACGAAGGTTTTTATAACTCACAGACGAAACAGGAACATTGTAGTTGACCGGGACACGCAGTACTGTTGCTCCTTACAGGATCAGGATGCAGCGGCGCGGCACCTCAAACACGGCACTTTGATTCTTTGTTATCGAATCACACTTTAATTTGGCACTTTTATTTGGAACTTGAAGATATACGGAGAATTTGTTGGTGTTTACCAACAGATTTAGTAGAAAATTCGAAGGTTTTCACACACGACACAACACAGTGAGGTGCTGGAAGCGTTACCAGGGACATGAGCGAGCTCGGTGTCTAGATGTTCAGGGTCACAGAGGTCGTGAGCTCGGTTATATAAAGATGTAACTACGGACCGCAGGTGGAGTGGATGATGGTGGGAATTGGCGTGCAGGTACCTGTCCGTATGCGTGGGCTTTCGGTAAACCGTGTGTCCCAGCGTTCCATTATGTTTCGCGATTAATTTTACGTCGAGGAAGGCCAACGATCTGTCTCTTTCCATTTCGTATGAAAACCTGATGTTCTGGTGTGTGGAGTTCAACATACTTAAAAACTGTTCTACTCGCTGATGATCACCCTTCATTACGCAAAAAACGTCGTCGACGTACCGCTTCCATAACTTTACCTGGGCGGTTTGTGGGCTAATGAGTTCTTCAAAGTGTTCCATCCAGATGTTGGCCATCACTGGTGCAACTGGGCTACCCATGGCCACACCGTCGATCTGGAGGTAGTACTGCCCGCGGTAAAGAAAGTAGTTTCCCTCAAGACAGTTTTTAAGCAAAACAACGTATTCAACAGGCAGATCATTGTCCAATATCCTACGCTTGACGACGTTAAGGCAGTCTTTAATCGGATCGTTAGTGAAGAGCGACTCGACATCGAAACTCACCATTATCTCGTCTGGTTCCAATTTAATATTCTTGACAATGTTGACAAAATGGCGCGAATCTCGTACAAAGGAGGGAGTCGACCCTACCAAGGGTTGCAGTACCTTTGCCACGTGCTTTGCCAATTCGTACGTGGGGGAATCAATTTGACTCACGATGGGACGTAATGGCACGTCCGCTTTGTGTATCTTTGGCAGACCGTATAACTTGGGGGGCTGCACTATCCTTGGCCGGTGAAGTTGCTCAAATACCTCCTCTGTGAACAGATGTTTGTGGTCCGCTATTAGTGTGCGTATGCGTTTGTTTACTCTGGCGGTAGGGTTGTACGACACCGGCTTATAAATGGTGACGTCACTCAAAAGGTGCTGCAGTTTTTGATCGTAGTCACTGGTATCCATCACCACAGTGGCATTGCCTTTATCAGCCTTGAGCACTAGGATATCGCGGTTGTCACGCAGTTCTTTTAGTGCAAGGCGTTCCTCTATGGTGATGTTTGCCTTCGGTGGTTTGGATTTGAATAAAATGACGGCAACATCCTGTCTTAACGTTTCCGCGTCGGTGGTGGGTATTTTGTTACGAGTTATTGTTTCCTCTACTCCACTAATGATTTTTTCGCACGGAATACGTTTAGGCGTTACGGCGTAGTTCAAGCCCTTTTCTAATATGTTCTGGGTAATGTCATTCATATTTACGCTCGACAAGTTCACGACCGTGTCTTTTTGAACTGACTGTGATTTTTATTTCTTGTGTTGACGGTATGTTCGCGACACTGTAGCTTACGTAATTTAGTTTCGTGTTTTGCGCAACACAACTCGTAAACTCGCGACGCCTGATCATACGAGACGCGATCGCACACATCGAAATCACTTACTGATAACACTGCACTGCACTCCTTATGTAACTCATACAACTCACACTGAACACTGTTTAGCTTATACCGGCAGTTACGTATTAATTGTTTCAGAAGACGAACGCTTGCATTCTTTAGAATTCCTTCCGAAAACGGGATGTCCTTACGCGGTTTGATACGCACTCCCGTAGGTATTAGGTTAAAATCACGACACTTTATCAAAAATATCAATGAAGATTCAAACCGCATCCGTTTTGTTCGGAGGAACGTTAGGTGTTTTACTTTTTGTGCATATTCCGGCCCGTAGCGGTTTGCAAGAACTGTTTTTAAACTTTCGCGACTTTTACACATACTCATGTTTTTATTGTAAACGGGACTTATTCGCGATAATATTAAAGGTTACGATACCTTCTATTTTCCGACGTTTCGAACGGGTTATACCGCTCGTGGTCACGGGTAGACTGATGTGAGCTTAGCGTTGCCTTCGTGATGTGCAGGTTGTGTCTACCCGCACTAGATCGCGTTGATTTCTAGTAGTGTCGGTACCCCTTACACACCACACTTATGATATCTGCACGCCTTATTTCATCTTTCTGATGGTGGCTACATCCGCTGATGATTGGATTCCACGATGTTGATAGTCGGTATCCGTCTTCCCGGTTGAAATTTTTGTGTTTTTTGATTTCAACCGCTTCACGTACTATTCGGCAAAAGTAGTTCCGATCTGTGGAGAGGACCTGCGGGTCGTGTAGTTCAATCCAGTGGTTCGGTCCTGATTCCAGCAGGTGCTCTGCGATGGCAGTTTGGACTTGTTTATTTGGCGGTTTTTTACAGCTGCGATATGTTCCTTGGTTCGTTCTGCTATTATATGCTGGATACCAGTGACTACGATCAAAAACTGCAGCACCTTTTGAGTGACGTCACCATTTATAAGCCGGTGTCGTACAACCCTACCGCCAGAGTAAACAAACGCATACACACACTAATAGCGGACCACAAACATCTGTTCACAGAGGAGGTATTTGAGCAACTTCACCGGCCAAGGATAGTGCAGCCCCCCAAGTTATACGGTCTGCCAAAGATACACAAAGCGGACGTGCCATTACGTCCCATCGTGAGTCAAATTGATTCCCCCACGTACGAATTGGCAAAGCACGTGGCAAAGGTACTGCAACCCTTGGTAGGGTCGACTCCCTCCTTTGTACGAGATTCGCGCCATTTTGTCAACATTGTCAAGAATATTAAATTGGAACCAGACGAGATAATGGTGAGTTTCGATGTCGAGTCGCTCTTCACTAACGATCCGATTAAAGACTGCCTTAACGTCGTCAAGCGTAGGATATTGGACAATGATGTGCCTGTTGAATACGTTGTTTTGCTTAAAAACTGTCTTGAGGGAAACTACTTTCTTTACCGCGGGCAGTACTACCTCCAGATCGACGGTGTGGCCATGGATAGCCCAGTTGCACCAGTGATGGCCAACATCTGGATGGAACACTTTGAAGAACTCATTAGCCCACAAACCGCCCAGGTAAAGTTATGGAAGCGGTACGTCGACGACGTTTTTTGCGTAATGAAGGGTGATCATCAGCGAGTAGAACAGTTTTTAAGTATGTTGAACTCCACACACCAGAACATCAGGTTTTCATACGAAATGGAAAGAGACAGATCGTTGGCCTTCCTCGACGTAAAATTAATCGCGAAACATAATGGAACGCTGGGACACACGGTTTACCGAAAGCCCACGCATACGGACAGGTACCTGCACGCCAATTCCCACCATCATCCACTCCACCTGCGGTCCGTAGTTACATCTTTATATAACCGAGCTCACGACCTCTGTGACCCTGAACATCTAGACACCGAGCTCGCTCATGTTCAGGAGGTACTAAGACGTAACGGGTATGGTTTCACTACAAGCCGCCCCAAGGTGATGATGGCGCAGCCTAGGGTAGACCGAGTACCAGCCTTTCTACCGTTTATAAAAGGAGTGACGGACAAAGTTGGCACGCTACTAAAAAAGTACGCCATAAAAACTGTGTACAGTCCGCACTCCAAGGTAGTAAAGTGCTTAAGGACACCCAAAGATGTTAGACACCCGGAGTGTACAAGGTGAGTTGCAGTTGTGGTAGTTCCTACATCGGTCAGACGAAGCGCACAATAGCAGAACGAACGAGGGAACATATCGCAGCTGTATAAAACCGCCAAATAAACAAGTCTGCCATCGCAGAGCACCTGCTGGAATCAGGACCGAACCACTGGATTGAACTACACGACCCGCAGGTCCTCTCCACAGATCGGAAGACGGATACCGACTATCAACATCGTGGAATCCAGTCATCAGCGGGTGTAGCCACCATCAGAAAGATGAAATAAGGCGTGCAGATGTCATAAGTGTGGTGTGTAGGGGTACCGACACTACAAGAAATCAACGCGATCTAGTGCGGGTATACACAACCTGCACATCACGAAGGCGACGCTAAGCTCACATCAGTCTACCCGTGACCACGAGCGGTATAACCCGTTCGAAACGTCGGAAAATAGAAGGTATCGTAACCTTTAATATTATCGCGAATAAGTCCCGTTTACAGTGAAAACATGAGTAAATTATAAGATCTCAACATGGCTACGAATGGACCATAAAAAAATATCGCTGAACATATATAAAAAAAGAAAAAAGATTTTGAGGAAATGAGAACCTCCTCCTTTTATGAATTCGGCTAATTTATTAATAGGAGAAATATGCGTTAGTCTTACCTCACAACTGTAGATAAAATAGGTACTATTTCAATAGAGTGTAAATTCAATGGTAATAAATTATGGTAGATGGTAAC
This sequence comes from Phragmatobia fuliginosa, assembly GCA_932526445.1. Lineage (NCBI taxonomy): Eukaryota > Metazoa > Arthropoda > Insecta > Lepidoptera > Erebidae > Phragmatobia > Phragmatobia fuliginosa. The sequence goes on along the minus strand of OW052076.1, from coordinate 13,494,314 downwards.
GGAATGCAGGGTGTCACTTCTAACGAAAACAACATAAGTGAACTTATGCTCACGAAGCTTCATTTATATATAGATACATATATTATGGAAATCAATGTTTCTAATAATCTAATACTAAGCAATCCAGTGAATTCATGAATACCTTAAAAGTGCGTATACCCTGAACGCTACCATTGTTACAGTATGAGAAATGTGAACATTTAATTAGTGTACTGAAAAAAATTCTTGATAATTTAAAATTGATTATATCGATAACAATAAAGTCAACATCACATAACTTTCAGGAGGTTTAGTGCCATAGTTTTCAGAGGGGACACAGGAAGAAGGGGACAAAGGAAGAAGACCAATTGGATTAAGGAAAGAGGATAGTGCGTAGAAGCAAGGGGACAGAATGCCGCAAGACTCGAAGTGGGAACCGGGATTAAGATTACTGCAGTTCAAGAGTACTTAGGTCGCATAGAAACCCATAATTTGATTGAGGTTTTGGTTTACATTTGATATAATATATACTTGAAAACAAGGAAACTCTTCCTTGTTGATTATATTAAATTTAAAATTTTGGAAACTATTCATGTAAAGTTTGTAAAAAACACGATTATTATAAAAATAACATTAAATAATAGAAATTAACAAGACTTACAATGATAATGATGCACCATAAGGAGATCAACCTCGTTTGTACGGGAATAATCTAGAAGACAATAGAACCGAAGACAGCGCCGTCTAGTGTCGAGTAGCGCACAACTGTGGCGCTACAACTAGCTCTAGAATAATCTATTCAGTCTAGAAACATCGATCGAATATTTTTGAACATTCCAGTTATCTCGACAGCCATATAAAAGCGAGACGTCTTTGCCATATAGACAGTATTGATTCAAGATACAGCGAATAAATATCGAAGCGATCTTTTAGTGCGGCTAACGAGTAATTTAGTGATTTGCGATTGTAAAAAGTGTTAATTATTGTGTTATTAATTGTATAATAAATACTGTGTTATTTTTTTGGTAATCAATCGACGACTTTAATTTATTTAATACCCAGCTCGTAACAATTTGGTGTCAGAAGCGAGATTAAAGTATGCCGGTTTTACCAAAGGAAGCCACGGAAGGAACGCCGTCCATATCGGTATCGGCAGCAGCTCCAGATATCACGTCCCTAATAGCGATGCTCCAAGAGCAGGCCCGCCGTCAGGAGGAGCAGGCCCGCCGCTTGGAAGAGCAGCTGCAGCGGGACAAGGAGGAGCAGGCCCGCCGCTTGGAAGAGCAGCTGCAGCGGGACAAGGAGGAGCAGGCCCGCCGCTTGAAGGAACAGCTGCAGCGGGACAAGGAAGACCAAACTCGCCGCCAGGAGGATGCTCTTATTAAAAAGCATTCATGAGACCTTCGGCAAAGAACTCAAGGTAGTGAAGGATCAGGTTCTTCAACACGAGAACCGTATCACTGAGGTAGAAACTCAGATTGCTGACGTAAAGAAGGCATTAGGAAACCTTAAAGTTGGAGACTGTAACTGCTGCTCCTTCAGTGCGGGGGTTCAAAGCACCGTCGTTTGATGGTGAACATCTTCGTGGTCAGCCTACAAGATCCAGTTTTAGGCTGTTATGACGGCAAACAGCTGGACTAAGGAACAGGCTATGACCGCGCTCACCTTGGGTCTCCGAGACCAGGCTCTAACCGTCCTCGAAGCCCTCGGTAAGAAGGTAACTTATGAACAACTACTGGAGGCATGGGAGGCAAGATATGGTGACGCTCATCTGGAGCACGTGTTTCGTGCACAGCTGAAGGATCGTGCCTAACGCATCAGTGAAAGCTTGCAACAGTGGGCTCTGGAAGTTGAGAAACTGGTCCGTAAGGCATACCAGTCTGCACCTGCGCTCGTTCACGGGAATCTGGTGCAAGCTTTCATCGATGACATTCGTGACCTCAAAGGGGAATGCCGAAATTAGGCCCAACAATGTGCAACAAATTCGTATTATGAAAAAATGATTTAAAATTTGTTATAAAATTTTCAAACTATTGAATTATGACCTTAAGCTGGGAATAATTATATTTTAAAAAAAAGTACTTATAAGATTGCGAACATTGCGAAGTTTACCAAATATAGTTCATAGTAAAAGAAGTTATAAAATGTAGGTATATTGCATCGTATAATGTTAATAATGAAGAAAACTATTATTTAGGTACAAGTTACGAGTGACAATGTTGTGTGCCATTCGTGTTGGACGTCTGCTTGGGATCAAATACGGCATCCTAGAAGTTCATCCCTTGAACCAATTGTTTATCATGTCCACTCGGACATGAATGGCCGCAACTGATGCACACTCGTGCATCAGTTGCGGCCATTCTTTATTATGGCAAAGATCACAAGTATTGAGGATGGGAACTCCACGTGAAATTCGCATATCACATATGATTACTGAGCAGATTGCACCACGTGTGGTAAGAGACTATATTGAAATTAATTAGTTTTGTGCACGTCTGTACAAATATGCCTCTTCATCTGTACTACCTAGGTACCTCCCTAGTAACCTACCTAGGTACAAACCTGTACCTACCTAGGTACAGGTTTGTACCTAGGTAGGTTGGAGACTTTTCTAGGTTTAGTCTACTTAGACTAGACCTAGAAGAGTCTCCAACCGCCATGTCGGAGGAAAAAAGGAACGAACACATATAAAAAAAAGCCTGTACCTACCGCTGATAGTTTTCTAAGACCAAGACACAAACAGCGCTCACTACTGTGCCAGGGAGTTTGTAAAACAAATTGAATTTGAACAAACATGGTGATTTTATTTTTGGGTAGTGATTTAATAATCATTTTTTTTCTCTATTTGCTTTTTGTTTATTTTTTCTCAGTACTTTTTATTTTGTGTTACAGTTGCCAAGATTAGCCTACCTCTGTCATAAATGTTGGCAAAGGACAGAGAGAACAGTATCTTGTTCAACAGAAGAACAGCAATCTCAGGTTGCTAGGCATTCATCGACTGATACCGTAGAAGATGCTTTATATTGTTAATGAATTGAGTGTGGCGGCTTTTAGTTTCTGAACCTGTCACTAAATTGTGAGAGGACCATAGCAACACCATAGCGTCACTACACTATCAGAGACGCTCACGAAAGTTACCGAGACTACAACTGTGATATTACTAATATTGTATATTGTTGTAGTGATTAAACTAATACTCTTCTTATCTGCATACTTTTATTTGTCAAAGCCGAGGGCATATTAAATGTGAGATTCTATCTGTACTATATCACGAGAGACCCCCCATAACTGGTAACCTCAATGTTCTCTTGAGACTTACAAACTATGGTCCCCTCACAATTTAAACTACTCCGCGATACTGACTTAATACGTAATGTTATAATTGTTAGTGAAATATTTTATGTTTATAATTGTCAATTGTTGATTTAAGATGAAGATTTTCTGAATTTACTACCGTAAATTTTTTCGGTAGGGATCTATATTCCTGTGTCATATATTAGTTAAAGTCAAAGACGGAAATTATTCAGAGATATGGTTGACCAGCACATTTCAGATATGTGTGCCGTTCATCGAGCACGTAGGATTCCGGCTGTCATTTCCTTGTTGATATTAAGACGTGTTTATTGTGCAATGTAACGATAGATTTAGAATATATAATGTAGCCATAAGATCTTAACTAAAAGAGATTCCATGTACATTAGTACGTAATTTTTTACTTACCTTAGTACGTAAGGTTAGATAATAGTACAGTACTTAATTTATAAACATGGCTCCAAAAGAATACACGATCATTGTTATTCGATATCCAACTATTAGCCGCCATAATCGTGGACCCCTACGACGGACCAAGCAAGAAGAAAAAAGTCCACGGGCCGACCTCGAGAAGGTTTGTTTAACCCCGGCTCGACCTGCGCGGCCTCGCTACGCAGTCGCGAAGACTCCCAAGTTAAGTGCGCCTAGGGTTCGACCTTCTACAAAGAAAAACTTCCAGTGCCAAAACCCACACCCTGGTGTTTAATTAGAGACTCTAGTGCTTCGTAACATTTAACGACGAGGATGCCGCTGTTGAAAGCATATGCCTTTTTTTTTTGTATAATTTTTGTTAAAGGGGTAAGGTAAAGAGAAAGGCGTGACAGTCATCGCGGCAACGTAAAACCGAGACTCAGGATGCTATGTCGGCATGTAACGGTGTAGCGAGACGGTGACTGAACCGTCGGACGGAAGGGCCCCCGTACCCTCCTGGAATATGTTGCCGGGTCCCACTATCCGGTTACCAACCGGCACGACGGTGACGAGGCACTCCAAGGTTATGCGCACCTGGCGGCGCAGCCTCCCAGGGTGGTTAACCGTTTTCTACGGGTCTCCCTGGCCGACAGTTCCATTCACGCCACCCACACAATGACTCCACGATCATTCCTCTGCTCGCACACATACCACGATGACTGTCACCCCTGCATCATTGTGCCTTCGGTCTCACACTCACCATCGATAGACGTCAGCACGGATGCAGTCATTTCAGGCTGGCCTTAGTGTGAGGGTAGTACTGCCGGCCCATTCTTCTCTACGACCTGAATGTCTGGATCTGTACTCCGTAGAAATAAATATTTCTTTCTTACTAGTGCAAGGTAAACACCACAGTGAAATAAGTAACAAAGTGTTACATTTAAAAATTTAATTTCTCGATAATTCGGTAACCTTAAACAGACTAGTCGACTTTATTCACAACTCTTTTAATATTATGTTTTAGTAAGTTTAGAATCAACTTATCTGTAAATTTGGCTTCTTTATTTGTTATTGATGACTCTTATAGATGGATTCCTACTTTCTATCTTGACAATAAAAGTTTACCCTTCATTTCAAACCTGTAGTTCTAATTGGCATGTTCATTTTCCTTCATTTACTTTCTGCTAGTTAGTGAGCGTTTTAGTCGTATTTCTAATTCCAATAAAATATCATAGTTTGAGAAGTTGAAGAGTATGGATGAACGTTTCCGGAAATTGTGGTTCGGATTCGGGGTAGATCTTCACTCCCTTCGTACGCATTATCTCCGTCATCACTACCCTCATGATTCAAATACCTCTACAGTAGGTACTAGGTACGTCTTCGGTATCAAGCATGTTAGTGACATGCTCATTAGTACCTACCCCATTATCGGTCAATGCACGTAGATCCTGATCCAATTTTGTTGGCTAATGAAGGAAGTCAACTGAGGTATGATAGTCAAGTCACATTCATCATCATCGCTTTTCTGTAAAATGACTACGATAATTTCTTGAAGTACTTTTGTAGCTTGTTTGAGATCTGAGTCTCTTTTCTTATCTGAAGTAAACTCCATTTTTTACTTACGTGTGTTGTCACTGTACATACTTAGTATACTAACATTTATTTCACGGCAGTTTTATTTTAGGAATGAATTATTGATTGCAGCACAACTTTAAAAAAATATTTTTTGTCAAAAATTATCACATTACCCTCGTAATTCTCCTGAATTTACGTAAACAATGTTATGTTTAAATACAATAATAAAGTAGACAACTAGAGTAGACAACAACTAGTAAATTTTATTTACTAGTTGTTTCATTGACATTCAGGAGCATGTCTGTTCTCGATTGAGTACAGTGACTTGTAATAGGTTACTACGTGTTCGGAGAGTGTCTCATTTAAAATCATTAATTATATCATATTCAATGTCCTAACTGTTCTATATGTCGTGATCAAAAGCTACAATAAAGTGATTGTACGAGAAGAATTGCTATTATTATCTTCACCCAAAATATGAGGCCTACTAATGTTTCCAGTGGATTATGAGTTTTTACGAATTGATTGTTTGTTTATTTGTTTGCAATCAATAGAAACTACTGGACCAATTTGGACCTGAAAAATTATGTCAGTTATAGAATGTTTTCAAATAATTTAGGGCTCCGTACGAACCCAAGGTATTAAAAAATAACTAATAATTTTAATATTTTTGAAGCTGCAAAATCTATTGACATTGAAGACAATATCAATATGCGAAGAATAAATAAAATTGACGGACAAAACAGATGATTTTGAATGATTGTTTTGCTAGAGCTTATAAATTTTATTATATTTTTTTGTTCAATACATATATACCAATACCCTTTGGAGCCGAAGCGAGCGGGGAGTATATTCATATTTATAAATAAGGACGAGCTGATGCCCGCGGCTCCGCTCGCGTTTTAGAGGTGTGAAAAATAGATGTTGGCCGATTCTCAGACCTACTGAATATGCATATAAAGTTTCATAAAGATCGGTCAAGCCGTTTCGGAGGAGTATGGCAACGAAAACTGTGACACGAGAATTTTATATATTAGATAACAGCTGAGAACAAATTAAGTGATAAATTAGTGAATTACATTTATATTTGCAATTCAGGTGTAACAATTTTATTAATATTTGGGTTAAGCCGCACACCACCCATTATGCTTGAGCAAATAGATTTTGTCTTGTCCTTAACAGCATTAAAAACCTGTTGGGCTGCGTTAAAAACTGTATTCTAAGTGTCAGCATCAAAAACTAGAGCAGTGTTATCAGCAAAGGGATGTTTTCGCCTGGGTAAGTTTATTTGTGTGAGCTCGATTATGGGCACGAGAAAAGGGTGGGTCCTAAGACACTACCTTACGGGACTCGGTGTGTTAGAGGAAGGTATGTGCTTTTATACTGGCCTACTTGAGTACGTTGAAATCACGCAGAAAGGTATTTTTTTTGTAAATGCAAGTTGTCGAATCTTTTCGACAAACAAATCCATACATATATTTCCCTGAAAAAGATTTGAGTTCAAATCAAATCCATATAGTTTGATAACGATATGTTTGTTTTGAATTTCGTATTGATTTAGTGATAAGAGATAGTATTATTTGATGTATTTTAGTTTTTCAAAGTAAATCATGGACATGTACTACCATCGTGAATATTTCTGATTTTTCGAACCAGTCTTAGAGGGAACATATTTAACAAGAATGAGCTTTAAAGTTGTTTATCTAATTTGGGTCTATGGGTATCACTTGATAACACAAGACAGTTTGTTCAAAATTATGCTAGAAGGAAAAATAAAAGGTAAAAGAAAACGAGGACGGTCTAGACTGACACACATACAGCAAGTCAAAGATAAAGTGGGAGTCGTGGCTTATTCAGAGGTTAAACAAAATGACAGGAAACCGAGAGAAGTGGCGATTGCTCCACCTATAAGGCCTTGCCTTAGATCTTAGCTTTGATCTTAGCTCGCACAAGTTATAGTTATTATTGTAAGTCGCGAGTCAGTAATTTGAGTAAATTACCTGAAAAAAATATATATACGTATCAAACTATTGATCACTGAAATGACGTCTGATTATTAATTCTAATGAAAAGTTCAATACACCTATTAAACTATTCTGAATAGAAGTGAATAGAAAAGTTAAATGTATGTGGTCATTACTACTTGTTAAATGTATTCAACACTGATACTGAATTCTTGTAAACGAAAAAGACAAAATTTAATCAATTTCAAGGGCATATACTAAATCAAAATTGCTACAAACTGTTCCTGTTTATCAATAAAAGTATTTAAACAATATATTTCACTGGCATAGTTGAGGATATACACGAGGTCTTACTTGATGTGAATGCACGATGAATAGGAAAAATCTCGATGAAAAAAAATCACAAACTTACCTCTGAATGGACATAGACCCTCACCTAAACTGCGGCGCCTCGGTGGCGCAGTGGTAGCGTATGTGACTGCTGCGCTTGAAGTTTCGACATTTTAGGGCTGCGTAGTTCATGATTCGAAACCCTTATGATTCAACATATCCGTTCATCCGTCTTCGACTTACGGTCCAAACGGTTAGTGCTAGAAATATAAAACTTTACATGGATACATCCCCTACACGTAAAGTGCTAAAGTCTTATTTTCTTGCATCTACCGCATTATGTGGGGTATCGTTAAATAGGTTTTTTCAAAACATTGATAGGTTGCTAAGACGATTTTTGCGGGTTATTTAACTTTAAAAGCTTTTTGTGAAAACAGGGCATCCACCCCAACTTCCGCTCTAAAAATTAAACGGCTGACTGAATTAAACATCTATAACAATTGTGATGGTAGTCTATGTGGTAAACCTTCAAGAAAAACTATAACGGTTTAGATAGCTTTGTTAGTTCAGAAGTTATATAGGCCTGCAGAAGTTATATAGAAAAGGAGAAAACTGTGTCCATTTACAGAATTAACGGGGTCTTAACTCATCTAGTATATATATGTTACTTCTCAAATTAAAACGGACAGAATTGTTAAACTGAAGGTGTATTTATTATGACTAGTCCTGAGACAACTAACATTATTTTTGTGAATAGGAATTGTTCAAATATTGCATCAGCTGCACTTCTTTATTTTTTATTGTTTTTTTGTGGTAATCTTCGATCAACAATAGTAACTAGATATCCGGTCGGTGCAAAAAATACGTCTCGTTAAATAACAGCTCTTGAGATGTGAGCTCTTGTTTTTGTTTAGTTCACTTAAAAAACAGTCAATGTAAACGTGTCTCACAATGCAGCTTCTTCTTCCGAGCCTTTATTCCCAAGTTTATTTGGGGTCGGCTACTAGTTCAACCGGATTTACCTGAATTTCAGTTTTTCCACGGAGCGACTGGCATCGGACCTCCGCAACCCTAAGGGAGAACTGAAACTCGAAGATTGAACTAGTTGTCAGTATATTTGAGGGCACTGACTTCCCAATAACGATTGCCATAGATGTTCATGACAACCGGGACCGACGGCTTTACGTGCTCTCCGAGGCACGGGCGTGAATCACCGCCAAACTTCCAAACTCCGGGCTGCTATTAGGAATTTCCTAAGAAAATCCCAAAAACACTTTTTGGCCCGACCCGGGATTTGAACCCGAGACCTCTTGATTAGCAGTCGCATACGCTAACCACTAGACCAACGAGGCAGTGTCTCACAATGCAGCAGTGTTAAAAATTCAAAAGTTGCAAAAATAATGCCTTAAAGCAATTAAGCAGCCGGAGTATCTTATTTTTGGTACGTACATGAAGTATTAGTTATATTTTAAGCTTTAAACTAATAAATAATATTAAATTTTGAACCAAACTACCGATTTTAAGCCACCGCAACAAACGTTTGACCAAGGCTCACCAACACATGGACAAACTTTTGTTTAACAGAACAGTAAATGTATGGAGTAGATGTGTGTTGTAAACTTTTATAAAATTTTTAGCACAACTTCAAAATTTGTTGTGTGTATGTTTGTTGGACTCTAATTAGATACTTAGTTTTATTTCTTTTTTATTTTAGCTTTCATAGCAATCCATTCACGTTTACAGGATGGATTTCGATTGTCACCAGAGAAAGAAGAGAAAAGTTTTATAAACCAGCTAAGATTTTGGCTATACATGTAATAAAAATACCGTGCTTAAAACCGTTTAAACGTAATTTTATTATGTGTACTAATTGGGGAAACTTAAGAATGTACTCTAAAAATACATATTACACAAATACGTAACGCTAGTAAAATAATAAGTAATGTATAGACAATAAAAAACATAAATGCCCAAAACATAAAAATTAAACAACTAAACTTTTACTTTTATTATATGTACATCGTCGCAACACAACATTCAACGAACTACGTCATCGCTGCACGTGTTCTTACTGACGTAAACAACTCGCAACGATCGACCGCCCCACTACAATGAATATAAAAAGCCGCCCGCTGCAGGGTAGCGATGATTCGTTTGTCTGCGCTCGGACAGCAAACACATAACTTATTGTAAAATATTCGAAGCTGTCTAATCAATACTAATTAAAAGTGAATTCTGGTTGAAGTAAAGTTTATTTTAAGTTATTTCTGAAAATAGAATAACTCCAATAATAATAATAGTAACGTCGTCACTGTTTTAAAAACATTACCTGGCACACCGTTCCGTCATGTATAATAAATTATTTTAGTGGTCAACACGACTCTCTTACCTCCTGTAGAAAATAGAAATCAAAATTCCAAGAATGTAGCTCTCAAGGCAATAACGTTAAAAAAATACTTTATTTGTTGCGTCTTAAGGTTGATTTCACATTAAATGTTGTTTAACAAATGTCTTTTCATTTGTGTTGAGAAGTATTATTCCAGAGAATTATACACAGTGGTAACTTAGAAATACAGAATATATTAATAAAAATAATACCTACATATGTAAAAACACAAACACTTCAAGTAGACATAGGAATATTTGTGACATGTTCTAAAATATATTCAAACCTAAAATATGTTCTTACTTCATAAGACCATGAAGGCGATATATCTTCAACACACTCCCTTCAACTACATGGGCTTATTAATAATACTACCTAAATTATCGCACACACAAACCTTAATTACAAATCATAGATTCATGCCTAAAACGGGACAAAGTCTTGGTGAGTATATCAGCCAACATCTTATCAGTCGATAAGTGTTCCAAACTTATAGCTTTATTTTCACGTAGTACATCTCTAATAAAGAAATGACGTATATCAATGTGCTTACTCTTCGCGTGATAAACACCGTCATCCTCGGTTAAGCAAATGGCACTGAAGTTATCAGCATGCATTCTTACCTTACACAAATTATGTAGACCTAGTTCGTTCAATAAGCTATTTAAGTACACAACCTCCTTCATAGCTTCCGCCAAACTCACAAACTCAGCCTCATAGGTTGACGTTGCTACGATGCGTTGCTTATGTGAAGCCCAAGAGATACTTGCACCTCCTAAAATGAAAACGTATCCACTGAATGAGCGTGTATCATATGTACAACTACCCCAATCAGCATCCGCATACCCATACATGCCCAAACCAGTCGGTTTATATACCAAACTGTAATTTATCGTACCGTTCAAGTAACGAAGAACCCTTTTCGCTGCTTTCCAGTGATATTCTTGCGGATTCTCCACGAACTGCGTGAACTTCGCTGTTGCGTTTGCTATATCCGGCCTCGTAGCAACACTTAGATACATGAGCGAACCTATCAGCTCTCTATAGGGAAATGAGTTCCCGTCCTCATTTTTCTTCGTGCTCAACACTGGCTTCCCAATCTTCATAGGACTGAGTCTTCACAGGATTGCAGTTCTCCATCTTAAATTTCTTCAATAAATCATTGATATATTTCTCTTGTGACAAATAGTATTTGTCCCCATTTTTCTTTAAATCTATCCTCAAACAAAAACTTGCCTGACCAAAATCTTTCAGTTCAAACCTTTTGGTTAATTCATGCTTGAAGCTATCAAAAACCTTCCTTTTCTGACTCCAAAGAAGTATATCGACGCTTGAAAAGCAACTTTTACTAAGCGACAATAAATATTACGCTACGATCAATAGGAGCAGAGCAGTGAAGGGAATTGGGAAAACGGGAGAAGTTACTCCATTTTTTAAGCTTCCGTTGCGTATGCAGCCTTAATGGTTAAAGCTACATAGAAATCATGGAAATGTTTTCCTTAAAATTATATAAAAATATTCCTTGACAGTATATGTCTATCTTTCATAGTTGACTAACAATAACACGTGAACCTCCTGATAGCTTAGCAATTCGGAGCTTTCTGATTATATTTGTCTACTCTTACGTTTACAACACTCTCACTCATCCCTAATTAAAAGAAGTTAACATTATTACCTATTCAATAAAAAAAGAATCATGTAAATCGGTGTAGAAACACCAAAGTTATACAAGAAATACGCTAATAAGTCATCGTGCGTGAATACAGAATCATGCTTTAAGGAATTTTTTTTGTATCGGTTGCAGCGCTCGACGCGCTTCGCTGCGGGAGGTATAAAAAGGCGGGTGGGTCCACGCGCGAGCTTCATACCATATTTGGCTGTTGATGCGAATAGACGTTCAGAGTATTCGACCTTATTGACAGACAATAATAAGCTAAAATGTTATAAGCTAAAAGCTAAAACCACATTCAAGTAGTTTATTAAATATAAAATAACAGTAAAAAGTAATATATTGTTTTAAACTTTCATGGTCAGTAACCATGGCCAGTTACTCCGTGATCATGGCGCTTGCAACAGCGCCGAAATATCGGATACTCACAAACAATAAGGTACATGGTAGCAATCCCGCAGATTTATAGTAAAAAGTAATATGAGTTTGTTTTATTTTTAACTTCTTAATGCTAGATTGATCATCATCATGAAATATTGCGTAAATTCGACTGTTAAAACTATAGAAAGAAATAGCATTAGTGTTATTAACTTTTCATTCAAAAGAGGCAGCTACGAAAGATGTACATAAATGTATGGGTAGGTATAGCAAGGTGTGAATTATTAACAGATTCACTGGTTTTATTTTTAAGTAAGTAAAATGAATTCAATTTAAATTAAATATTACAACAAAAAAGTTATAAAATACAGAAGTGCAACTGATGCAATATTTCAACAAATCTTATTCACAAATAATATTACGAGGAGGGTATTATTTATGTCTCAGGGGTAGTCAGACTAAAGATTTAGCTTAGCTTAGCAATACTGTCCGCTTAGAATAATCTGTCCGATTCAATTTAAGAAGAAACAAATATATGTCGTGGATTGATCGTGAACTAATAAATCGTTACCGGAAATGTCGTGGATTGATGCTATGGTGCGACGGACAGCGCCATCTAAGAATTATTTCAGTGAACTAATAAATCGTCAACGGAAACGCAAGTGGCGCCCTCCCGCTTGGACACGATCGTCGGTAGAGGGGATGCAGCGATGACTGGCGGGAAGATATGGCGGTGGTCATTCTACCTCGGACAGTCTTGGCATTCGCTCAGTACCAACGCACGTGTTTGTTTCCATATTGTAAAAAACCGTTAGTAAAATAAAGTTATTGTGATTTAAATTATCTTTCGTTAAAGTATCTAAGTCAGTGCCCACATTTATCAAAAACTATGTCGGATCATGATGAAGACCCGATGTTTCGCATCTCGGCCACCCCTGATGCGACATCAGAAGTTGGGATTACCATGTGTTCAAGGCTGTTCGCTATCTAAATTATTTAAAGTATTTTGAGTGTTCTTTGTGTGCGTTTCATGTGTGTTTGTGGGGTCCCCCGCGACACAGGAATTTGTATTCCTAATGCGGGAGTTGTATTTTTAAAAAAAAAGTGTTCGTTGTTTCTTCATTCAAATCGATAAAAAAGTTTTGGTCAAAAATAACTAACGGCAACAACAAGAAAAATAAAATGGAAAGTTAATTAAAGATGCCGGTATATAGAAATCATAAATTGACATGTAGCCCATATCTGGTTTTGAGTAACAGTTGAAAACGAATTTAAATCGTTTTAGTTTTTAGGAATGTTGTTACACGTGTGGTACTTTAAAAAAAAAAAAAGTAAAAATAATGCGGGTACCTACTTCACGCTATGTTTCAGTGTGCTCGTGTGTATAACGCTTTCTTTCCAGCTAGTAAACATTGTGCCAAGCGATGGAATCTGCATCCGTGCTTTGTACGGGATCGACAGAGTGCAATGTGAAAGAAGTGTAATGCAGTTCACCAGTGTCGACACGGTAATCAACGAGGTTACTGAAAAGCTTGTGAGTTGTAATTAACGCTACACTGGTAAGATAGAATCATATTTTCATATCGAGTTTTGAATTATTTTTACGTAATTTTGGTTTGTGGTGTACGAAAGTGTGTGCGCAATTTAAAGCGATAAAACGATCGATAACGCGTGTAAGAAATTGCCTAAGGCTGGTGTAAAGCTGTGGCTTAACAAAGGGGTTAATAGTAATCGTAGTTGATTGAATTTTAAGACTAAATTCATGCTGTTTCTATCATGGTTTTATATTGTGAATATTTTTTTGACTTGATGAAAACTATTTTTTATAACTACCCCACCTGTGCATAATAAACTAGGTGTTCCTTAATACGATTACGCATTGTTTACCGAATGGGTGACGAATTAATAGTAGTGGCAGTATAAGTGGCTGCTTAACCTTTAACTACCGACGTGGGGCCTGTGAGGCCGCGGCAGGTTGACACTTTGTTAGATTTATACCTTCCCCGTGTAGGAGACCTCTGTACTCTTCAGTAGCTGCGAGTTTAGTTGCACCGACGCCATTGAATGTGGTAGAAGTGCCGGCGAACATAATTTTAGTAAGTTATTTCAACTTGAAATTCCGACGCGGCCTCACAGGCCCAACGTCGGTAGTTACGTGACTTTTTTGTTTATGATATGGGCAACGTAAAGTGCCTTGTTACAGAAATCTCAAAAGGAAATTGATGTAGCTGGGATGTTAAAAGGTAAACTGTGTTTATCTATACATAATTCACGTCTTTCCAATTTTTTTTTTTTTTAGTTTTTTTTGGTATATTGTATGTATAGTATATTATAGAATTTTTGTCATAAGTTCAGTCAATGTGTTATATTATATTATTATGTGTTATATTATATGATGTGCATATGAAACAAAAGACTGATAGTGTATTTATAACGATTAGTATTGGAGCATACGATTACGCAGAGGAGGGTAGTCAACCTACATTTGTCTCGATAGCTTCGTATGAGCTTGGCAACAATACTGTATCTGGCATATCAGAACCGAGTTCTGATATGCCAGATACAGTTCAAATTTAAGCCATTGAAGAAAAAACAAGAAAAATATGTGCATCTTGTTCACCTATAGCTATATAGAAAATCCATATATCACAGTGCGCTAAGCAAACATGCCCTGATTGTGTGTAACTTTGTTCTTGGACATTTTTTTTATTTGAAGCTTTCTAAATGCTGTTTATTATTTTTCTAGTAGACTTGAACCTAAAGTATAAGGAAAAGTACTTTTTGTAGTTACTAAGTTCTGAAATGTTTTTGAAATCAAAATTTTGTCTGGTAGTCATATTTTAGTTAAAAAACATAGCCAAAGGAGTTAAGGTATATAATTACTAAGTTAAGTAAAGTTGATGATTATTTTTACCTTTTTTTTAGCTATAACATCCCAAATTAACAATACAAACTATAATTTGATACTCAGTTTACATATTTTCCACACTATTCAATGTTATACTTGCGGCCTCTCAGGCCCTACGTCGGTACTAGCGTGACAAAAAATCCACGTCGGTAGTTAAAGGTTAATGCAACGTTAACCCACTACTTGGAAAAAAAGTAACTTTTAATCGATTTACGTAATATCAAACAGTAGTACTAACGCATTAAGTATGCAAAAGATAAAACACCCACCACGCTGTGTGATTACTTGAATTATTTTTATTTATGGGGACGGAAAATAGAGGTAAGATTTTAACAAGATACAATGTGTATACCACAACGAACATGTAAACCGCAGTACTACTAGTCATGTTTATCGAAATGCAAAGTATTGACACCGGTAAAGACTGTGTTGTCTATCGATCTTGGTAGCGCGAGTTCTTTCATGCTATTGCTAAAGTTATTAGGACATTACGGAAAGTTTTAAAAACCCTTAAGTGCCAGGTTTTCAATGAACTTCTAAAGTGTTGAGTTTGCTAGACAGCAGTGTGTTGTTTGTGAGACAATTTATAAGGGTCAGGTTAGGCCGAGCTTATAAAAAGTATAAGCACTAGTCAGTGCAAGAATGCCAAGTCGTGTTAGTCATCGGACAATTTCTGTAACTGGCTATCTAATTTGTGTTAAGTTTAATGGCCTTAAATTTTAACTACAGGGGATGACGAGCAAGTTGGTAAAGACATTATTGAAAGCTTGAAGTGATCTATTGCTGATTATTTTAAATCATTCCTTCCTCAGTGTTTGAGTGTTTACACACACTTGTGTACTACGGTGTCTTCTGAGTAAGTGGCTTGTCTCCGTTGAGACTGGCCGCCGTGACAGAGATTAGTCATCATATTGTCGTTCTATTACAGACTAGTGACGGTAATCGTAAGCAGCCTAATGCCTATCACAGCATCTTCTCTCTGTCTACGCGAGCTGAGCGCGTGCTGTGATCTGCTGTCTGCCACTGCCTGGTGCCTGGCCAGCGCGGATCTCCGGTCTACTCGCCGCCTGCTGAGGTGCGGACCTGCTGTCTGCACGCCGCTCCGTGAGATGTGGACCTGCGGTGTGCGCGTCGTCTGCGTGACGTGCAGCATACGGCCGGCTCACACTGCGCGAGGCGCAACCTGCGGCTACTCACTGTCTGAGGGAAGTAAAACCTTTGTTCTGTTCTCCATCTAGCAATTGAACGCTGGATGTGTGCTCAGTCTTCTTCAAGAGAAGTGAGTGACACCAGTGGTGCTAATGTGTTTAGGCCTTTGAGAGAGCACATACGAGAGTATGGATCTGTTTTTACAGCTTTGCACTCAATAAAAAAGTTTTTATTTGTCACACATTCATAGTTTGCAATCCATAATGTATGCGTGAAAACGACAAGCAAACTTTTGGCCTCTGTCGTGTAGCAGTATATGGCGGGTGATGGAAGTCCTTTATTTTTATTGGTGTTGAGTCTGAAGCTATTTAACACTTAGAGACAGACCCTTATCTGTGGGCGCTTGAGCCCATGGGTCAAAAAAAAATAATAATAATGTCATTTTCTTTTCATTCCTTCAAAGTATATGCTTCAGATGAAACCACGAAACTGAATACATTACTTCAATGTTCTCTTTGCTTATTTCGGAACATGAGCTAAATGATAATTATCAGGTAGGCGAACTTGGGTGGTGTTTTGGGTGCTGTATCACTCTAGGGTGTCTCATCACGGAAGACACGGGTTGTCATAGTGACGGCTATCTATTAAGGCCCTTAACTGTAACCGTACCTGTAAATACGCTCATCATAAGTTGCAAAGGAAATGCCGGATTACCAGAACTTATCTGACGAGATCGATGTAGAACAAAGTAGTTGTGATTTTGAGGAGTGTTAAACTTAAGTTTGCATGATGGTTGGACCGTATCAGAGGTTGTCGGGTGGAGTCCTGGGAAGACTCGGCGTTCCCATGTGGGGTTCGCACAAAAATGAGTAACTGGAGGTTACTGTGCTATGGTATAGAAAAATAATCACATGTAGAGCTTAAGTATTTTGGTTTGCCCAGTACGATTGATGTCTCTAGTGAGAGAGACAACGTGATAATCAAGTCAGTTGTGTTTTGAGTGTATCGATTATTGTTTTTGCTATTATTTGATGAGAAAATCATTGGTTTGATGTTAAGGGTTCTGAAATTGTCTTGATTTGATGTCATGAGAGACAGAGCTATATGATACTGCTTATTGAATTTTGTTTCAGAGTAACACACAGAGACGTGTGTCCCGTAGGATGGCCGTGTTGGAATAAATCAAACGAAGTTTCAGTCGGCAACGGTGAAATGTCACAACTGCGACGCGGCAACGCCGTACATTTCGCAACGAAATGTCTACGTGGCAACAGTGGAGGAGCTGGCGCAGCAGGAGGCGCAAGCAGTTGCGAAGCAGTGCCTGTAGCAGTGGCGAACAACGCAATCCCAGCGGTACGCTGATGATCACTGGTGGGTCATATTCATTTTATTACGATTCTGGTGCCGAATGCTCTCTCATCAAAGATTTTGTTGCGTCAAAGCTTAGTGGAAAGCGGGTAAATAACACTGTCAGTTTGACAGGTATCGGTCATGGTAGTGTGAAAAGTACCCTACAAATTACGAGACTAGTCGTGACCGCTCTTGGCAGGACGCTTTAAGAGGTTCAGTTGGCTATTAACTCTACTATTAATGGGGTGACTACATCTAGCCCTCTCGGGTTGATGATAGGAAAAGTAGCACGGCCACTTGGTTTAGTGACCGCTGATGATGATGTGAGTGACGTTAATTTAGATGAGATTAGAGAGCAAGCGACACAGAATAATGAGAAAAATGCCAATTATGATAAAAATCGATTTGATCAAAGTACGGCTCAGGTTTCTAAGTTAGCGATCAATGATTGTGTTTTGATTGAAAACGAGGAAAGGAATCAAACATTCCAGGTCCATTTAAGATTATTCATGTAGGGGGACAGATACTTACCAAAGGCGCTTGACTCTAAGCGAACGTACAAATAATCATGGGGGGGTACCCATGATCGTGTGAGAAAGATCCCCGATCACCAAGTTCCTCGAGAACTAGATGTCACAGTTGTAAGAATGGCTTGTATACTCATACTCGAAATCTACACGGAATCGCTGGTGCGATTTCTGTCTGTGTTGGTGCACGGAACGTTTCATGTGTTGGAGCACATGTTGCGTGAGATCTCTGAGAGTCGATGGTGCGATTCTTGTCCGTGTTGGTACACGGAGCGTTTCATGTGTTGGAGCAGATGTTGCGTGAGATCTTTGAGAGTCGTTGGGGCGATTCTTGTCCGTGTTGGTGCGTGGAGCCCCTCATGTGTGGAGCATATGTGGCGGCAGATCCGTAACAAATCGTTGGTGCGATGATAGTGAAAGATTCAGGAGTTGAGTATGCATTGCTTATGAATTATGGTAAAGAATAACAGAACTGATAGAATTACCTTGCTTGGTAATTTTGACTTGTTGGTCGGATCTTTTGCAATGAATGATGTAGTGCAGGGAGCACTGTGTATGTAAACTTAATTATCTTAAGTCATGAAAATTGATGATTGTACCTAGATTTAGGAGAAACTAAGTACCAATGAGAAACTGCTACCTTTAGTTCTATTGGCAGGATAGCCGAGCCAGTTTACTCTGAGTATATTTTGTCCACAGGTGCTACACCCGAGGACGGGTGCTAGTCAGAGATGGCCGTGTCGTGGATTGATCGTGAACTAATAAATCGTTACCGGAAATGTCGTGGATTGATGCTATGGTGCGACGGACAGCGCCATCTAAGAATTATTTCAGTGAACTAATAAATCGTCAACGGAAACGCAAGTGGCGCCCTCCCGCTTGGACACGATCGTCGGTAGAGGGGATGCAGTGATGACTGGCGGGAAGATATGGCGGTGGTCATTCTACCTCGGACAGTCTTGGCATTCGCTCAGTACCAACGCACGTGTTTGTTTCCATATTGTAAAAAACCGTTAGTAAAATAAAGTTATTGTGATTTAAATTATCTTTCGTTAAAGTATCTAAGTCAGTGCCCACATTTATCAAAAACTATGTCGGATCATGATGAAGACCCGATGTTTCGCATCTCGGCCACCCCTGATGCGACATATATATTATACTACATGAGCCAAGACCCCGTTAATTCTGTAAAGGCACACAGTTTTCTCCTTATCTATAATTATACCTCCTGAAGGCCTATATAACTCCTGAACTAACGTTTAAAATAGTTTGTTAAAGTAGTTTGTTAAAGCCGGTAAAGTTTGTCTTGAAGGTTCATCACATGGATTACTATCATAATTGTTTTAGATTTTTCGCCCTTTAACTTTTACGCCCTGTTTTAAAAAAAAGTTGTCCTTTAAAGTTAAAAAGCTCACAAACGGATAGCTAAATAAAAACATCGTAGCAACCTCTCAATGTTTTTAAAAATATATATCTTCAACTATACGAGTGACATATATTTTCTTAAATACTTGTATTGATAAACAGGATCAGTTTGTAGCAGTTTTGAGTTAGTATAAGCCCTTGAAATTGATTAGCATGTCTTTTCCGTTTACAAGAATTCATACGTACATTTCAGTGATCAATACTTTGATAATTATATTTTTACTCTAGCTGATTTGCTCGATTTACTCAACGCCGCGGGGCGTAGCTAGTCCAAAATAAATCATCATCGTTTGTTTCCTTTTTATATATAAAAATGCCTTAAAACATAAAAAGATGCTTAAACCATGCAAACATTTAAAAAATCACTGAATATTAGGTTATGAATACGATAAAAATTGTATAGATGAACTACGCTCACTGACTCAAAACATGTCACATCTAGGTTTGGTTGGTCCATGTATTTATTACCTTTGGTCTGATAACGCATATTACTACTTAGTAATATGCGTAATCAGAACTACCACCATACTTATCTTACGTAGATACTTATCTACACCCACCCTCTTATGACTAGTAATACTTTTCTGCCAGTTTTGTATACACCTGAGTTTATGTATTTTATTTTGCTTAACAACGTGTAGTCGTATTTTTAATTAGACGAAGCCAACTGACAGTAGTTAATGTCACTTTGTAAAATAATGTTGGTATTTAATGTAATAATGATGCGTTCAGTTCTCGTTCAATCAGATGAATGAACAATGAGTGTGAATAGTTTATCATTTCAAACTATAAAAGAATATTTTTTCAATTTTACAATAAAATTGTATAAAGTGCTCTGATATAAGTTACTAGTAGTATGTAACTAAAATCAGTTTTTTGACGGTTTTTATCTACTAGTGACTAGTGACCAACAACGATCAACGCCGCGCGCGTCGGTCACCATTTTGTTTGTAATTCGGCTTCTAACTTCGGTCTTATAGCACGAATGCTTTTTCTGCGCTCACGCTGTTTAGTTATTGTTTTTGTTAAGTTTTTATTTACGTTGTGTTTGTGGTAATTGTTGTGTTTATTTGTTGCTATATTGTTTCGTACAAACGACATGGATCCTCAACCAAGCACGTCTGCACGTCACGTCTGAAAGAAGAGACCACGGATTGCTTTAAGCGTTACCGAAAAACTTATGAAACAAAACGTCCACAAACACGTATTTGAGGAGAAAGCTGCTTCACTATTACCTATTGAGGCTCCCGAAAAAAAAATGTGTTTCGAAAACAGCTGACATTTTGGGAATTGGTGTGATTTCAGTTTACAGTGTGTTAAAACAATACAAAGAAAATGAACAATATAAGTCTCCCGAGACACGTGGACCGAAAAACAGTTTCAAAGATAAATTATTCAATTTTACTTTTGCCGTTATAAGGCGAAAATTTTTTATGCAAATGAGTCACCCACCATTATAAAGGTAACTTAAACTTTAGTGTTAAATATTGACGTCCAGTCGGCCCTATTAATGTCATCAACGACTAACTTATGGTCGATTTTACATTTGGTGCAAGGAGCATTCAAATGCTTTTTTAGCATTTTGTAAGAATAATAATAATGGGTCGTGATCAGTAATTGATGAAGTAATAACTAGTGTAGTGGCATATAGGTTAGTCCTTAAGAGCACATGATCTAGACAATTTGCTCCACGCGTGGGAAAATTATGAGCAGGAAGCAGTCCGTGAGAGGCAGCGCAGGTAAGATACTCATCCGAATTACTGTCACTATTCCCGTTTTTGATATCTATGTTTATGTCACCCATTAGAATCACGGTATCTGGGAGTGACTTCAAAACATCGTCCAAACTATGTTTAAAATTGTTGATATTCTTGTATGATGGAGAACGATAACGAACGACCAATGAGATGTTATCAAGATGACATATAAGGCAGTTTGCATCAATAAAGTGTGGTTCCTCTACATTAGCTTTAATAGTAGACTTTATAAATATAGCACATCCATCGTTTTGGTTATATGTGTTTTTTGTATAGTAAGAAATATAACCAGTCAATGTCGGTAGGTGCGTAATCTTACTAAGCCAGCACTCAGTTAAAACAAGAATATCACATTCCATACCGATCATTTCCATGAATGAAGAAACTTCATCAAATTTTTTGCCTACACTTTTAATATTAAAATGTAATATTTTTAATCCTTTTGAGGGATTCACAGTGTACTGATTACAGTTTAACGGTTCACACTTATACGACACAGATATGCTAAATGAGTCTATATCATGATGAACGACGTTTATATTAGTCATTGTTATATTATGTTATGTATCGTTAAAGATGCCACAATCAGTTGCCAAACATCATTTATAAAAATATGCGCGTAGCCATAGTGCACCCATACAATAAAATAGTAATTGTGTAAGTAATAAAATAGTTTAAAAAAGTAACTACTAGTCTTCTATTGTATAAAAGTCTTGTAAGAAGTGTTTTAGAATTTTCTAGTGTCACTTGGAATCCTTTCTACTCGAATCATTCCCAACGTATAGAATCCATTCAGCGATCTTTTACTCGACATCTATCCTGGAAGCATGGGTTTGGGCGAAGAATTTCTTACGTAGATCGATTAAGAAAATTTAAGTTAGACTCACTTGGCAAGCGTCGAAAAATGGCTGACTTAAAGTTTTTGCATGGAATACTAAACGGGAAAATATCTGACTCTGACTTGTTGGGGAAAATAAGGATAGGGGTACCATTTAGACCTCCACCACTTCGACAACCTATTACAAATTTGTTTGTTTTGCCCAGATGTCGTACTAATCTTGGAATGAATTCACCAATTGTAAGAATGTGCAAAACATATAATTATTTTAACGGGAAGCATTTTGGCAGTGTAGATGTCTTTTGTGGAAGGGTATGCCCTGAGTCGACTCCTGTATGAGTTGTATCTCATGTTGTAATAAGTACTTTGTTTTTTGTTTTTTCTTGTTTATTGTTTTTTTTTTTTTTTTTTTTTTGTATAAGAATGTAACTTGGAGATTTATATATATGCGAGAAATAATCGCTAAGGAAGAAAAAAAAAAAAAAAAAGTAGGTATTAGTTGTAAGTTTTTAATGTTAATGTCTTTTTGAAACTCGCATGGGTAGTTTATATATTAATATAAAGTGGCAAAAGCTGTGGACACATATTATTTATGTATGTACTGGATTCAAACGTTATAAAACTAGATATTAAGATATTTTGTACTATACATTGTTTGTGTTCCTTGAAATAAATAAAAAAAAAAAATAAATAAAAAAATAGTGAGAATCTCATAAAACAATCAATTCATGACAAACATTATATAGTCTAGGTGTACTCAATAGTTGCTTCCTGACCGTGTTAATATTATGATTATGTATAATTTATATAATCTACGTTATTATACAGTTTATAGTAACTATATGTATTAGAAAAATAGTGGCGTACTAGTGAAAAATAAAATATAAACTTACGTGTGTCTTGTTGGGAGTGTAGTATAATTAGTGTTAGTAAAATAAAAAATGCATTATAATACGAGTAAACATGTTGAAACCCCGCAGTAAACAATAACTGATTTAGAATAGAATATACTTTATTGTACACCAATTATAATATCGCAGTTGAAAATTACATGTTGATATTTATGTACAATGGGCGACCTTATTGTAAATGCAATCTCTACCAGGCAACCTTTGGATGGACAAATTGACAGGAGGTAAAAATAAATAAAGGGTAGTTTCGGTCTCCTGGCCGGAACTCACCATGGGACCTGGAAGCGAAAGCCCTTGCGGCTCTGTATCAGTGGCGCAAGGAGGCGCAGGAGTCGGGGAGAAGTCCTGAGATTCGAGAAATCGAAAATCAGAAATCCCGACTCCGCCAGGTCCTTGTGGAGGAATGGAAGGAACGACTTGGGCAACCGAGCGCTGGGCACGCCGTTATTGCGGCGATAAGACCCGTTATGGAGGATTGGCTCGAGAGGCATCACGGCAGCCTCTCATACCGGATGACACAGATGATCACTAGAAAGGGGTGCTTTGGAGATCATCTGTGTCTGATCCGCAAAGATCCAACGCCTGAGTGCCACCACTGCGGTGGCCAGACTGTGGACACGGCACTTCACACGCTGGTAGAATGTCTGGCGTGGGAGGAGCCGAGACGTGACCTCGTGGCGGCCATCGGGGTGAGGAGTCTCTCGCTCATAACATAACATAATTGTGGCAATGATACGGAGCGAGAGCGCGTGGAACTCCGTCGTCTCTTTCTGTGAGCAAGTCATGCTTGCGAAAGAGATGGCGGAGCGAGAGCGGGAGAGGGACAGAACTCTTCCGGTCCGCCAGGCCCGGGAACGGGCCAGGTACCGCAGGCAACTCAGGCGTCGGAGATCGTTAAATGATCTCCGTCCTCCATAAGCGCAGGCCTGGGGGTGGCAGATTAGGCCATCTGTCACCCTAGCAGAAGCAGGCCGGGGTGGATGCGCGAGCGCTATAAAGCGCGTGCCGTGTAATTTTTGAGTGGTGCCCCCACACAGAAGGGGGCCATCTACTAGCGGTAGGTGGCCCGAGGTGCGTCGGGGTTTCAGGGACTTCCTTTCGAGGGTATACCTGGTTCCCCGACTCATAATACCCGAGACGACGTGCGGTTTTAGTCGGTTCGAGTCCGATATAGCCACCAACGTGTGGCATCCGTGGGGATTTCCGCACGAAAAAAAAAAAAAAAAAAAAAGGGTAGTTTCGGTGTTGCGTAGTTATGGTGGTTAATAAAAAACACACAGATACATATATACTCCATATACATATATACCATTTATATATTATCACATAAATATATACAAATAATATAAATATAAGTATACAAATCTATTAATAACTATGAAATCATGTACAACTATTCTGAGTGTAATGAATTCAAGTAGTGATCTTTGACCATGTTCATACTGTCGGTGTTTGGGCACGTCTAATGGAAATCGGCAACGCATTCCATAATCTAACAGCCTATACCGTAAACGATTTATCGTAGAATGTGGTAGTGTGGCTAGGTACCATAAGCTCTAAAGTTACCGACGACCTTAAGGATCTTAGATGTGTGTTACTGAGGAACACAAAACGTTCCTTTAAGTAAAGTGGGGTGAATGGATTGAATAAGATGCTGTAAAGCATAGAAAGGATATGTGAATTCCGGCGAAGTCGAATTGAGAGCCACTTGAGCAATGATTTACATCAAAATAACGCAGGCACCGCTCAGACCTAATCAGTATTTGTTTAGCACCATCATTCTGCCGCAAGAAAACGTTCCCGCTAGAGGTCCAGCAGTACTTAAAACTGTGAAGCTTCGCATATTCTCTAGTTGCGAAAAAGAGCTTCGTAGCACTAGCGGGCAGAAACTCTGCCACAAATATAGGGCAACGATCGCCAGCAAAACCGGTATTCAGAGTATTTAGCCTGTCCTCTTTAGCGTGTTTCTTATGGAACTCCTTCGCTTGGGCTAGAAAACGGAGTTTAGTATGTACACTTGTGAAGTCCGTGACTATTGGCCTATACGGGCCCGGTTTTCCTGGGAGCCTATATATGTCCCTTATGTGCGATGATAATACAGGCATATTAATCGTTGCTCCCACCTTAGTAATAACAGCCATTAAGTCCGTAGTCGACTCACTTTCCCCACTTTGTGGGACATTGCGAATTTTGATGGTAGACGAGCGCGACAATTGCTTCTAATCTTGAGCTTTTTTTTTATTTATTTTTTATTTACAACTTTATTGTACACCAATAAGATATCAAATTCTATACACAGATATTAATATTAATGGACTTAACAATATGGTATTACAATAGGCGGTCTTATCGCTCACGGCGATTTCTTCCAGACAACCTTTGGACGGATATTGAAGAATTCGATTTGGGGTAGATATAATCTATGTAATTAATAAAAAATAAATAAAAACATTACATGTATCTACAGTAACAATTCTAATAATATAAATACTTACAAAAACATACATATACACATACACTTCACATATATATATATACATACATACATACATACACATACACACATACATACACACCATACATCGATCAAGCAGTAACCTCTACAATGTCAGATAGTAGTCCGTGACTTTCTTTTTGAAGGCATGCAGAGATTTGGCCTTTCTTATTGCCTCAGGTAAGTCATTCCACAGTCTGACTGCCTGTACCGAGAACGATTTGTCAGTGAATTGTGTGGTATGGCTAGGCATTTTCAGTTTTAAATTCTCCGACGATCTCAAGAGCCTACAATGTGAATTGTGTAAGAACTCAAAGCGTTGTTTGAGATAGGGCGGTGAATGTGGAAGAAACAGAGTACTGTATAAAATAGAGAGAATATGGGCATTACGGCGAAGGCGGATAGGTAACCATTTGAGCTTAATGCGATACTCGGAGATGTGATCATATTTACGTAGGCCAAATATGAATCTTATGCAGACATTTTGGAGACGCTCAAGTTTGTTCAACTGTTCTTCGGTAAGATCTAGATAGCTAACATCACTATAGTCAAGGATAGGAAGGAGAAGGGATTGTGCTAGGGCGATTTTTGTGTTGGTAGGAAGAAAGTTACGAAGTCTTCGCAGTGATCCCGATGTAGCAAATAACTTTCGACTAACTTCACCAATCTGTGGGGCCCAGGACATATTTTTGTCCATATAGATTCCAAGGTTTTTGACCTCGTCACTATATGGAATATTTGACCCGTCACAAGAGATGGCTGGTAATTGCCCCCAATTTATTAAAGAGTTCATCCTCCTGCTACCTATTATTATAACCTGGGTTTTTTTTGGATTGACTTTTAATCCATACTCTTTACTCCAATTGCATATTTGTACCAGGTCTTTATTAATATCGTCGATAGCCTCAGATATTTTCGCTGGAGAAGCTTTAGTGTAAATTTGAAGATCATCTGCATAAAGGTGGTAGGAAGAGAGTAAGCGATCAGTGATGGAGTTGATAAAAACTGCGAAAAGTAATGGAGATAGTACGCCGCCCTGAGGTACGCCAGCAGATGTGTTGCACCAGGAGGAGTATCTGTTTTCAATACAAGTACGCTGCTGACGACCATACAGGTAGCTATGAAACCAGTCAATTACTGGTGGAGATATGTTAAGAGAGCGCATTATTCCAAGCAAGATATCAAAGTCAACGGTATTAAAAGCGTTACTGAAATCAAGTAAAGCGAGGATTGTTAACTTTCCTTTCTCCATGTTAAATCGGATATCCTCCGTAACATGAATGAGTGCGGTGGTAGTGCTGTGGCCGGGACGAAAACCTGATTGGAGAGGATTTAAAAGGAAATTTCTAGAGAGAAATGAACTTAACTGCATGTGAATGAGGCGTTCGAGGACTTTAGAAAAGAAAGGTAGAATGGATATTGGACGATAGTCTGAAAAAGAAGAAGGATTACGTTTTTTAGGGAGAGGAATAATTTGAGCCCTTTTCCACATAGATGGAAAAACACTATTACATAAAGAATAATTAAATATATGGCAAATCACAGGCAGGATTTCATCTAGGATAGGAAGTATCATTTTACGGTTGATGTCATCCGTTCCCACCGCATTAGAAGTAATGGATATAATGCTTCTCCTAA
The DNA here is from genome assembly GCA_932526445.1 of Phragmatobia fuliginosa. Taxonomy (NCBI): domain Eukaryota; kingdom Metazoa; phylum Arthropoda; class Insecta; order Lepidoptera; family Erebidae; genus Phragmatobia; species Phragmatobia fuliginosa. The sequence continues at coordinate 13,467,313 of OW052076.1, read as the reverse complement.
CATCACACGCAGACAATTGACTAAATGCAAATGAAGGACAGTTAGGAGTCGGTAGAGATGAAAGATAATTTAGTGTAGTAGTTTTGGTGGTCCCCCCAAAATTAGAGGAAGCAGAAAAATGTGTATTTAAGGAATTAATGTCAACGTTTTGTGAAATAGAATTAGAGTGTAATTTACCGACCCCCAATGACTTAAGAAATTTCCAGACTTTACCTGGATCACCATTTTCAATAGATTTGTGAATGTGCCGGCGTTGAGCATTCCTACACATCTTATTGCAGTGATTTCTAATATTTACAAATTTATCCCAATTTACGGTGCTAGGGTGCCGTTTGTATTTAGAGTGTGCCTTCTGTTTCTTTTTTTGTAATTCTTTGATTTCCTCAGTTAACCAAGGGGCTGGCAGATGTCTCACCTTGACGACACGAACTGGTGCATGTTTGTCGTATAAATTTATTATTGCTTTTGAGAAGTGAGAAATTTTTTCATCAATGCATTGCGAGTCAATCAACACGCTCCAATCGATACTGGCGGCATCTCTGCGAAGATCATCGAGAGCCATACCACGAAAGTTACGACATGCAAATGTTTTGGATTTTGGTTTAGGAGTACGAATTTGATAGGATAAATATAGAAGATCGTGATAAGAAAAGGAATCAGCGGCGCACTGACCGTGTTTAGCCACATGCTCCTCCGAAGAGACAATGATGAGGTCTAGGAGAGAAGAGTTGCAATTTGGCATATTATGTGTAGGGTTGAGAGGTAGAATGGAAAGGTTTTGAGATTTCAGAACAGAGCGAAGAGAGGAAGATCGAGAATCATTCTTAAGTAAACAAGTGTTGAAGTCACCCATGACTATAGTATGACTGTACGAAGGTGTTAAATTTTCTAAAATTATTTCAAGTGAGGAGAAATAATCTACTCGTAGGGAAGGACTATAATAGACGCCGAGGAGCACTTTTGAGTGTTGAAGTGCTACTTCTATGAAAATGTGCTCCCCTGCACTTGCAGCATGTTGCTGAGATGACATACTCACAACAGAGAAGGGAATGTATGTACGAATATATATGGCGACACCACCTCCTCGTCCATACATACGATCATTTCGTACCAAGTGAAAACCAGGTAACGAGTATGAAGTGGTAGATAAGCATGGCTTTAGCCAAGATTCTGATATAAGGATGGCGTGTAGGTTCGTACAGTCAAAGCTAGTTAGCATATCGTTGAAATGTGCCGGAATGCTTTGGGCGTTTATGTGAACGACATTGAAGCTCCTGGGTACTTCGGAGAACTGAGCCGATATAGTATCTGCTAGAGAAGGAATGCTGATAAAACTGTTGTCACTGTCGGACACCGAAAAATAGTCCCCAGTGTCGCTGCTATCGCTAGATGAATGCATAACTAAATTCTTGTAAAAGATAAAAAAGACAAAAATACAGAAACAAGACTTTTCCTTACCTTTTTTCCTCCGTAACAGATACCTCTACTGTATATTGCAATTAAGTGAAAAAAAAAAAAAAAAAAAAAGCTTATGTCTGAAATTGTAATATAGGTATGTTATATGAGTAAAATAATAAATTTAAATATTCAATTTGTAATATTTAAAATTAAAATAAAAATAAATAAATATTTGTTTCATTCGATAGCACCCGTCTGCCGGTTGTATGTCTATTGGTACATAAAAATAATAAGAAGAAATTACAAAAACAATTATTAGAAACTATTTGACAAAAACGCAACAGCGTGCATATGCAATGAAGATTAGAACATAGTAGTTACATAAAAAATATTTATGTGGCGCAAAACGCTAGTTCTCAAATCGATGAGTTACATGCAACACAGAGTAGAGCAATGAAATGGAACGCAATTAAGTGTGTCACTCATGACAGCTTGGTATGACAGATAGCAATCAAATTGACATCGTATTAAGTTTTCTGTTGTTGATGTTTTGTTTACAGTAATTGATAAAAAAAATAGGGTAATTACTAGTATTGTAGTATATTAAGTTTGCAGAAGTGAAAGAGTTAGGGTAAACAGTAGTAAGAAGTGAAATTTATGTGACAGTTTTATATAAATACCTTGCACATGCACGCCGGACTAAAAACAATTAATGATAGAAATATGTTGATTTTACTGGACCTTCACTACATATTGTAAAATCATTAGAGCCCTATTTTTTTACTGCACGCCTGGTTTTTGCCACTGTTGTCTTAGTGACTGCAGCTGGCTTCACTGTGTCTACGCAAATTGCACCAAGCTCCATTATTGCGTGTTTACCCTGGGAGCCAATGAGACGACACGTTGATTGTAATGCTTTAATAATGACTCTGTTATCTCTGTAAGACTCCAACTAATTTTACTTAAACTAAAGCTTATATACAATGTAATATGTAGACAATTTTAGGTGGGGCGTTACTATGAAATATTATTTACTTAATTGCTTAATTGACAATATGTTGTTTGTTCTTCCTTATTTATAATATTATAATATTACTATTGTTTGGCGGCACGTACGTTAACTTCAGTAAAACAATTATTTAATCACGTAGCCGTGTAAAGATCTATACTACTATTTTGCTGTGGCTTCGCCATAGATATTCCCCCTCTGAAGAGAAGAAACATCCTTATTATAATTGGAATCTAACCGTCTGGTGGGAGACTCTACCAGAACGTGTCCTTTTTTCTGTTTGCTTATCTGCTTGTGAAGATTCTGTTATCTTGTCTCCGATTGTTCGTTCGCTTATCTTGCTATTGTTTAAAATAAATGCTGGTTTAAGTCTATCGATAGCTACACTTTTTTGTTTTCCGTTTATCAAGATCTTATCTATGGCGAAGCCACAGCAAAATATTAGTATAGATCTTTACACGGCTACGTGATTAAATAATTGTTTTACTGAAGTTAACGTACGTGCCGCCAAACAATAGTAATATTATAATATTATAAATAAGGAAGAACAAACAACATATTGTCAATTAAGCAATTAAGTAAATAATATTTCATAGTAACGCCCCACCTAAAATTGTCGAATGTCCTGCTTGCAGCGTTCAAACGCGTGGTTTGATCCCGTATTCCACTGGATAACCGTCTTATCGTTTTTCTTACTATTAATTAAATATTTATTTAACGGTGCTTGATGCTTTGCTGCGTGTGGAATACTGCTTCTGTAGAAATTAATCATACCCAAAAAACGTCGTAACTCATTTACCGTTTGTGGTTTAGGGTAATTGTTTATAGCTTGAATCTTTTCCATAGTAGGAGTCAACCCTTGGCTCGTTATATGATAACCGAGGAAATCAATCTCCGACTTGGCGAATTCACATTTGCTTGTGTTTATTGTTATGCCGTTTTTATGTAGGCGCTTAAACACCTCCTCTAAGTGTTCATAATGTTCCTTAAGGTTATTTTTCTTGTCAGCGATACATATGTCGTCCACATATACAAATACGTAATCCAAGTCTCTGAATATAGAGTCCATAAATTTTTGGAAGGACTGTGCTGCATTTCGCAACCCGAATGGCATTCTGATGAATTCAAAAAGTCCAAAAGGGGTTATTATCGCTGTTTTCTCTGGTTCAGCAACGGGCAGTATGTGAAAAGCTTTCTTTATGTCTATCTTGCTGAATATTCCTTTTCCGCTTGCTACATACGTGAAATCGAGTAGCCTTGGCAGCGGGTACCTGTCTGGTACTGTTATTTTATTTAGTGCGCGGTAATCTCCGCATGCTCTCCATTCGCCATTCTTCTTCTTGACTAAATGGAGTGGCGATGCCCATTGACTGCTTGAAGGACGGCATATTCCCATGTCCATCATATCTTGGAATTCTTGTTTTGCAATCCTGTATTTGTCAGGAGGTAATGGACGTGCTCGCGTAAATACTGGGAAACCCTTTGTTATTATTTGATGCTGTACTCGGTGCTTAGTCTGTAGATTCATTGATCTAGGCTTTGTAATATCTTCATATTTCTCTAATAATCCCTTTATTGGTTCCTGTAGAGAAGCGTTTATAGATCGCACGGATGCAATTTTTGTTCTTACTATTTTGGCAGGCGTTTTCAGACCTGTTTTTTTATCGATCAGTTTTTTTCCGTGTATATCCACTAATAACTGATAATGATTCAAAAAATCAGCTCCCAGGATTGGCATCTTGACATCGGCAATGGTAAATGTCCATTTAAAGCTTCGGCGCAGTCCTAGGTTAAGCGTTAAAGTGCGTTCCCCGTATGTATTTATAGGGGTCCCGTTTGCGGCGAATAATTGGTATTCGCATGCTTGGCTCTTCTTATTTGTGCTATTTATAACCGAAATGTTAGCACCCGTGTCGACTAAAAATCTATAACCACTGTTTGAGTCAGTTATAGTTAGACGGTTTGCTGGGTGGATAGCACAGAGGCCCGTCGTATTCTGTGCTAATTTTAGTTTTCCGATAGCCTGTTATTTTTAATTGTATTCCATGAACAAGGCTTATTGCATCTATATGAATCCTGCTTGAACCGATTATGGAAATAACATAACCCATTATGTGAGTTTCTGTGGCGCGACCTTGACCGTGAATGTGGCGTATGTCGTGTTTGGTATTTGCTGCGTTGCATAGGTCGATTCTCGCGTATGCTGCGTAATGCATTTATTTCTATTCGCATGGCTTCAAGTTGTGACGTTATGTTTGTAACTAGGTTAATGTCAACCGCTGTTTCTTGAGTATTTCTTTTGTTGTGGGTCAAGTTTTCGTATATTTTATCGGCTAACTCGCTCAAGTTGTCTAATGACATATTGTTTGTAACCGATAATATCGCTGTTAGCGAAGCGGGGAGTTGCCTTAGCCACAGCAGGCGAATAGTGTCGTCGTTTATTTTCCCACATCCAGCTTCTTTCATTTTTCTCAGGAGCTGGGAAGGCTTCTGGTCTCCAAGGTCCATTTCTGCTAGTAGTCTGTGGAAACGTCGGTGTTCGCTCTCTTCGTAGCAGTTTATTAGACGTTCCTTGATGGTGGAGTATTTGTTTTCGCTGGGTGGGTTAGTTAATATGTCACTAACTTGATGGACGACCTCTTTTGGTAGTTTGGATATTACCATGTTATATTTGTAATCTTCGCCCTGTTTTTGTGGTGCTATTATTGCTTCAAACTGGGCGAACCATAAACGTGGGGAGTCTGTCCAAAATTGAGGCAGTTTGTCTGTGACCGTGATAGCAGCAACTGATTCGCACCCCGTGTCGCCTCTTGAAGGAGTTGTTGTTGGAGCCATTTTTGGGATGTTATAATTTCGTAATGCTATTGTTCTCTAGATTCACTGCTGAACACCATATAGGGTTCCGGTCGTCCCGGTATTATATCAGCACTAGAAACCAATAGATCACGTCGGGGTCACCAATTATTGCGTGTTTACCCTGGGAGCCAATGAGACGACACGTCACGTCATGTAATGCTTTAATAATGACTCTGTTATCTCTGTAAGACTCCAACTAATTTTACTTAAACTAAAGCTTATATACAATGTAATATGTAGACAATTTTAGGTGGGGCGTTACTATGAAATATTATTTACTTAATTGCTTAATTGACAATATGTTGTTTGTTCTTCCTTATTTATAATATTATAATATTACTATTGTTTGGCGGCACGTACGTTAACTTCAGTAAAACAATTATTTAATCACGTAGCCGTGTAAAGATCTATACTACTATTTTGCTGTGGCTTCGCCATATCCATCAATGACGTTACCCGATGCCGTTTATCGCCAGGCCCCATAACAAAGATGTTTCCGTCCCGGGTCCAGCACTTATCGACACCGAATCTCTCACGTGCAGACATAAACACATTATGCCGCGATTTGGTAAGAAACTCAGAGACGGTAACCCCCGTGCCCTTCAATTTAGTTTTTGCAAACCAAACCGAATCGCGAGCAGTAGTTTGATTAAATTTGATTATAATTGGCCTAGGCTTACTTGATGATGCGATTCGACCCATCCTGTGGCTTCTTTTGACATCAGTCACAGTAAAATTGCTTATTTTAAGATCTTCAGTGATGATTTTGGTAGCCAACAATGTAGTGTTCTCATTCTTATCCTCAGAAACACCATGTATCAGCAACATATTACGTCTACTCCGCGTCTCCATGTTGTCAGTAATGTGAGCCAACATTTGCACTTGATTTTGGAGGTCGCTCAGGGCTTGAAGGACTAACTTCTTAAATGATGTGAAGTCCTCCTGAAGCGTCGTTGAAGTGCTGGTATCTTTATTCATCTGTTCTCTGGATTCGAATTCTGCCATGCGGTTGTTAAACATAAGGCTCATATCTGCCACAGCCTTCATGAGGGACTCCATATTGCAGGTGATGTAGTGCGAGTTGAAAGGTGAATATAGAGGAGATAACACTTCTACCGGCAGTGGGCACAGTTAGTTACTATTACAAGTCATGAAACTTGCATAAAAGTTTGAAATGAATATGTATTTCAAATAAAAATTTGGAGCCACAATTAGACAATGTTCACTGTAAGAGTACCCAAAAAAAAAAAAAAAAAAAAAAAGAAAAAAAAAAAAAAAAAAAAAAAAAAAAAAAAAAAAAAAAAAAAAAAGCTTTTGCTTCTAATGTTTGAAAGTTTTCAATTAAAACACGTTTTTCTTTTTGTAATATGTCAATTTGTTTCGCCATGTCCTCATATTGACATAGATCTTCAAATTACACTTCTGAATTGCAATGTTTTGCTGCTCTACATCAGCGATTTCAGATACTAACTTTGACAAAGATAATTTTTGCTCGTTCGTGAACTTTCTTAAGTTCATTTCTTGTTCATTTTTCCAGCCATTTAACATTTGCATTATTTCTCGCTTAAAATCCTCAAATTCATTCTTTTTTGGAGAGGATTCCTGTCGACGTCGTTTACAGCGCGCGTTACTGTTAACAGTGTCCTGCGGGTTATCAGTAAGTGATACCGGGTTATCCGAGTCAGACGACAAATGAGTACTCTTGCTTCTTGATGTCTTGGCTGGCGGTGTTTTCTGCAGGTGCGACATGATGCGTAGCAACGTAATCTGTAGCAACCCGTATTTAACGTTGTAAGTTCCTGCACATCGTCTGAAGTCCTCAGAGGATGTGCAGGAGGCAAGCCTCAGCCCGTAGGCAAGAGGTTAATACGAAGGCAATAACCGCAGATTGCTACCTCTGATAATGTCAGTCGCTCAGCTACTGATTGCTATATGTTATATCAGGCGTTTAGTCAATAGTGAAATTCAAAGTTATTCAGCTAGTCAACTCAATCACAAATATAAAACTAATGACAAAAAGTAATTACAGCCAAACATCAAAAACTGAGGTCGGAACCCTCGCCTGCCCGTTCCCACACCGTGATCTGCTCAGCCACTGCGCTAGATGAACACTGTTTTCGAATTCAAATTAAGTGTCCTGCCTCGACCAATACTAAAAGCATAAATAAAGCTCCAGATAGTCTGTGTGAAGCAAGGTCACAGCCACACAATTAAAGTTAACAATGACGGTTATCACAATTCCAAAATCCAATTTATCGTTAGGATTTCTGTATATCGAAAAAGACTTTTGTATTCTATATTATCACTGTTCACTATTTTCTCGTTTAATATACTGGTCTACTTGTCTTAGGCACTCAATATTGTTATTGCACTATTTTCAACATTTTATACGCAGAATTGCACTCAAAACTAATTAAGTACGGAGAACCCTCAAACACGTCCGCTTTCGATGCGCAGCGGGGGAGGGGGGGGGGGAATATATATTTAGGGCAAATGGATAATCCGAATGGTGCTCTCAAAAATTCAAACTGACCGTGATGCGTGACAAATGAATTGTACTTAACCGAGTCTTCCACTATCCTTAGATGAAAAAATGCATCTTTAAGATTCAGTTTACTGAAAACCTTTGCTTCTGCTAACTGGTCTATGTGATCCTCTATGACTGGAAGTGGAAACTCGTCTTTAACCATCTTACGGTTAATCAATCGGTAATCAACACAGATTCTTAACGAACCATCTTTCTTTTTAACTAACATTAATGGGCTGGCATACTCAGAAAAACTTGGTCGTACAATACCTTCTGATAACCACTCACTTACCTTCATTTCAACTTCTTTCTGTTCAGTTAATGATAGCCTTCTCGGACGCTGGGCCACGGGAACATCATCCTTTAGTATTATTTTCATCTTGATTGGTGATTCTTTAGTCCTTGTGGCTTTATAGTTATCAACCAAATTTTTAGCCTTGACACATATCTGTGGATTAGGAATGTAAGACAAATGAGGCTCAGCTGCCTCAGTAAGCATACACTGCAGAATATCATTATAAGGCGGCATAATCGTAACCGAACCCCTGTCAACTATCATCATCATCATCATCATCATCAGCCTATCGCAGTCCACTGCTGGACATAGGCCTTTCCCATTGCACACCACTGTGATCGATTTTGGGCTTCTCGCATCCAGCTCCTGCCAGCCATCTTACGCAGGTCGTCACTCTACCTCGCCTGTGGGCGTCCTACACTATGTTTACCGAGACGCGGTCTCCACTCCAGAACTCTTCTGCCCCACGGCCATCAGTTCTGCGGCTAATATGGCCAGCCCACTGCCACTTCAGCTTGGTAATCCTGTCAACTATGGCTGTAAGATTTACTAAGAATGGCTGACCTAATACTACTCTGTAAGGCATCACTTCTTGTGGAACTATGTAAAAACAAACATCACAGTTAAATCCGTCGATTTCTACATTAACATTAAATTTTCCTAACGAGTTAACAGTAGTTGCACCGATTCCCGTCAATACCATGTTTATTTTCTCGTGATACTTTACATTTAACTCAAAAAGTTTTTTTACACTAATTAAATTTAGGTCACTACCTGAATCTATGAGACCATCAATCAAAACATCACCAATTTTAATACTTTTCACCGACTTATTACACCACACATCTTTGTTTACGCTCATTTTGACACTTTCCGTTTGACAGCTACGCGTTTCTTGAAGTTCTTGATGTTGGCACGCCCGATTTCGATTCGCAGTGTCACCTTCCGGGAGAAATGACGTTGATTTCCGATATATAAGGGGTACTGTATTAAATTTTATAATAAAATACCTCAAAACCTAATAGATATAACAGAGAAACGTTTTAAAAATGTTGTAAAACGCACACTATGTAAGCAAGCATATTACAAATTAGAGGACTACATTGCCGACAAGAATGCTTGGCTTAATGCTGGTCCTGATCCACAGCCACATGATTAATTCTCAAATTATTTAGAAGTTAGTTTGTATTTCTGACATATGTTAATTTTATCACCGAACGCTTTCTCCATATCGAGGAAGACTGCAACGGCTCGCTCGCGCTTGTTGCGCGCTACCGCGATATCGTGCAGTACCCTCGCCAACTGGTGCGTCGTGGAGTGTTCGTCACGAAACCCGAACTGTTCGTCGCGTGGCTGAAGTTGTGGCGTCATGTGCAGCAGTTGCGGCTTCTCGAACAACTTCGACATCGTCGAGAGCAGCGTGATGGGGCGATAGCTTCCTTGTAGGAGGATGTTCTTCCCCGGCTTGGGCAGCATGATGACTCTGCCAAGTCGCCATGTGGTGGGAAAGTGTCCGGTGCGGAGGATACCATTGAAGAGACGCGTCAGCGTTGCGATTGATCGCGGAGGCAAGTGACGCAAGGCTTCGTTGGTTAACCGGTCAGGACCGGGCGCTTTACGCAGAGGCATTCGGCGAATCATCCTCTGTTATTGACCAGGGGAGAAGGTAATGGGGTCCTCAGTTGGGTCTGTCGGCTGCTCGAAATATAACTCGAGTTTCCTCTCGACCTCTGCTACGTGCTGCTTGTTGTGGGTAGGGTTCGGTTCCAACTGCGCTTCCAGGAAGTCGGCAAACATCTCCGCTTGGTCCACGGCTCGGTAACGTGGGGTGCCGTCGCCGGCCATTAGGGTCCTAATCGGAGCTGGTTTCCCGGAGAGTTGGCGGCAAAGGCGGTGTGTGCCGGACCAGTCTTCACTGGCTCGCTAGATAGTGCGTTGCCAGGACTCTGCTGTATTTGTAGCCAACGCGGCAGAGATCTTCGCATTCAGAGCATTGAGCTGAGACTTCATGGTCGGACATCGGGCGTGCTGCCATTGCCGGCGCAGTTTCCTTTTCTTCTCGATCATCGCCAGTATGTAAGCGGGGAGCTGGGAGGGTGTCCTTACCGTGGTGACATCGATTTTTGAATCTCGAAGCGCGGTCTTTAAGACTACGCTGAGATTCGACGAAAGTTTTTCGACGTCATCGGGCGTCTCCACTGCGAAGGAAGGCGAGTGCTCTGCCATATAATCGCTAAAGACCCGCCAAACCTGGCGCGATCGAGGAGGTAGTTGGAACGTCTGTGGGATGTCATTCAGAGTCAGACACACCGGTGGGTGGTCTGAAATGAGGTGGTCGTCCGGGACGTCAAGGTATACAGCCGCTTCGATGCCGCGGATGACGGCTAGATCAATGACGTCCGGTGTATGAGCTGCACAGTACGGGTAATGCGTCGGAACCTCTGGTCCTAACACTTGGTACCCGTTTCGGTATGCATCATCTAGAAGGCGGCGACCTTCCGGGCATGTGGAGTTTGAGTTCCATGCCGTGTGTTTCGCATTAAAATCACCTGCAATTATGGTGGGCAGCGTCGAGTCCAGCAGGGTGTGCATGTCGGCCACTGCGAGGCGCTGCCCCGGTGGTCTATAGAATGCGAACACTCGTGTAGGTCGTCTTCCGATGCAGACCTCTACGCCCAGGGCAGACTGTAGTGTCGGTACCGGCAGCGCTTGGTGGACGACTTTTCTCTTGACCAGGACTGCTAATCTCCTGTAAGCAATCTCTCTTGGCGAGCGTTGATCCTCCCGGTAGACATAGTATCCGCCCATTTTTAATATGTCTTCTGGTCTAAGGTGGGTCTCGCTGAGTAGGGCTATGTCAACTTGCCGTGTGGCTAACAGCAGCTCCAATAGCCTGGTCTTCTCAGGTGACATCCCGTTGGCGTTCCAGAAGAGTATGCGCAGCCTACGCAGATCCAAACTTTAATAAATCTGATAGGCACTCAAGGATCAGTGGGACAGGGTCATCTTGTATTTTTCAAAGGAAAATGATATTCAAAATAATGGCTACACTGTTATATATAAAACTGAGACATTATTCCTTGACAAACCTCAAAGCGCTTTGAAACTTGAAAACGCTCTCCTGAAAACCACGACTTTTTACATGTCGCTTAATACGTAGAGGCCGTCGATACTTAAAAAAATCCTTTACAGTTGAATAACTCGCGAACGGATACCTAAATCGAAAAATAGTATAAGCAATCTCGACATGTTTTTAAACGGCCTATCCAATGATACCCCATATATGATGGGATAGACGCAATAGGGTTCCAAGTCATAAACTACGGAACCCCATTGCGACCAACACAAGTTCTTTTATTGCGTAGTCGCTTCGGATTGCCTCGCTAGTAACCATCTGATTTAAATGGCCCTAATGCTGGAAATAATATGGGTGGGGGCAGGACATTCCAGCATTTGGAAGCGGCTATCTTGAAGCAACCCTTGGTTTTACACAGTGAGTGCTTGGGAAGAATTAATAACCGGTTACGTGACCTTGTTTCATACTTATGTACGTCCGACGACCACGTGAGTTTGTCATAAAGATAGGCGGGAACTTTATTTTCAATCAGAGACCTGACGAAACAGGAAAGTTTCAATGTACGCTTGTTAAGCATATTCAAAATTCCTTTACGTTTACGTTACGTTTACTACGTTTACGTTTACTTTACGTAAATTTTGTTTAAGTTTACTAAAGGTAAACATTTCTAGAAACCGTCTCCCACAACTCCAACTGCACAGGTTAATGTCACTCAGGGCACTTCTAATGTCGCTAATAAATTTTGTCCTCGTTGTAGTACTACACTCGCTCGCCGATTGTCGCTAACCAAATACCTAATTTGTTTCAAATGCAGTTTGAAAGGTTTTCATGTCGCCGACTGTCCTAATTGCAATCGTAAACCAAACAGCTCGATTTCAAAAAAAACAAATAACAAGGGGTTTCCAAACACCAACCATCCTAATTTTAATAAAATTGAATGGAATAATTGACTAACCCACTTTTCGGAATTTTTAGTGACAATAAACTGTGTGATGACTTTTAATTGTGTTCACAAACTCCGTTGCCCGGCTGCACAACAAAGGTACAGTCATTACACCTATACTACAAATGTAAGATATTCAAGGAAATTGTTCTGTATGGGCTTGTCCCTGTCATGAAACAGAAACTGACCTTTATAATCCCAAACCAATCAATAAGCGCATGACAATACATATTTCGCTATTTTTTTTTTTAAAACACCGGAATCTTCATAAATGGCCTGACTGGCCCGGGAGTATGGCGATTATGCCATTAGTAAAAACAATAAACTATACATAAATGGGTAAGAGTATGTCACCTTCAGAGCATATAATAGAAACGCCACTAACTCCAAAAAATAACATCTCCAAGGAAGAAAGTATGGAAACCAAAGCAAAAGATCGAAATACAGCAGAAGTGATAATACTATTGTCTACCCAAACAAGACATCATATTTTAACAAGACATACCAGTGACACATACCAGTGACAAGACATTTCGTTAACAACCATTCTTGAAAAATATATAAAGTATAATCAATAAATACTATAACAATTACTAAATAATGTTGCAATAAGCATTACTGCCAATCTGTCAGGCCCGATGAATATAAAATTGAATGTTACTTAACGAAACACTCGTAAAGGAACAGGAGCACAGATTAATAAATAGTTACTACGTAACAGATACATCACTCCCATACAAAAACGAAAATACCTACGGTATAATAGCCTACAATATATTAATAATAATACCTGCCACTCAGAACGAGAAGAAATGTACCTTAAGTACGCGAACAAAGAGTCGAAACTGTGTCGCCAACGTGCGGGATACGCGCCAGCGCGTCCTCGTAAGAATGCGCTAGGGCTACCTACCTATGATAAAATTATTATAATAAAACGAATGTTGCGATTCAACCATGTTTCTTATTAGTCAATCAAATATGTTCAAATAAAAGATTTATATTCTTTTTTCCTTCTCTAAATTCTCTGTTATTAAATTTTATAGTTGAAAATATCCTAAAACGCGTAAATATTTAAACAAATAATCATATGGAAAACAGGAGCAAAGCGACAGAAAATCAACGGTTTAAAAAAATTTAATATGGTGCTACCAGGCATATTCATTAAATTTATAAAAATATAATAAATATTTATTATAAATAAATATTTTCATAATTTGGACGGACGGACAGACAGTCGGATATGACGAATCTATAAGGGTTCAAAGTATTAAACTTCGGAACCCTAAAAAGTTGTAGATCTTTTAATTACCTACAACTTGCCATTTAACTTTTTTCCATAGGACTTGCAGTTTTGCCGGAAATCGAGATAAACCGTTTTTCACCTCTGTTTTATATATCTAGCCATCCAAAGTGACTCTACCCTGCCTGATGGAAAGCATGAGCAGAATCCAAGAGTCGGGGCTACCACACTTGCTGCGAATGCAGACAATAATGTATGGCGGCCCACACAATGGCGGCTTAGTGAGATGCTTATTCACGCCCCGCTTAAAGGACCCGAAAACCTCCCTCCCTACCCCTGTCCGACCTCAGATCGCCCGTAAATTATTTTTCCTTTCATTTTTATAATATTCTCCTCCTTTTCCAATAGGTTTCATCCTACTACACATAATTTTATTTGTTTTCAAAAATTATCTACCCTGGTCTACTGGTCTATATGTCAATAATTACAAACTATCATTATGGTTGCCATGCAAGTGTGTTATGCCTAGCAACCTGTGAAGTTTGACAGGTGATACATTTTGACATCTACGATTTATGTATTTTTTTAATCACCTAGCTTTGGCATTTGTATCTCGATTATTGCACATTGAGATATATAGTATAGAGGCGCAAACTTCATTGTCACTCGTCTCAAAAAGCGAAACCAGTTAGTGAATTATGACGATGTAGCTTTGAAACCATTAGACATTTGAAAGGATACATACGTATGTCTCACTTACACGCGTCACAAAACTATACCGTTGCTATGATTAGACAAAGACAAAGCATAAACATTATGATTTCGGACCGGTGTTGACTACCCTATGAAAATTTACCCATAAAAACAGAAAAAAAAAAAAATTAAATTATGCAAGAAAAAATCAATTTCATCGAATGATCAACTTGTATTGATAATAAATAGTCCCCAGGGTGTGTTATATTCTTTTATTTATTTCCTTGAAGTTTCTCTAAAGTTTTGAATCGCATTGTTTCACTACAGATTTACTCATTTTACTAGTTACTGTCACCTGTTACTGCCTTAGCCTCGGTAGGCAGTCTAATAAAAAAACGAACAGCTGTATTGTCTGTGGTCAGCGGTGTTCATCCTTTTTGTTCATTCAGATAAACGTAACATTTCTTTTATCTTTCTGTCTGTTGGCTAATCTCCAGAACGGATATGTCTATTGAAAGGAGAGACGGTTAGCACTCCCCTTGACAAGGATGGATATCAATGGAACTTCTACTGACAGATAGCTGACGATAATCAAAAGGAGAGGAGAGGAAGTGATGAAAATGCGTATCATTCATACGTTCACGGAATTTCACGGCTATTGTTAAATTCTAAACTGCTAATTACTAACCAATCATAATTGGGTGTAAAAGGCTAAGTAATTCAATATTAATTCTTACTATGGTAAAACATTTTAAAACAGAACAAAGCAATTTATTTCCTAAATTGCAAATACTCCCTTTAATTTGGGAAAGAAAAAAGATGTTTTTGTGGTAACACTGTATATGTAATGCAATTAATATTTTTTAAATTCGATTATAGCGTTATTTGTCTTAATATCAACGCATAAACAATATATTTTCTTGAGAAAAGTATTTCTCCTTGATTTATAATAGTTTTATTACTTTGAATCGCATTCTTTCACTACGCATTTATACCTTGTCCATTCCTTTATTATCTTTTTGACTCATCACGCCTATAAATTACCGTTTTTTTTTTCAAAATAATGTATTACAGTAATATCGTACTTTATAGATGCGTAGTGAAGTGCCCTGTGCATAGCTAACAATCACAGACTATAAAACAGTTCTTAAAATCGATAAGTCGATTAAATGATTAAAATAATCGATCATTTTATAAAATAATTTAACTTGTGTAAGTATTGTTACTGTTAATTTAATAAAATAAAAGTCGTGTGGCACTCGGGGACTGCCTCGGTAAAGCTATTGCATAGAATTTTTTATCAACTTATGCAATTATAATTATTTATTTTTTATTTATAATGCATTTTTTTATATTAATTGAAGTTTACAAAACTATATACACTGTCTTTTTACCAACATACATTCTAACAAACTAAATCTTTCTTTCACTTTGGAAGTTAGGCCTTATTATGCCAGTCCACAAGGCCGGCGATATAAGCGATGTCAAAAATTACAGGCCGATCACTATACTATAGTCTGGCCACGCTAACTCTGCAGAAGTAAGAAAATTATGGAATTTGAAAATCTATATATATCTTTTTTATATATATATCTATCTATATCTTTTTTCTAATATATCTGGGGTTCCTCAAGGTTCTCAATTAGGACCTATATTCTTTAATATTTTCATGAACGACGTCACCTCTTGCCTCAAAAATAGTAAACCATATCTTTATGCGGATGATCTCAAGTTAATGAGACCAATCAGGAATGTTCAAGACAAAATGATATTGCAAGAAGATCTTGATGGATTGGTTAGTTGGTGCAAAGATAACAAAATGGCACTGAATGTTGACAAATGCTGTTATATTCGCTTCACTCGAAACCGTAATGCTGAATGGCCTGGGGTTTATACAGTATCTGACCAACGTATTCAAGAAGTCGCAAGTGTTAGGGACCTTGGCGTTATTATTGATAAAAAACTTGATTTTAGGAAACATTATGATCGTATAGTCTCTAAATCACTTAAAACCCTCGGTTTTATAATGAGAAACACCAAAAATTTTAAAAATTAAGTGTCATTTATTAGATTATACGAGAGTTTCGTCAGATCTGTCCTGGATTATTGTTGTGTAGTTTGGCATCCACTATCCATCCTACATCCATCCACTATGAAGTTCATTCCAATAGAATTGAACGCGTTTAGAAAAAAAATGTGTACCACTTACCATATAAATTTAACCTTTCAAGAAAACTAACCAGCTACACAAACAGACTTATCCATTTCAAAATACAATCACTAAAAAAGCGTCGTTAAATTTTAGATTTATCATTATTACACATATTAGTTTATAATGGTAAAATAAATTTCCTCATCTACTACAAAAACCTAATAATACGGTCTCCAATAAACTTCCACGACTGACTAGATATTCCCTTTTTACACCTAAGAGATCTAAAAGCTACAACGGAGGTAGGTTTGTTTAAATGTATAAATATTTCTTATTTAGTGATCTATCATTTATACTTTTAATTATTTCATATATAATTTAAAAAAACTAATTAACGAATAATAAATATTATAACTAAAAATATTTAATTAAATCGATTGAAAGTTCTTCCTCAATAAAATTGATTTTAATTTCAAATCGAATCGGTAACGTGCGAGAGCGTCACTATTTTCGAAATTTCTTGAACTGTCAAAAAGATATTAAACGAATGGACAGAGTATAGTCATTTTGTTTTCATCTGTCACTACGTCAGCGTGGACTGGCGCCATATTAAACACTAAACTGACGTTTTCCTCGATTAAGAGCGAATCTTAATTGTGGTTTGAACGTTCTTGATGCGCAATTACATATCTAGTATATTATAAATCAATGTTATTGCAGTAAAAAGTAGCCTATCTCCTTTCCCAAGTTCAGTTCTATCTTCATACCAAATTTCATCAAAATCGGTTCAGTGGTTTAGGCGTGAAAGCGTAACAGACAGAAAAACAGACAGAGTTACTTTCGCATTTATAATATTAGTAGGGATATTCAACAAAAGAAATGGGTGTACTAACATTTCATAGCACTTTAATACATGGTACAGGTTCAACTAAAATTGAGAATTTGACTACCTCTAATCCTATGACAATCTATTATGATAATAATATGATCGATCTAGCAATAAAGAGGTTAAAAATAAAACAAATCATCACTCGTATTATGTTTAATTTTATTTAAAATTTACTATAGTATTGAGTGTGACTGAAACATTTTAGCTTTTCATAACAAATCAAAAATGAAATTCAAGTCAATCTGACTCCTGAAAAGATAGATTGGAAAATCTATTTCATCTTTTCACATTTTCATTCCCCAACTTACAGAACAAAAGGCATTATTTAGCATATTGTGTGACGTGGTGCTCCTAGGTCTCGGACAAGGATAGATAACTCCTAGGACACCACCACGTTACAAATACCTTACTTGTACAGTCGACATTATGGCCGGCACAAGGCTGGCTCTGGTTTCCTCCAGCGGATGCAGCTCACGATCTGCTACGGCAAGAACTGCCAGCCTCGGCAAAGCAGCCAATCGCTTACTGATCCCACTCTCCGGTTAGAAACCCAAAATCTTCATTTTATTTCTCCTTGCAAATATCTACGCCACTCGCCATTTTTTTTCTCTTCCCCTCACCAACCCGAAAACAATCCCACTTCCGTCATCTGTTACCAGAGACATTTAAACGTCGCATAGACATCTTCTACATTACAAAGAAAATCATTTTCAAATCTATTCCCAAATGCTGACCTTTATTAAAATTACAACAATGTTCATATTTTGATTTATTTTTAGAAAACTATATTTATTTAATATAACTAATGCTATGTGCTAACCCTAATACCATCTATTGGAACTTCCAAGAACTATCAATACATCATCAGCCTATCGCAGTCCACTGCTGGACATAGGCCTCTCCAATTGCACGCCACTTAGTTCGATCCTCGGCTACTCGCATCCAGCTCCTGCCAGCCGTCTTGCGCAAATCATCACTCCACCTGGCCTGTGGACGTCCTACACTACGTTTGCCGAGACGCAGTCTCCACTCAAGAACACGTTTACCCCAACGGTTGTCGGTCCTGCGGCTAATATGGCCAGCCCATTGCCACTTCAGCTTGCTAATCCTGTGGGCTATGTTATCGACATAGCCCACAGGATTAGCAAGCTTTAGTTCTCTATTATCAATACACTATCAATAAACTGTACAGGTAAATTAGCTTGGAGAAATTTTTGCGTTTGTAGTAGTGTATGGTCACGTGGCACCTGCGGACAGCGTAAACTGGTTTATTCTGGTTTTGTGCGTGTTTCCACTTTCCACTATCAAGTGACGATTTTTTGCTTTAGATTGAAATATCTCGAAAACGGTGCGTCCTAGGCCAAAAATAACAAAAATTTTGACCCCCCCCTGTAGGCCCCCCGAAATTTTAAAAACCTAGGTGAAAGGAAAAAAGAAAAAAACTACATATGCAAAAATTTCTCGAGAATAATTTCACTGTATCTGTATCTATAGTCCCAATAACTATCTCATTCTACCGATAGAGGTCGCCTAGTATTTATTAACCCACGTCCAAAATATTGCACCGTTACAATAGGTATTAGGTAATAATCCCTAAAAAATATGTGTATTAAAGCTGTTAAGAACAGAATTGCATAAAATCATGTGTTGTATTTGTAGTAACGCCTTTAAATGAGAATGCAGGAAAAATAATAATATTATTTTTTGCTAGATAAAAATAATGGGTGAAGAAAAGGCGTGCGTTACCCCAGCAAAAAAGCAAAAAAAATTGGGCCTTAAAGAGATGAGAGTATAACAGAAAATTAGTGTGTTCTGAGGTGTAATTTGTTACAAATAGCAAAATTTGTGCATGTAGTAGTTTAAAAGTTATTCGACAAAAACACTTTTTGCTGGAATAACGTTTCAAACGTTACCCCAGCAAAAAAAATTTTTTTTAAACGTTTCAGACCCAAACGAAATACATGAATACATAGCTTTTGTTCCGTATTAAATGTTAGCAAACAGCAAAATTTGTGTGAGCTGTGGTTCTTAAGTTATTGACAATTTTGTTGGGGCAATATGTCGGTCTTGTCTAGAACTTGAAAATGGCTGAACGCAGAAGTTTGAAAAAAATACCATCGATAGACCTTCTTTTGCTTAAATTTGTTTAATCATTCGTTTTCAAATTGTTGGATGAACAGCGATGTAATAAATTGGTTTTAAAAATCAGAAAAAACTGTTTGCTAGGAAACCAGTATACTTACAATCAAATAGAAAGATGTAACATATAGCCATGGTTTACATTTATAATGACTGTAAATTTGGAATTAGTAACTTTAAGCAATATGAAGATATAAGTAAATATTAATTTTAAATGGTATATATAAGTCATCGAATACGCAGTTCCTATAAAAGAAGGAAACGTGGCAAACTCTAACAAATTTAAGTATATCATCAACAAACAAGCCTGTAAATTTCAGCTATCAATCACGAATATTATAAAAGTTATATGTAAAACAAGAATGTAACAACATTCTCTTATAACCCGACCAAATTAAAAGGTTACGTAAAAGCGACCGCGCCATACATTCGGCTGACATCTGAAATGAATGGTATTTTAGAATATTTTGTTGGTACAGTTACGAACAAAAAAAGTTGGGTCCGGGTGACAAGAATATTGAATTGAGTATGATTAATTTTTTTTATTTAAAATCAGTCTTATACGCTCACATAAGTACATAAATGTTAAGAAAAATCACAGATAGTTGAGTAATTTCAACATGTTTAGATACTAACTTAGATATTTTTTTGTTTCTTTTAACAAGGAATTAAATAAATATTTACAATGTTTAGTAACATTTTCCTTGTCCTTTCCTTGTAAAATGTGTTCAGTATTTTACACGCATTTTTCTTTTTAAAATTACATTTGTTGCCTTCCTGTTGCTTCCATGGTGTCGCGGTGAATGTAACTTATTATTTTTCTCATAACAAGAACAAAAAAAGGAAAAAATATAGCTTAATAAATGAAATTTTGTAATTTTTATATTGTTTTATAAAACACTATTCCCAACTGAGTTATGATATTTTGGTTTGCATTAATTTGAATTCGAATGAAGCATTAAATTGTATAAAGCAAAAAATTTAAGGTTTTAAAATTAGTTTAAATATTTAAATTACAATCTGATAAAAATATTCTGTTGACTGTACAAAATACCAGATACTAAGCCGTTAATTTACGAAGATATTTAAATGTATGGCGCGGTCGCTTTTACGTAACCTTTTAATTTTTCTCGGGTTATAGGACAATGTTGTTACATTCTTGTTTTACATATAACTTTTATAATATTCGTAATTGATAGCTGAAATTCACAGGCTTGTTTGTTGATGATATACTTAAATTTGTTAGAGTTTGCCATGTTTCCTTGTTTAATAGGAACTGCGTATTCGATGGCTTAAATATACCATTTAAAATTAATAATTTTTACTTATATCTTCATATTGCTTAAAGTTATTTAATCCAGATTTACAGTCATTATAAATGTAAACCATGGCTACATGTTACAGCTTTTTATTTGATTGTAAGTATACTGGTTTCCTAGCAAAACAGTTTTTTTCTGATTTTCAAAATCATTTAAGTACATCAGTGTTAATCAAAAAATTTAAAAACTAATGACTACCAATATTTAAGCAAATAAAGGTCTATCGATGGTATTTTTTTCAAACTTCCGCGTTCAGCCATTTTCAAGTTATAGACAAGTCCAAAATATTGCACCAGCAAAATTGACAATAACTTAAGAACCACAGCTCACACAAATTTTGCTGTTTGCTAACATTTAATACCGAACAAAAGCTATGTATTCATGTATTTCGTTTGGGTCTGAAACGTTTAAAAATTTTTTTTTTTGTTGGGGTAACGTTTGAAACGTTACTCCAGCAAAAAGTGTTTTTGTCGAATAACTTTTAAACTACTACATGCACAAATTCTGTTATTTGTAACAAATTACACCTCAGAACACACTAATTTTCTGTTATACTCTCATCTCTCTAAGGCCCATTTTTTTTTGCTTTTTTGCTGGGGTAACGCACACGAAGAAAAGTTATGCCCAAAAAACATCCATCACGATTTGATGCACTTTGATTCAAGTATATTTGAAATAAATGCAGCAACAAAAGCATTAATACAAGTACTTAACATCATTCGTTAATCTGTGTTAGATCTTTAAGTTTAATAATTGCTACTTTCTATTTGTTACGGCAAATTAGATTTTATCACTAACCATGCACATTACAAATTTCATTGTTTATATTATAATTTTTGTTGATAATTATGATATTTTAATGCTCATTATTTTGAGCATTAAAATATCAAATCACACAATCAAGTTAAGAAAGTTTATAATTATTATAACTACGGACCTGCAATACATTATTCAATTTATCTAAAATATATTCTTTTAATCGTCATTTGTTTAAATATTTCGGTATGTGCTATTGAAAATCTAACTTAGGATCTGCATACTTAAAAGGGAATCAGTATTTAGAAGGTATGCATTACAAATATTTTTCATTTTAAATTCTTCGAGGATCGTAGGGTTCAAATGTTCATTGATAATCGCTGCACATCTCAAGTCTAAAGTGATATTGGCAAGAGATGAGTCTAACTGATAAACTACTACTGTCTGCGTTGAAAGTTTTTCCAGATCAGCTTTTTGTGCCTGTAGACGTCCTTGTGCAGCGCGTAGTAGCACAATCTGTGAGCGTAACTGCAGCCCTTCGTGACCCTTATAATTAAGCATGTAATTGATGCGTGTTACTGCATATTCCATAAGCATCCGTACGTACTGATCTGTATGTGCTACGTGACCTTGAAGAATACGCACATAATCTTCAATTTTCTCAGAACACGTTTTGTATGAAGTATCATCTGGTAACATTGAAAGTTGACCACCCAGTAAAGTATAGATGTGCCGTAGCACGCCATTCTGAATCTGATCTTCACTCTCAAATTCTGCCAGTTGAATACCAACTTCATCTGATAACTCGTGTGATGCACATCCTACACAAAACACCTTGCCTGTTAATCCTGAAACAGTACGGTATAGTTATATTAAATACAGACGTTTAAAATATAATTTTAATAAGTGACACAGTGGCAAGTGGCAGAACTAATTTAAAATACTGATATCATAAACAAAATGATTTTAATATGTCTATGGTTGACGACTTGTGAGCTAACGTACTTTGCCTATTAACATTTTCCAGTGTTTCTCAAAATTGAAAGTACTGTTTTACAATTAAGGGCTGTACAGCCTATGCTGAACTGTGCTGAACTCGATTGCATACTGTGCAACAGCAAAGTAAAAGCAATTATGATGTAAAATAATAAATGAATAAATATTTCGTACATCTTACACACAACATCATCTAGTCTAAAACCAAGCAGAGCTTGTTTATGGGTATTAGACAACTGATATAAACATACTTTTCGTAAATACATACATATTCAAAATAGAAAACACCCAGACTACGAAACAAATATTTATCGATCACACAAATATTTGGTCCGATCCGGGAATCGATCTCCCGGGACCTGAAGCAAAGCAGTCACGATTTTTTTAACTGTCATATTTAAGTAATTTGTTTCTCTTGCCATAACCGTAAGTGATTTTTCACGCGACTTTAGGGTCAATCCCTAATGGAATACGGGGTAATTTGCTTCGATGATTCACCTCATACATTTTTAATCGAACTTAAAGGTTGTAAGTAATGGCTGTAAAGTCTGAGTCTATTGTGTTTAAATCTGGTGTACCACAAGGATCTATACTGGGTCCCCTTCTGTTCACAATCTTTGTAAATGATTTAATATATATAATGTATGCAGACGACATTAAAATTTATGTGCCTTGTAAAACCATTCAAGATTGCTTCTCTCTCCAGGAAAACTATACGATTATTGTAATGGAAATAAACTCTATCTAAGTTTCCTAAAACGTCATACAATCTCCTTCACTAAAAACACAAAGGAAGTACTTTTCAGTTATTCATATAAAATAGTGACGTAAATTTTCAGTACACAGTCTCATCCACTGCAACTCCCATGTATAGTACTGAATGTAGCCGTCGGGACGATCTTGGGCATGGTATAGTCAGATGGACATTTCATAACCAAGTTTTTTTTTGTATTTATAAAATAAATTTAATTATGAAATTAAAATCTTCAGTTACGTTGTTAGATTAGCTTTATTATATTGTTTAATTACTTTTTTAATCAAATGCGGCTTGGTTCGGAACGGCCATAAAGTTTGGCGAGTACTATAATCTCAGTTGGCCTGTTATCCCCACGATAGACGGTAGTGTATCTTATGTAGGAGGTCTGGTGGTGCCAGGTCAGCAACCGTGACTCGTCGCATCAACGAAGATTAGTATAAAAGGTTTTTTTTTTATTTTTTATTATAGCTTTTTAGTTTTTAAAACAGTCATATATGTCACTTTTTACTTTAGATACGATTCTTCAGTTTTTATTAGCTTAAAGCAGAAAAAAGTCATCAGAGAGTGAGAAGGAAGATGACACTGAGATTGATTCTGCTTTTAAATCAGTTATTAAGGATGAAGTTTCTTCTTATCCGTCAGGAAGAAGTTATATAGAGTTTGATGCTTGACACTAAAGAAATTAAAGCTGCCGGTCATCTCATCGTAAAAACGTAACATTTGTGTCAGTAAAACAAATTATGATAAAAAAATTGTTGCTGAAATGATCGTTTACTAAAGACAAACTTGATACGTGTCATAAATGTTTAAGTTCATGGTTTTTTACCAAAGTTTAATAGGTTTGCACTTAAAAAAAAAATATTTTTATTTAGAACAAAAATATGGTCTCTGCAAAAAGGTCGATTATGTAATATACATGTGATTTTATTGAATAAAAATGTTATATTTTGGTTGGTAAATGATTCTAATAAATAGGTAATGTAAAAAAATAAGTATTTTATTCAACAAATCGTGTAGTTAGGTTAGATGAGGTATCTCGCGACCCGGGGTACTGGCTAGAATACCTCCACATGATGCACCCTGGAAACGCTGGCGATGTTGCAGAGCATTCCCGTCAGCGGCCAATATTCTAGCAGGAGAGGAAGCCATTCCATCGGCTCTTCCGCAAGGCCCGGTCCAGCGGGGTGGGCGTGTCTGCCGGTTGCCCTGCTGGCTCTTCGCTCCTCAGAGCATGGAGGAGGAAAACTCGGTAAAAAACCAGAACGAGGGACCCTTTGTGGTCAGGTTCTCCGCTGTTAGCGGTGGAGAAAGGAGAACGGGCTCGGCGTGTACTGACACTACCACCGAGCAGGCAGGGGGACGTAATCTTCCTGCCACGAGTAAGGAACTGGAGTGTCTTGGATGAGGTCGAGACGCTCTCGGATCACCTTTATATCCAATTCGAGCTCTCCCGGTCCCAGGACGCCAGTAGGGGTCACGCGGCGCGGCGCCCTTCCCGCTTCCAGCGGTGGGCTGTCGCCAAGCTAGACAGGGACCTACTAGAGGAGGCGGCCATCATCCACTCATGGCTGTCTCCGCAGGCCCCGACCGAGGAGGTCGACGTGGAAGCTGGTCGCTTAACTGCGGTGTTAACGCTATTTTGCGATGCGGCCATGCCCCGCGTTTGTCGAGGTCTACTTGTGATCCCAGGAGTTGGTGGACCTCCGTGCGGCTTGCGTATGTGCCCGGAAGTCCCTCACCCGGAGTCGGCAACGTCACCGCGGGGACGGTGAGGAGATGAATCGGCTTCACGAGGAGTACCGAGTAGCTCCGGAAACTCTGAGGCTGGCCATCTGCCGCGCCAAAGACGCGAGTAGAGAGGAGATGCTGGAGAGTCTAGAGCGTGACCCCTGGGGTACCCCTTATCGTGCGGTGCAACAAAAGCTCCGCATACCGCCCCCCCCCCCCTCTCACACACCCCCGTCGATGGCCCGTCGTGGTCTTCGTCGAGGCAGCTAGGGTGATGTTCCGCCCGTCAGGGAATCGGAGGTAGGTGCGGCTGTTCTACGGATCCGGTCCACGAACGGCCCGAGTATACGAGATATAATATTGTAATATTTTGACCACCTTGTTGATTAAGGTGGTCAAAATCAAGGATCAAGTTAGTGTATGCGGCTGCTGATCAACAGCTCTCGGGATCGATTCCCGGGTCGGAACAAATGTTTTTATGATCTAAAAATATTTGTTTCGGAGTTTGGGTGTTTTCTATGTATGAAATGTACAAATAAAAACATAAATGTATCTATTTATATCAGCTATCTAGTACCCATAGTACAAGCTATGCTTAGTTTGGGGCTAGATGATGTTGTGTGTCAAAGAGGCGGCTTGCCCCTTGGCCGGAACACCCCCGTGGATTTGGAGGTGGAAGTGTTCGCTGAAGTTTATCTGACTTCCGGGTGGAGAGCGGATTTCGCCCTCCGCTCGAGGACGTGCGTGAGTGGCTCGAAGCCGCTCGCCGAGCCACCATGCTCAGATGGTCGTTCCGGCTGGAGGCTCCACGCACTGGCTTCGCCACCGTGGTCATCGCGGAGTGGGCAAGGCGGCAGCTCGGGACCCTTTCCTTACGCCTGACGCAGGTGCTTTCCGGGCAAGGTTGCTTCGGAAAATACCTGCACTCGGTCGCTAGGGGGTAATCGAGTCCCGCCTGCCACCACTGCGACTGCAGTGAGGACTCGGCCCAGGACACGCTGGCGGTTTGCCCCGCCGCAGTGACGCAGCGTCGGGCCCTCCCTGCAGTCATCGGAGAGGATCTCTCGCTACATTGCATTGTTCTTTCTAATAATTCTATCTATCTTAAAAATCTAATAATATAAAAAATAGTAATCTAAATTGAGGAAATATTATTATCACTTACCACGTTCTTCTAAAATTGCAGCCATTTCCAGAGCAATGGGAACGCCTGACTCATAGCCCAAAAGATGGAATGTGTCATTAATTCCATTTTTTTTCAAGTAAACCTATACAAGCACAAATACATGAATAAATATTTATCTAACTGTTTCAAGAAATCTAGTTGACCTTTGAGGTATTGTAAAATTTACCGTAATTCTAGGTTTTTACTTAATTCGGACACACGACTCCATCTAGTGCCAAATTAAGCAGAGCTTGTACCTCAGACGCTAGATAACTGCTGTAGATACATATATAATGCACATAGTAAACATTTGAAATCCCAAA
Organism: Phragmatobia fuliginosa; assembly: GCA_932526445.1. Classification (NCBI taxonomy): domain Eukaryota; kingdom Metazoa; phylum Arthropoda; class Insecta; order Lepidoptera; family Erebidae; genus Phragmatobia; species Phragmatobia fuliginosa. Next base: position 13,441,052 of record OW052076.1, on the reverse strand, counting down.
GTAATATTTTAATTTCATACAAACATTTAGTCCAACTAGGATATCTTATCAAGCCCGCCAGTCACTTACGCTTCTATTGCGCCACCGAGGCAGTCGGTCATATGTATTTATATATATATACTTATACTCATCAATTATAGTATTAACTAGATATTTACTAGGTATTTACTAAATTAATTAATACAGAACAATAAAAATAGATCAAATTCACCTTTACGAATCTTTCGGCCGTTTCTCGCATAGTTTCATTGGGATAGTCTACTCCGGGCTGTAATACTACTGCGGGCAATTTAAGTCGTTGACAAAGAACACGAAACCGGCTATAATGACCTTCTACTCCTGGTACTATGCACAAGTTGACCTTACTGGGTTCATAGTCATCATCTCTCTGGAACAGATTCATATCTTTTTAAATAGCACACAAACCAAGTAAACTGTAACGATTTTGTCAAGTACTTACCAGAGGCGCGCCTTTAGCGAGTGTTGGTAAGTTTACCATATCCACAGTTGCTTCAATTTCGTCTGGGTCTATGTAATTGAAGAAGGTATTTAACCCCTTTACATCTTCAAAACCAAAATCTATAACTTTCCGTTCTTCTTGTAACAATCTAAAATAAGACATTTGTTTTTTTAATTATTATATTAGGTACCTTCATACCTAGGAGACATCTACTAGGTGTGAATCTAGCACAAGAAAGGGGTCTTTACCTTCTATAAATGTGTGTGCTTTAAAGTATAAAACTAAGATAGAAAAAAATGCTTAGGTTTTGCTGATATAAATATATAACCATTTTGTTTATGTAGATTGGGTTTAGCAATCAGTTATGGCGATTACGATAGCTCTAGCAAGTAACACTTGCCTTCTAACAAATTTCAGATAATAGCATGCCAATGCAGAGCCAAAACGCATGGATACTCTAAATGGCTAAAGAAATTAGGTTACTACTATGCTCTCGGTTAAGATGGAAAGTATTTAAAACTACGATCATTTGGAAAAGCTATGGGAATTTCATATTTTCTAGTAATAAAATACGATATATTTTCACATACGAGTGTATTTAAGCTTATCAAAGTGACTCTACTCTACCTGACGGAAAGCATCAGTTAAATCCAAGAAATGTCACCATCCTCATCGTGAGTGCAGACAATACAGTATGGTGACCCACACTACCTATGGTGACCTAGCGAGATGCTTCTGTATTATTGGGCTTCTAGTCCTGCACTCCTCAATGAAATACTACATCACAAACGAATACTGTCCAGTCTATTAATGCTTGAATCACTGTGGTTCTACTACCTCAAAATAAGACAATAGTTATATTTAACAGTACTTACTGTTCTATAGTTAATGATGGCAGTTGTTCTTCTTCAAAGCCAATATTATACTGAATCCGCAAGAAAGCAGAAAGTGCTTGCAATTTATTTTTTTCAATACCCAATTCTTCTAGAGTCGTAGACTTTGCAGTGTTTTCTGGGATTGTTAATCCTGTACATAATTTTTATTTAATTAATCCAGTGAATTACCGACTTTAATGTAGTGACTGAGATATGACCAAATGATGTTAGAGATAAATATAAATGCTTTTGAGTACGGACGGACCTACGAAACTTTGCCTGCACTTATTTTCAATTATGCTTAGCTCATTTTGCCTAATCGTGCAAGCGTAAGCCAAAATCTTGTGAAAAAATAAATTTATGAAATAATAATTATTACACCACTTGCCAGTCAGAGATTGAATTCGTTTAAGTAATGAGGGTTTCGGTCCACGTTCCAGATGTGCGAGAATAACACCGTGAGTATTCTGTAAAGCGCTTTCTAAAGCGTCCATTGCAGTTCGCCATTTTGGATAACTGTTGTATGATTCCTACAATTAACAAACAAACAATAATGATTTTGTATTTAATTTCGGAATATTTAGACTATTCGTTATATTTGTTAGCTACTAAAGATTAAACATCAGGATACCGGGATCCCGAAAAGAGGGATCCCGGGCTGATTTTTGTCCCCTATTACAATCCCGGGATTGACCAAAAAATCCCGAAATTTCGATATCGAAAAAAAAAACCAAGGCTATTATAACCTTTTACGTTCCACTCAAGTCTAAACCAAAAGTTATATAAGCTCGACAAAGTTAATCTCATTGTTCTAAAAATAAAATCACGCTTAACTAGGCATTGAAATTTTTGATAATTGTAGTAAACTTAACCACAGAGACCTATACATACATTTATAACTCAAACATGATCCGACGCTTTTTCTTTTGATATGAGATTTAGCTCATATCAAAAGAAAACACACACACACAAATTTAAGGATCATATCTTAAAAGATACGACTAGGGAATATTTAATCCTCAAATTTGAAATTAAGTAATTTTTAGAACTATGACTTTAACTTTGTTGTGATTTGATGAAAATAATAAAATGAAACGAAATATACTTCATGTGAGACTTCGATACTTGTTACATTTGACAAACAAACACGAATAATTATAACAAAGTAAAACAGCAAAACGTAACAAAAAAAAACAACAAATGATAACAATGGAACAAAACAAACTAAATTTGACGAAAAAATATGAATAAATGTAACAAATCTTTTGATAATTATATATATTACTATACACTATTTTTTTTTTCTTTTTGTAATAATTCATATTTGTTTGTTATTTTTCTCTTTTGTTATTTATTAAAAGTTAGTTTCGTTAATTTTCTTAAAAAAATCCGTTTATTCTTGATTCCATTACAGACTTTATATAGTCAAAGGTCAACATTGAACAATGAAGTTCAAGCTAACCGTTTTGAAATGTATTTATAATTACATTCACGTAGTTTTTTTTCCGTAAACATTACGTATTCCGACACACTTTCGTGCATTATAACATCTTCAATAATTGGACTGCAAAATTTTCTTCGTATATAATTCGACACCACATGTGTCGAATTCAGAATACGTAGTGTCACGGCTTCAGAAGAATAAACCACACAAGACAGCAGCTGGCAAACTTAACACAAACCCTAAACCAAACCGATGAGGTACAAAAAACCTTTTCTATATGGAGAGTCTATATCTATCAGTTGCCTATGTAGGCTGTTGATGTCAAATAACATATGTACTTACACTCTTGAGTTCGGGCAGAGTGACTATTGTTGCTGGTAGTTGATGGTGAAGTCTGTTTAGACACACATCCTTCTCAATGGAATTATCTCCAAAGTAAGTTATGTAGAAGTGTCTGGAAATTCAAAATATTGTTAATTAATCTCCATATTTCGGAGTTTGGTTATTTTCTATGTCTAATATTAAGTACTAGTATTTACAAAATAAGTATAATGTATGTATTTATATTAGTTGTTTAGTACGTACAGTATTAGCTCTGCTGCGTTTGAGACTAGATGATGTTGTGTGTCATATGTATTTATATTTACTGTTATAGAAATTACTGAAAAACGATATTTGAAAATGACAAATGCATAGTTTATAACATACCTTAGGTAGCGACTATGTTTTTTTGTCTCCACATCCAAATCACTTATTAGATTTGGATAAATTTCACTGTCGTCTATTGTGACATAAACACCTTCTAGAGGGCCAAGTAGTGTAGCATTAGATAACAAAGAAGCTACAGCTTTTTGACTATTTAAACGTTCTGAAGATATACCAACTTTGACTCCTAACTCTTGCCAAGACCTGAAAATATACATTTGTTATTACAATATTTATACAAGTAAATAAAGGCTACCTGTAAGAGATTGCCTCTCAGTGATAAGGCCGCCACAATTACTTCCTTAGCGTTAAGTGAAACTTATAATAAAACTATCTGGTGTACAATAAAAATATATATTATTACAATAAAGTTGAGGTGTCTCTATGTAAATTTCAAATTAATAGATTCTCACTTGGACTACACTTATTTCAAACTATCTTCATACTGAAGTTATTGTCGTAAAGGTACAACAATAATAACGGGTAACACTGCGGGGCATAGCTAATCATAAAATAAAATTCAATTGTTAATAAGAGCCGTTCACTCTTATGTATAATCACTCGTTGAACATGAAAATTTGAATTTGAATGGATGAATATTGTAATACTACACTCGGTTCCAAAAATAACGGGTCAGTCACATAAACCCGAATATCTCCCGAACTACGTATGCCATCCTAATGAAACGAAGACTGTTCAATTGAGAATTTAATTATACAGATAAAAAATAAAATAAAACTTAGTTACACCCACAATATTAATCTTAAATTAAAAAAAAACTAAAGTAGTCATATTTTTCTTAAGATTACATTTTTTTTATGATTGTTTTTTTGCTGTTTTTCATCACTGGAGGCTTCATCACGTGGAGGCAATACAAAGTATTAAATGAAGAAAGTGATGAAAAACAGCAAAAAAACAATCATAAAAAAAATGTAATCTTAAGAAAAATATGACTACTTTAGTTTTTTTTTTAATTTAAGATTAATATTGTGGGTGTAACTAAGTTTTATTTTATTTTTTATCTGTATAATTAAATTCTCAATTGAACAGTCTTCGTTTCATTAGGATGGCATACGTAGTTCGGGAGATATTCGGGTTTATGTGACTGACCCGTTATTGGTTTATGTGACTGACCCGTTATTTTTGGAACCGGCTATATTTTCGTTACAGTCATAAAAACTAAACATTATGAGCGGGCTTGACTGATGAAGTCGTTTTTTTTAAAAAAATAAAAAGTATTTACCGTATTTTGTGTTGTAAGTAAGATGATTGTTTCTGAACATGAACGTAGAGTAGCTTGACTCCCTTGGTGACAAGTCTGTCGGCGAGTTGTACTCCAAATAACGTTTTGTTACATATTACTAGGTAACAGTGATCAGCACTACATTTTAAGCTGAAAATAAAGGGAAAAAAATATAGAGGCGTTAAGTTATGAATTTTAAAATAAAGGAGGAGAGATTTTTTTTTTAATTATTTATATATAGCGCAAAATCTGGTATTCTATAATTCGGCTACTTGGTGCATATATTTAATTATTTTATATGTACCAATAAGCTCTATCAGTCGCATAGTAGTGTTTTTTTTTCGTATCTAAACCAAATAGTTTAAAGTTAGTTACTGGCACTGATTGCGCAATAAAGACAAACAAACTTCTTCTTCCTATCCTTTATTTCCAAGATTATTTGGGGTCGGCTATAAGTTCAACCGGTTTTAGTTGAATAACAGTTTTTCCACGCGACGACTGGTATCGGACCTCCGCAACCCTAAGGCTGAACTGAAATTCGAAGGTTGAACTAGTTGACAGTATATTTTCGACGAGAAAACGGGCTACAGCGTGGACAACGTCAAGGTGGGCACCATCCACCCCGGTCCGGGAGGCCTGGGTGCGGCGTGAGTGTGTTGTCCCAAAAATTTTGGGCGACGTTGGGCGGCTCCTCATTGGCTTCGTCAATGTTAGGATCACGGGCCTGGCGGTGAGGCCGATGAGGTGCTTCAAGCCTAGCCTAGTCGCAGGATACACTCGCGCCAAGTGCGCCAGCTGTTTTGACTACAGTGGACTCTGCCTCTCCCCACGGCCCGGTGTATGCGGCGGGCCATAAGATAGAGCGGGGGGGCTGCAAGCCTCCTTTGGTTTCCGAGAAGGTCGTTCGACGGTCGATGCGGTTCTTCGTGTGGGGGCCGTGACCGAAGAGGCAGTCAGCTACGGCGGAGTGGTGTTGGCGGTATCATTGGACATCGATAACGCCTTCAATAGTCTGCCATTCAGCTGCATCAGGAAAGCACTCCAATACCACGGAGTGCCAGAGTACCTGAGGCGGCTAGTGGCAGTCTATTTAGAGGATCGTACTGTCATGTACTTGGGGTCTTGAGACGCAGGGCCATGTCGTGCGGTGTTCCACAGGGGTCTGTTTTTGGACCACTTCTGTGGAACATGGGATACGACTGGACCCTAAGAGGACGTCTCCCCCCCCCAGGCTGGGCGTTATTTGCTATGCAAATGATACGTTGGTCACGGCCCGGGGGGCTAACTTTCAGGAGGCGGCACGTCTGGCCACGAGGAGTTTCCCTGGTGGTCAGGCGCATTGAGGCGCTGGGTCTACGGATGGCCCTGGATAAGATGGAGGCCCTGTTATTTCATGGGCCCCGTCGTGGTCCACCCGCCTGCACCTCGATCGAGGTCAACTCGGTTCTCGTACCGGTCCGGGCCCAGATGAGGTATCTGGGCCTGGTTCTCGACAGTAGGTGGCTCTTCGCCGAGCACTTTCAACTGGTGGCTTCTAAGCCGGTGGACACTGCCTCCGACCGTGGCGACTTTTGCCCAATTTTGGCGGGGCCAGTTTTCCTACGAGGCAGCTGTACACGGTGGTTATCCGTTCAATGGCACTGTACGGTGCACCGGTGTGGGCGGCGGCTCTGACCGCCCAGAATAGGCGGCGCCTCTGGCGTCCCCAGAGGATATAGGCGGTCGGAGCCATACGCGGATAGTGCGGGCAGGAGGTTGGACGGGTCTAGAAGGAAATCCCTTCCCTGGACTCCTCCTAAAATTCAGGCGCATAGAGAGCACACTGTGTGGTTTTAGTCAGTTCAAGTCCTAACTGCCGTCCCACTATAAGTCGCACAAAAAAATGACAGTATATGCTTCCCGATAACGATTGACATAGATGTTCATTAGAAAGACGAATAAACAAAATTAATTAAGAGTATTTCGAGTTCACCTGTATTGAGCTTGTATATTGTTATCTATCATACGCAGCAAAACACGACCTCTATGAGAGTTGTCAGCCATGAGCTTGAATGTACGTGGAACTTCATGTAATGCATACGTTACGCGAGACAGGGGCCGAACGTAGCCACGGGCAATGCCAACGCCAATCATTTTACTAATAACCTGTTGTACACGTAAATATAATTATTATTTTTATGGTTTCCTTAGAATGACACGTCACGTCTCATTCTTAGGAAATATTTTCTGTTTAAATTACGAAGTACAAGTATACATATGTAGGCAATTCTGGGTATGAGCAATTATGTTGATAAACGGGGAGTGTTTGAGGTATGGGTATATGCAGGTTTGATATGCAATAATTACAATATGCAATAATCTATCTCATCTAAATCTTGTATTTATATAAATATACGAAAACTGATATTTTTAAATTTAATAGAAACGTTAGTAAAAAGATTATAAAAATATCTATAATTTAGTACTTACTTTAATGTTGTCAATATTTCTAGGTTCAAATATAGAAGAGAAGTCGATGCGAGAATAGGTCCTCGATTCGCATAAGTTGTTCATACCAAAATTATAATTTTCTCGGTCTTGGATCTGTGAGACATCCAAAAATACACCTCCAAATGATGTGCATTTCAGCAACATCTGTAAAAAATTACAAATACATTTATTAAACTAAAGCATAACAAAAAGACAGATTGATTTAAAAACTGTTTATTACTTGTAGATTTGCGGATGGCATGGCAGCAATAGCTGACATTGACATGTACATTTCCTTGCTACGAAACTATTTTTCACCAGCGCTACAGGATTTCGATGGTTTTAATCAACGATCGTAGTTTCAACAAGATGGGGCTACATGCTTCACTTCCGACAACTTAGTAAGTGCTGTACGTGAAATTTTTGGACAAGAAGTAATTTCTAAAAGAGGTGCCATTAGCTGGCCACCTCGTGGCTCGAACTTATCCGCAATGGACTTCTTTCTTTAGGGATACCTTAAACGCAAGGTTTTTTACAGCAACCTAGAGTCCCTAGAAGAATTAAAAGAAAATATTCGAGAGGAAGTGCAAAACATTTCACGAAACACTTGTGAGGTCGTCATTGAAAATTTTCGCTCCAGGTTGCAGCAGTGTCAAAATAGTCGAAGATCACATTTGGTGATGTTATTATTTAAAATAAAATCTACATTTGTGTACTTTGATATTATTACTAAACTCTTTACATAAAACTAATTTAAATAACCAGTTTTTAACTGACATAACTAATTTCTTTAAAATCATCATATAAAATGTAAACAAACTTTTAGTCCACCTGTACCACCGACTAATGCTAGAGTATAAAGAAGGATAACGTACATCTTTTTGACTTCCTTTGACGGAGCTTATGATAATGTCACATTTTTTTTCTGCAAAAGTTTTTCGCAGAGCATCTATAAAACCAATATCGTTCGACTTCCCAATATGGTCAGCTGAAATCAAATTATTTTTATTATTACATGAAACAATTAAGTTGAGTATTTGCATCTGGTAATCTCGCAGAACTGGTGAATAGTCACTAAAGATTTGCTATCAACAGTCTGAACTGATCTATTTGCACCGAATCATCTTTGATGGTTGTTAATGTTGATGATGGAGAGATATTTATAATGAATAGAGTTTTTTAGTTTTTCAAGGTTGCCACGCTGATTTCGGCACAAACGAAGACCGTCCTATGATGACAAAAATTGTGTTGTCGTCTTTCCTTTGTGGTTGCGAGGCCGGAGGCCCATTGATGTAGAAGCATCTCAATTAGCCGACATAATGCGAGTCACCATGCTCATTATGTCAGTATTCACAATGAGAAAGAGAGTTAGTAATTAGAATGCGACCACACTTCACCGACCACGTGATGCTGCCACGAGATGATTCGCGACGATAAAGCTCGCTCCACGGCCGTGTTCCCTTTTTATAGGAAATTACCGATTGAATGAACGAACAATAATCATCTAGGGATGGGATAAAATCATTGTCACCTATGATCCTTGTCTATGACTCATGATATAAAAGTAATCTACTAAAAATCAATCATTCAATCGCGCAATTATTGCCCGGTCCGGTGTGCCGTCAGTGTCTTAACTTCAGACACTCAACAGTGCTGCCAGCCGAAATAATCGATCTTCTTCTTCTTTAGGTACCATCTCCATCACGGAGGTCGGCGACCATATGTCTGTATCTATCCCTTGCTTCGGTCATGCGAATCAATGCTTCTGTGCTGTCCACCTTCAACCAGTCTCTTATGTTTTTTGTCCAAGATATACGTTTTCGGCCTCTACCTCGTCTCCCTTGAATTTTCCCTTCAATAATTAATTTTATTATATTATATTTACTATTTCTATAAACATGTCCGAAATAAGCTGCTTTCCTCTTTTTTTATAGTTTCGATTAATTCTACCTTTTTGTGCATAATTTCAAGTACTCTAACATTAGTGACTTTGTCTGTCCATTTAATTTTAAGCATTTTTCTATATATCCACATTTCAAAAGCTCTGAGTTTATTAATTAGTTTTTGTTTCAAGGTCCAGCTTTCAGATCCGTAGGTTAAAATAGAAAGAATATAGCATTTCACCATTCTCCATCTGAGTTTTAAGTTGATCTTTCTGTTAGTCAACAGTTTTTTCAGAAAGAAGAATATGTGAAACCTCCGAGTATGAAGATAATACAGAAGAAGAAACAACAAGAGAGCCTAAACCTGAGTACATGGAATGTCAGGGGCTTAAATAAACCGGGAAAACTGGATAATGTTATAGCAGAAATGGTAAGATTAAATATAAGTATAATGGGAGTCAGTGAGACAAAACTCTCTGACAGTGGAAGAATTGATAAAGATGACGCTACACTTTTCTACACGGGAAATCCATCGAATCTGAAATCAAACTATCATGGTGTTGGTATTTTAGTGAGAAAGGAACTTATGAGATATATATCCAAAATAATTCACTTGTCAAACAGATGTATGATGCTTAAAATCAACGCTCATCCACTAAACCTGAACATTATACAGGTATATGCACCAACTGGAGATAGTGATGCTCAGGAGCTAGAGGAGTTTTATGAAGAAATAAAGCATTTGCTAAAATCAGTAAAAACACAAGACATTAATATTATAATGGGAGATTTGAATGCAAAAGTAGGACAAGGCGAAGAAGGGAAAATTGTAGGGAAATTTGGTTTGGGGAAGCGAAACGAAAGAGGAGATAGACTTGTGGAATTTTGTTCTGATAATGATATGATTATTACAAATACATGGTTTCAACATCCTGCAAGACGACTTTATACCTGGCGCTCACCAGCAGATACACCAACTCATGTAGTAAGAAACCAGATTGATTATATTATGATTGCGGAGAGGTATCGAAATTCTATAATTCAAGTTAAAACGTACCCTGGAGCCGATATAAATTCTGACCATAATCCCGTGTTTGCTAAAATAATTATCAAATTAAAGAAGGTTAAACTTAAATCAAATAAAACGCAAATTGACCTAAAGTATCTTAAAAATGACCAAATAAAGAGATCAGTAAGTGTAAAGATTAACAACTGCATTGAGTCTGTATGTGGAAAGGGAGAAGACGCTTTGTCGACATATAGAAATATAGCAACAGGAATAAGAAATATAACAATGGAAGATTTAGCTACTAAGAAAAACATCAAGCGACAGGAGTGGATGAGTGATGAAATAATACAATTGATGAATGAACGAAGGAAATATAAAAGTATAAATAGAGAGAAATACAATGAAATAGATACAAAAATTAATAAAATGATTATAAAGGCAAGAGAACATTGGTTAGAACAGAAATGTACTGAAATTGAAATATTACAAAATAAACACGATAGTTTTAATTTGCACAAAAAGGTTAAGGAATTCACAAATATAAACAAAAAGAGAATAGAGAGTACACTAAGAAATAAAAATGGAAGTATAGTTGTTGACGGAGAAGACGCTTGTAGAGTTTGGGAGGAATATGTTCAAAACCTTTTCAGGGATGACAGGAGGCTTCCTGAGCCTTTAAATGAGATCAACCTAGCAAGCCCAACAATACTAAGATCGGAATTGATTTCGGCCATAAAACATATGAAGGATGGAAAAGCACTGGGACCCGATGGAATTGCTGTAGAAATATTAAAACTAATAACTGAAGACAATGTAGATAATTTGATTTTATTATTTAATAAATTTTATGAACCTGACAACGTGCTCCCCGACGACTGGCTCTTATCAATATTTACACCATTGCCTAAAAAACACGACGCGAAGCACTGCGGTGACCACCGGATGATTAGTGTTATGAGCCACTTCCTAAAGGTATTTTTAAAAATCATTCAATCAAGAATTTACAAGAAAATTGAAGAGCATCTGAGTGAAACACAGTTTGGTTTCAGAGCAGGATTAGGTACCAGAGATGCTTTAGCAGCAATTCAAATTTTAGTTTAAAGATGTATGGAAGTCCAAGTGGATGTTTATTTGTGCTTTATTGATTTTGAAAAAGCGTTCGACAACGTCAAACACGATAAATTAATTACAATATTAAAATCTATAGGAGTAGATAGAAATGACATTATATTTATTGAAAAATTATATTGGCAACAAAAAGCTAAAGTTAAAATTGACAATAATTTAACAAATGAGGTAAATATAGAAAAAGGAGTAAGGCAGGGTTGTATTTTATCACCCTGTTTATTTAATCTTTATTCAGAAGAGATATTTAGAAATGCCTTTAATGAACTTGAGCTTGGAATACGCGTGAATGGTAAATTAATACAAAGTATACGTTACGCAGATGACACCGTTTTGATCGCCAGTAACCTTGAAGATCTCCAAATAATGTTACAGAAATTAAATTTGTCACTTTTAGAGTATGGACTAAAAATAAATACAAATAAAACTAATTATATGATTGTTGGTAAAACTCCAGCCGTAGAGCTACCATTATTCTTAGATAACAATAAAATAAACAGAGTAAAAAGCTTTAAATATTTGGGTTGTTGGTTAAGTGAAAATTGGGATTCAGAAAAAGAAGTTAGGACAAGAATAGAAATTGCCAGAAACAGCTTTCAAAGAAATAATCGATGCGCCGTCAAATATTTTTCGTAATTTTATTGTAGCACTTTGTCGACGTGATCGCAAAACATATTCACGCAGAGTTTAATCTTTCTACCACCAACTGTTTGGTCGCTAAGGCGAGGACGGACGGACTATAAGAGTTCCAAGACAGGAACTACGGAACCCCAAAAATACGTTCAAAAAGCCGAAAAAAAATAAAATTTGCAAAGCAGATGAGCAAAGTTGAAAAATAAGTAATAGGATTCTATAGTCACCGGTAATGGTTTATTTAAAATCGTACTCAGTGGATAACTTTTAAGTTTACATAATATTTCGTTATTTTTGTACAAAGATTACCAAGTACGCGTTTTACATGTTAGACCTCTGTAACTCATGAACTAATAAAGTAATCTAAGCCGTAACAGTTTCTCTTTAAAGTTCAGATTATGTTTTTTTTTTCAGATTTTTCTAGCTAGCCAGACATGAACTACGAGACCCTAAAAAGGCCGAAAAAGAATTTATGTAACAAAAAAGCTGAGCTAAAGTTGAAAAATAAGTTACTTATATTTTATATAAAATAGAAAACCATACCTTTTAGTTGCGGGAACAATTTCAGTAAATATTGTTTTTTCGGTTTATTACTGACAGTGGTAAATACTTCACAATCATGAGCCAACGCAATCGATATAATCGCTTGACCTAAAGCGCCTGCCCCTCCATGAACTAATATTGAACTTCGCCACTGTAGTTGCACCTTTATTCCCTTTAAATTAACAAGCAGTAACATAAGACTCATTCAAAAAAAAAACATTTGGAATAATTAAAAACCCGTTGTAACCATTCAACAGATGGTTGCATGGTTACAACGGGTGTTATGATGCAGAATAATTTCGCAGTACAACAGAAGCAGAAAACTTGACACAAACCTCAAACTCACTCATCTAGCCTAATAACAAGGTAAAATAATGTCATTTGACTAAAACAGAGGAGGAGTACTCACAAGTAAGTAGAATGCTTGTAAATATGCAAGGGGCACAGTAGCTGCATCTTCTAAGCTCCAGTGAGCTGGCACTGGCCACAGAAGTTCTGGCTGCGCTCGAACCTGAGTGCTGGCCGCACCACTGCGCACGACCCCCATTACAAGTTCACCCCTATAACATATTTAAACAAGATTAGAATTAGAAATCTGTCTCATTAGTTAACGTATACACCTGCTACCAGTTAAAAAAACTACTAATTAGGTAAAAGCAGTTAAATATTGGCGGTCGGATACTAGATCCGGCAAATAAAAAAGTAGTCTGTCTTCCCGAAAGTCAAATCTAAAAGTGGTTCAGGCGTTTATACATGGAAGATAGAGTTACTATGGATCTTATGATATTAGTGTGAATTTGTGGGTTTTTAAACATACTAATTTAGGTGCTTTCTAAATAAATACCTCTCTGTGATACCGCTAAAGTCCATTCCGAATGCTTTAACATCTTGCGCAGTGAATAGTGAACCGTTGGCGTGCTTTACATCATTACTATTAATCCCAGCATAGTGGACCTGAGAACATTATTTTAAAAATAATTGAAATCCTCCGGACCGCCGCTGGGTGTTGAGTAGTCCGAAGTGTTTTATTTTACTATATCAATTAATGTTTAATCAATTTAATCAGTGCATAAAAATAGGAGTACATAAACGCTGAGGGGCTTTACAAACAGTTGAATACCGCGCCACGATTATCTCCTGCTCGCATGAGCGCCGGGTACTTCACATCGATACAAGCTACGTGATCCACACCGCTGACTTACTTGTGGGTAAGACACAAAATAGTATTAGCAAAATACAAGTGCGATGCCATCTTGATTGCAATATTATCACAACAGTGACCGCACCCATCAGCATGAAGAGCTACCGAGAATAATTCCTCAGGGTCACACCCCCTGCGCTTGCGCAGGCGTACGCCTACCACAGTTTCTTTGTATTACTACTCTCCTTGTACTATGATCTCGCAATTAAATAAATCTGTACCGGCACTGATGGAAGTATGGCGCCCAGTGAACATAAAACACCGCCGAGCTATGTATTTCAAACTATCAAAAGAGAGACGGGATATGGACGACTGTACTAATGCAGCAATTAAGTGATTTTAAAGAGGAATTGAGGAGTATAATGTCACTCTTTACAGCAAACCAGGGCAGTTAAATGATGAAAATTACTGCAACTCTAAAGGAAATTCAACATTCTAATGTCAACATAGAAAACTCTATCGCATTTCTTACGGCACAAATTAAGAATATAAACAAAATATAGAAGAGTTCTGAAGTGGAGACCGCGTATCGGCAGACGTAGAATAGGCTGCCCACAGGCGAGGTGGAGTAAGGACAGGCTCAGGATGGCTGGCAGGAGCTGGATGCTAGAAGCCCAAAATCGATCAGAGTTGTGTGTAATGGGAGAGGCCTATAGGCCTGATAGGTTAAAATCCGGAGCCTTTAAGAGTAGAGTGAACAGGTTTCTTTTGGATGGGCGTGTCCCACCTTCGTCTTCATCTACACTTTCCATCGGGTGAGATGGAAGACACGCCTATTTCATTTCAACTATATATAAAAAAAAGTATAACCTAGTTGACACTAGACACATGCACTTTGAAATGACTCTGCACTCTAGAAGCCCACAGTATAAGTGATTCATTACAAACGGTTAATGAGATAGACAAAATTAAGACAGAGCGAGCTATCTAGTGTGCCTGATTGGAGATCAATAAAAACATTAAAATAGGCAATAATTACTTAACCATTTTATCTCAAAACATAAGAAGGATATGTTGTAATTTTGATTAACTTGAATTAACTGTCGTGATCAGAGGATAGATAACGGAAGTACGGGGCATGGTATGTACAGGGGGGTGTCACTCCGCAGTTTAGGTATAGTCGGCCGGCTGCCTGCCGGGTCAGACACGCCGGTCGAACAGACATCGTCAGAACAGTTAAGAGTTACACAATAGAAAGAGACGCAATTGTAGGTAAATATAATCGTAGTGATTCGGCGCCGTGCGATCTGAATTAAACTCAAAAATGTATCTTTCATAGTTAAGGCAGCGTTCGTAAGAAACGCTTTCATTCGACCGTTTTTTCTCTGATTCACTTTGCAAAATGGACTACCACGTAAAAGCCTTTTTATTTTTCGTTTTTTTATATAACCTATGACACTCAGCAAAAATGTGGCTTTCTATTGGTGAAAGAATTTTTAAAATCGGTTTAGTAGATCCCGAGATTACCAGTCACAATTTAACAAATACACAAACTTTACTTCTTTATAATATTAGTATAGACTAGTATAGACAAAAGAGGGACACCAGCACAGAAGTCGCACCAACTCGAGGTCGAGTCATCAACGCGAACACATTGCTGCCGCTCCTGAAGATAAGTTGAGACATTGAAGATATATCTTGATTGAAGATTGAAGATCTAATAATTGTTTATAATTTTAACAAAAAGGAACATACTTCAAAGAAAAACTATTCCAAGTACCCAAATCGCGACAACTGTGCCTATGATATTTGAGGAGTTCCCTCGATTTCCTTGGGATCCTATCATCAGATCCCGATATGGTGACGATGGGACCACCTGTATGTAAGCTATGCCGAATCGAAAGCAGAAACAATGTTTGAAATCGGTTCATAAACAATGAAATTATCGCTGAACATACTTAAAAAAAAAGATTCCGATGAATTGAGAACTTCCTCCTTTTTTTGAAGTTGGCTAAAAATGAGTTCTGGATAATATATGTAGCATATGTAGGCTTCTTTTCATCCCTAAAATACGCGGGTAAAACCGCGAGGCGTAGCTAGTATATAATAATATTATAAAGGCGAAAGTTTATGAATGTGTGTGTGCATGTTTGTTACTTCCTCAGGCTCAAAAGGCTTTATTAATTTGCATAAAATTTGGCACACAGTTTATAACCTAGATTAACACATAGGATACTTTTATCCCGATATTCCTATGGGTTCAAGACAAACGCGGGTGAAACTGCTAGTTTTTTTACAATATTATTACTCTTTGTCTAGTACGCACGTAGCGCTTCGCCTTGGTATTTTATTTTGTTTCTTATTTTTACAAATAGGTATAGTTACAGACAACAGATCATTCCTCACACAATAACAAGTAGCAACATACAATGTCAAGTCTGAAGTCCAACAGCAGCTATTTAAATTTTTGAACTTAATATAAAAATTTTACTAATGTAAGCATGTATAATTTAATAGATTTCGTTAATTTTACGCTAATGTATAATTTAGCCTATTTAATACCATAAGAAATATTTTTATATTAAATGTCCTATACTGTAACATATGTATGATTATAATTGGTCAATGAAATAAAATATTATTATTATTATTATTATTATTTACAGGTCCCTCTAAAAGTTGCCAAAACTAGTACACATACTGCTCCTCATGCTGTTGCTGGTACTTATATTATCGTATACAGGGTGAGAAGGAGTATCTCGACAGATTTTAGAGCGGAAGTCATAACTAATAACGTTTGTAATTAAATAAATGTTCTGAAGGTGTAAAAATGTTCTGAAGGTGTAAATTAAAACTATACACATCATTCCCAATCGTAGTAATAAAGCTTCGTCTAGGTGTTAACAAATATACAGAAAAGAGAACAAAAATTCAAAAGGTCAGTAAGTGGATACTGTACCGAGATACAGCAACTGGACTAGTTAATTATATCTACAACGTGTTATTACAATAATTTCACATTAATAGGTTTAAATTAATTATAAATTTCAGTTTTATACAAAAAGCACTGAAATACATTCATACTATTATTAAAAACATCTACCTGTGAACGTATATCGTTAAAACGACTACACATTCGCGAAACTGAATTGTTACGTAAAACATTGTTGTTGCTAGCTGGTACAACAAACACCTGTGGTGTGCGCACAGATCGCGTTGGCGTTTTAAGGTTTAACTTTTCAATAAGTTGACAATCCAGGGAAACTTTCACAATTTTGTGTAGGGTACACAAATCGCTCATTCACCTCTTTTTCTCCAGCGTGACCATTTTAAACTCCTTGAGTCGATCGTTATACTCTTTTGATTTTTGTTTTAAGCCAAACTTATAACACAGTGCTCTCACAAACCGCCTTTGTATTGCTTTTATTGATCTTTGTGAGCACTGTAGATAGGCATCTATACAGACGAGCAGTATTCGAGTAAACTTCTTACCAAGCAGTAGTATAATGTTAATTTGAGCTAACTTTTCTGAAAGGTCTCGCATTCCGAAGTACGAAAGATAGCATTCGATTTGCCTTGCTGCAGATATAATCGTAATGAGGTCTAAAGGACATGGCGGATTCAAAAATTACCCCTAAATCTCGAACCACTCCAACTCTCTCCAGCACAACACCTTTAATTTGATGCGAGTAACTAAGCGGGTTTTTATTTTTTGTCAATGTGATGATCTTACATTTTTTTATGTTAAGGAATATACCACCACACCAGGAACACACCAGTTAGTAATATCCAACCGCACATGCCAACACTCGTATTGGCCGTCACGAGGCGCGTGCGAGTGGCAGTATTTAAAACCTATGGCGCAGTACCAAACTCCGCATTTGCTCTCACGTGTCGACGCACACGCGTACATGAGCGTGCACGCTCGTGTCGGCTAAATGACCGAGACATTGTTTCGAGTAGCAGTGGCGCGAGTGTTTGCAAAATGGACGAACTCATTGACATTTTGACATATCACTTTGTACGTAGGCCGTCGAGATAATTCTGATACGTAAGCTTATGAAGCCCAAAATCACTCCACCTGGCCTGTGGACGTCCTACATTACGTCACAGAATACATAATAGTACTAGAAACAGAAGACTCACTCCGAAAAGTAATATAAAGAAATATAATGGGAAATCAACTTTTAAGCCCTCTGCAATGAGGCTTCAGGCCTGGCCACAGCACAGTTACCGCTCTCCTGAAAGTTATTGGTGATATAAGGAGGGGCATGGAAGACACCGAAATCAGAGTTTTAGTCTTAGTTGACTTCTCTAATGCCTTTAATACCGTCAATCACGAAATCCTTTTATCCATCCTTAAATATCTTTTGGTTCCTTCAGAGACACTGGAATGGTTCTCCTCTTATCTTCGGGGACGACAGCAGTGCGTTCGTGTTGATGACTTGTCATCAAGTTGGTGTGACCTCTGCACTGGCGTTCCACAAGGCGGAATTTTATCTCCTCCACTATTTTCAATATTTATTAACCTCTTAACTCAACATCTTCGGTGTGCGTATCACTTGTATGCTGATGATCTGCAGCTGTATTCTCAGGCAACAGTGGATGACGTATCGCAGGCCATTGACGAGGTCAACAAGGACCTGGAGCACATAAAATTCTAGTCAACGAGATTTGGACTTTCTGTTAATCCAATTAAATGCCAGGCAATTGTAGCCAGCAAACGTATAATAACCAGATTGGATACCACCTCAATTCCATCGATTTATTTCGACGGTGTAGTCAATCCATTGAGCCTTGAAGTGAAAGACCTGGGCTTGCATAACGACTCAACTCTGGATTGGCGAGCTCAGGTTACTAGTGTGAGTCAGAAAGTCACTGGAAATCTGCGAGCATTATACCGGCTCAAAAACTTCCTGCCTCCCAAAACTAGAATTACGCTCATGCAGTCCATAATAATTCCAATAATCGACTGTGGTAATGTGTGCTACTTTGACCTGAAAGCAGACCTCCTTAATAAAACTCCTTCTCTATAACTGCATTCGATTCATTTTCAATCTTTGAAAGTATGACCATGTATCTGCTTTGCGTTCCCAGCTAAAATGGTTACCTATTCGCCAACGGCGCAATCAGCGAGCACTTACCACTTTGTTTTCATTTCTTAATTCGCCATCTTTACCTACTTACCTTTCTCCCCACCTCCGTTACGTAGGCTCGAACCACGATAGAAATCTTCGATCAGTTAATAATCTACTTCTCTCATGTCCCTCTCAGAACTGTGATATCAAACCCATAGTAAATCGTATTGTTACAGCTTTTATAGTGTGTAAATAAAATATGTATATGTATGTATCTGCAAAATCTATATAAACGTCTGTATGTATATTATATATATGTAAGCGCGTCTGTGTGTATGTATGTATGTATGTTTATAAGTATATGTGTTATAACACATCATTCGTAAACTCTATGCACCTACCTCACAAGTTTTCTGCACCACCCGAAGGTTAACTGGAAGAGAATGCCCTGGGCATTAAGTCCGCCCATGTACAAATTTAGTGCATAAAGTTTATAAATAAATGAATTGGTGTCATATAATTAGGTTCAATTTAGATTGCACAGCGCCGAATCACCTACAATTATATTTACTTACAATTGCGTCTCTGCGTGCTCTTATCTGTTCTGATGATATTGGAGTTGTCTCCTCTTAAAAATAATTTGAATCTTTATGAACTACTTTTTCTGTAGTATTTTATTATAGTGAACAAATTACTTTCCAAATAAACATAAGGTACTTGATACTATGGTAATTTAATTATAATATATTCACGCACATCCACTTATATGTTTTCGAAACCCCCACGGGAAGTGAGACAGGCCTGATTTAGCTCAAAGATATTGAATCACGCCGTCTTGCTATAATTCCTGTAGGTACTTTTACTACCTACATACGTACGACGCGAACAGATTAGTTCCTACCTAACATCCAAAACCTTTTATTCAGATATCTGTAACAGAAAAATTCCTTTAACACGGATTAGAAGAACGAAGTTTGTGATTAGAAGCCAAGAACGACGCGGCGACGAACGTGAAGCGTACGTTAGCGGCAGCCCACCGGCATGTTTCCCGGCCAGGCACGCGGTCGACTATACCTAAACTGCGGAATCACACTACCCTGACTATTTTTGAAGATTACAATAATTTCTCTTAAGTAAATTTCTTAAAAATAAGACCTAAGATAAAAACCAATACTTACATTCACATTTAGTCCTGATTCAACCAAATCAGGAGCTTGCACCCATTGCAACGAATTATAATCACCGATTTTTGCGCATTTCAATGTAACGTTTTTACTTTTCTTCACTGTATTTGACATCGATAAGTAGAATTCGCCTCCCCATTCACCCTATTAGATAAAATAATGCTATCTCTATTAATAATTTTACCCAAAAGTATTAATTATTAATGTGATTCTGAATATTTTACTTACATGATCCACGAAATTAAACGCAAATTCAACATTATTGACATTTTTTTCAACATCTTCGATGTTACTATTAAAAACTGTTATCAAGTAGATTTTGTTCCGTGTACTGTCTCTCCGCCAGGAAGCTACAAGCTCTTTCAGGCTAGGTATCGACGGGACGGTTGAAATTACTAGTAAATGTTGATCGGAGGTCACGTTAGCACGAATTGAAGTCAAGAAATCTATGTCAGACTTTTTACGAACACAAAAAGTTGTGACTCCAGTCAGTGCTTTCATCGGACCCCAACGAACCAACTGCAATACCGACTGATTTTTGGTGAGGTCTTCAGAAAGAAGGTGTGAAGAAAGTACGCGGTAAGTCTTTGAATGTTGTTCGTAGTTTGGATTGGTTACATTTTCTTGAGTGACCACAAATTGATCTTGACGAAGAATTACTTGTAATCTTTGAAGTACCTATTGAAAGATATATTCTTTGAGTTATTTATTTTTTTATTTTAAACATTACTTTAAAAATATTTTCTATTAAGAACTTACATTTCTATTGCTTGATAAATCCTGAACAAATATTAGATCAACATCTTCGAATGTATTCTTGTTAATTGAATTTTCTTCAGAAACTTGTTGATAGTTAATTTCAATTCCAAATAAATTATTGGCAATATTATTAATTTCCTTTAACATGGATCTCTCTTCAGTTTGATTGTGTACTTCAATAACTTTAATGCTATCCTTACCTAAATTTTCAGCCACTAATTGAAGATAAACTTCAAGTGTTGAAGAAATCTGTATTTAAAATTAAAATAAAATTTTAATGTTTTTCTATGAAATTAGCTCTTTGTATAAAAATATATAGTTATACTTACATCTAAATTCGATTTGAAATGGGGAACAAATGACAGTTTTTTAAGTGTCATTTTTGGATCATTAACCGAAGCCAAGTGTTGATATTTTATGTCTTGTAATAAAACTCCTCCGCACCTAATTTAGAAGTAAAAACAATATGAAACAAAATCCTCAAGTATCACTTGAAACGTTTAAAAATGTATATGAATGAATGATACAAAGTGAAAAAAGTATTTAAACGTAGCGTATTGCCCTAAGTAGTCGCCAAACCGAGAAACCGAGTGTTGACGGTTCAAATTTCACTTAAGATCACTTATTGTGCTAATTTATTTTCTGTTTTTTTTTAAAATATATTATAGGGGGCAAACGAGTAGACGGATCACGGTGCGCCGGAGTGAAATACCGTCTCGCTCTATTAAGCACACCAAGCTTCTTTGAAGCTAATTTGGCCTTACCCTCCAAATGGCCACGGAACTGGACTTCGCTCAATATGCCGATACCAAGAATTCCCATTTTGGCAGAGGCCGTTAGGGGAGTGCTCCCAAAACGAGGTGATACGATAAACGGCATTTTTTTGGCTGTGAACGCGCAAACCTGTGTCTTTGTGGGGTTAAATTAGACCAAATTAAGTCGGCCCTATTCTGAGGCCTCATTTGTTTCCAAAACAGAAATAAAAAAAATGAAATTTTTGATTACAATAGAAACAGATCGCTGCCGCTGACTGTTTGACAGGTTTTTAAGCTACTCAACGAATTTTAATGTGGTTTAGCAATAGATAGAGTCATCCAAGACCGAAGAAGCCGCACCGGTTTACCAGTGAACAAACGAAACCAAGAATAAAACAAACAATAGTTTACGAAACAGTAAAAAGTAGCAATGGTTAATTAAGTATTGAAATAGGAGTTGCTCACCTAGTGAAGTCAGATTTTTCCTTAGCTTCAGCCTTAATCAAAACTACACCGTCTAAATTTGGCATAGTAGTCAGTGTGTTAGTATGTTCTTTGACATCAATATCTAATCGCCGGATGTGTGTAGGCTGTGAGACGGCATGATGTTGCTGTCGCAGTGTATTCAACTGCAGCATACCATCAATGAAAGTAACCCAATTGCCACGCCACTGTACCATAGCTTCTGTTAGAGACTCGTCAGCGCAATGGATGGATTTAAATTCACCTCTGTGTTATTTGAAAACAGTTTTTAAAGTAAAAGAAAAAAGGTATGTATTGCCAAATTATTTCTCACATAGTTTTTAATATACCAACCCATAAGAGTAATCTCTGTCTTGTAACAGTTGATAAATATCTTCACCAGTAAAATGCACAGTTTGTATCTCCTTACCAACTACGGAACTCATTTGTTTATTTGTCAAAGGTTTTATATATCCCCTTGCGACTCTAGAGATGCCATCTAAAATCTGAATAAGGAAATTGTTAATTTATCTTAAATTATTAAAGGTATAGTTCCACTTACGTGACAGAAGCAAATCTATTGCACCTTGAATACTATGATAAATAATTTGAAGAGACCACCTGTAAGCTACGCCCATTCCAATGCAGAATTTTTCCATAAACGACGAAATCATCGTTGAACATACATAAAAAAAAGAAGAGAACATCCTCCTTTTTTTGAACTCGGTTAAAAAGTATTTTGTAAAACTTAACTTTTAATAATATAAACTTTTAAATCAACGTGAAACGATCAATTTTCGCAAACAAAATATCCCGATCGCATAATTTCACTAAATTCAGCGGTCAAGTGGCCAGCCAGATCGTGTGATTTAACACCATTGGATTGTTTTTTGTGGCTATGTTAAGGAGTTAAGGACACAGTCTATACGAAGGCAATCGAACCAATGGCAGCCTTAAAACTCAAAATCCGTGATGTGATTAACGAAATAGAACAAATTTTTTAATCATTAAAAACTTTGATGAAAGAATCGACATCCGTCAGCGTGCTCGTGGTGGACATTTCTCAGAAATCATTTTTTATTGATAAGTGCTAAACATTTTTTTTCGTAATACAATAAAAATTTGAATCATCTTCATATAAATTCTTTGTTTTATATTGTTTTAGAAAACAACGTTTTTGTTGAAAACCCCGTTATTTTAAGTAAAATATCGTTATCTTAGTTAAAACTTGAATATTGAACCATACACAATATGTTCTGTTTTGGTTTTATTAACTATTTAATCAAGTAATTAATTTAGACCAGGACAGTTAGAATTCCTTCGAAAGGACTTCGATTAGCGGTAGTCCACAATAGGCTGATGACGACAATTTACTTTTTGGTTTACCTCAAAGCCTCCTTCCCCCCTGTGTAGGGTAACACTAAGGTTGAGTTGTCTTCCATCATGCATCACCGGTTGTACAAAAGATTCAATATTTTTAAACTCAACGGACATTTGCTTTTTTGGTACACCCTTCACCATACAAAGTGTATCCCACACTAGCATCAAACTAGCAGCCAACGGAAATAAAGTATCACCTACAAAAAAAAATGATATCAAATGTGCTATTCACATGAAAAACCAAAAATTTATATGAAATAATCATTATCTTCATTATCAACATGAGAAGAAGATTCCAAACAAGTCTAGTAAAATGTTAAAGTTTTAAGGGTTTTCAAAGAGAAATTGATTTAGTATGTCAATTAGATTACTGTTATTAGGAACTTGATTTAAATCAGCTTTAATTATTCTGATAAATATACCTCTTATTTTATGTCCTCGTAGATACGAATACTCCTCATCGTGTAGAGCTAAAATAAAATCGCAGTTTGCACCCAGTTTCTTGTTAGCATCGCAATGAATGGGAAGTGGCCTAGGGAAAAGGAAAAATAACAATTTAGAAATTAATGAAAGAAAAATAACGATATTCTAAAATATCTTTTAATAATAGGTACATACCATTTTTCGTCATGAGCCCATTTTACTAAATGAGACAGGAAAGGTGTACCGGTAGAAACAGGCATTTCGACTTTGGGGTAAAGAGCCTGAATATTAAAATTAAACCCTTCGATAAATAACCTGCAATAAAGATATAAATGTTAATGTAAAAAATATTTAGAAATAAATAAACAGAAATATATTCAAGTTTATCAAATACTGAGTAACAAGTTAAAACACAAAATTCAAACATTGGAATCACCTGTGTTTAAGATTTGTAAAGGTATAATGTAAAAAAATATGGTCATAATTTTACTTACTTTCCGACAGCTTCAAGCATAAAAAGTGTATTGTCATGATGCTTTCGTTTTGTCAATGGAATACTTGTACAAGAACGTAGAGAGCGTGTCAAAATAGCCTGTAGTAACCCATGCGGAGCGATTTCTACTAATACGGCATCACTGGGCACCAAAAGTGAAGTTTCTTCAAATAATACGGGACTCTGTAGATGACATATTTTGGAGGCAGTTAAGTAAATATATATCTTCCTAGCCTTTATTATTCCCAATATTATTTGGGTTTGGCTGAGTTTTACCGGTTTTACCTGAATGTATTTTTTTTCTACTGACTGTCATCGGACTGTGAGTGAACTAAATTCGAATTGTGAACTAACTAACGATTTTCAAAAACCAATTGCCATAGATGTTCTTCACAACTGGGACCCACGGTTTAACGTGTTCTTTGAGGCACAAGCGTGAAATACCACCATTTTCCATACTTATACATCTACATTCAAACCCGAGACACCTTGCAGCAGTCGCATTCGCTAACCGATATACCAACAAGGTGGCTAAGTAAAGTTACAAGAAAATTAAACTTCTTACAAAAACTACGTCGTCACCGTAGTTGGAAAATTAAATAAGTTCGGTTTTGGCGAAATCTACATTTCCCAATTTTCAAAACACCTAAAATATTCCGTATTTTTGAGCCTTTTTTTTCGGACAGATGGACTAATAAATATCTTCAGACTAACACTTTTTTTAAGGAAAAATAAATAACTCAGTAAATAAATCATTAACTTTGGTAATGATAAGATAAATGTCAAATAATTTAAATACCATGAGTTGTTGAATTTTGTCTAAGGTCTGAACTTAAAAACTCTTTCACAAAACTAAGTTCTAGGAAAACTAAATAACTTTATTTATTTAATTAGGCTGTTCAGAATTCTGATACAACGTACCTAATTTATAAATACTTGGTGTTATCCATTTTTTCTACAACTAGACAATGATGAATTATAAGATGCTAGGCAAATAAAATAAGTTGTTTATAATTTCCAGAAAACAAAATGAACCAGAGGTAATTTATCATTAATTTTTTAAGAGATTATTAGGCACGAAATATTGTAAGTAACTATCTATGTAATGACTGATCGGGAACGACGGAAAGCGCGGGGATGGGTTCGCATTTAGTGTAATATTGTGCTGAAATAGCATCTGCTATTCATTTATGGATTAAGAGTCTCCCCGAAGTTTTAATGCACGTCACCATTGATACCGACACGTGCTCGGGACAAAACCGAAATCAGTACATAGCAGCATTTTTATTGTACTTAGTACATCCGCATGAGACAATCAGAGTATTAGAACAGAAGTATCTAAAAAGTGGTCATAGTTTTATGGAATTAGACTCAATGCATAGTGATAAAAAATAAGAAAAAAGGTACACCGATACGTATTCTACAATAGATTGGAAGGGAATTTATGCTACGGGCAAGATCAAGAAGATAAAATGAAAATTTAACTCCATATAATGTAACTGAATTGTCAAATCAAGACATGATTGATGTAAAGCACTTGCTTCAAAAATAATTGAAACTAAATTATAGCGTTGAATGGGGAAAAAGTGTGCTGGTTGAAAATACCTGGGTATATTAAATACTGATACGATTACGATGGGCCGTATAATTTACTAAATACTCTTACTAAATACTACCAGGGAAGACGACTAAGAGAACTCCAAACTCTGAAATCCCCGGGCATATAAACAATGTCTTCCTATAACAAAACAAAAAAAGGAAGACCTTTTACAGCTCTGTAAGAAAAATATAATTCCTAAATAGCTTTACGGCTGGTACGAAAGTTTATAGTGTCAACCTATCGCCGTCCACTGCTGAACGAAGGTCTTTTTTTCTTTTCTTTTTTACGTGTGGAAATCTCCTCGGACAGTCACCCCGCCGAGGCTTACAGCAGGGCAGTGTGTCGGGCTCGAATCGACTAAAACCACACGGTGCGACCTCTTTGCGCTTGTATTTTGGGAGGAGTCCAGGGAAGGGATTTCCTTCTGGACCTCTCTTTTCCGCCGCCTCCTTCTGAGAAATTACGTCCTCGAAGAAGGTTTCGACCGCGGTAAAACAACTGTTGCTACCAGCCATCGAGCTTATGACGGCCGGTAGCGAGAGATCCTCTCCGATGACTGCAGTGAGGGCCCGACGCTGCGTCACCCATGCGGGGCAAACCACCAGGGTGTGCTGGGCCGAGTCCTCACTGCAGTTGCAGTTGTGGCAGGCGGGACTCGGTTCCCTCCTAGCGACCGAATGCAGGTACTTTCCGAAGCAACCGTGCTCGGAAAGCACCTGCGTCAGCCTGAAGGAAAGGGTCCTGTGCTGCCGCCCTGCCCACTCGGCGATGACCGGCTGGAGAGCCTCCACGGCGGCGAAGCCAGTGCGTGGAGTCTCCAGCAGGAGCGACCATCAAGCCATGGTGGCTCGGTGAGTGGCTTCGCGCCACTCGCAGATGTCTTCGGGTGGAGGGTGAAAACTGTCCAATTTCAATTGTTTTGAGTATTAAATTATGTTTTATTCTGTAAAGAAGGTATTTTATTTCTAAGTAAATTGATATTAGAAGTTGGTGAGTTATTTAAAAATTAGTGATTGGTGTATTATTAAAAATTTAATAATGTACCTAATAAGTGTCATATTATTTTTTGAGTTTTATTATGTTGTGTTTTACTGTTACTTAATGTTATATTTGAGTTCAAATTATTTTCTGTTTTGATTTGAAATAATACTTCAAGTTAATGTGTTTCAACTTATTATAATTACTATAATTTTGTTTATTTTTTTAAGTTTGTGGTAAAATAAATATCTGTTTACTGTTTACAATACACTTTTTAAATTTTATTGTACTTTTATATTCTTCCAAAATATCACTATATTAATATCATAACAGAGCTTTTATTTTATATGAGATCAATAATAGTTAAAAAAATATCAAACTAATGTAACGTAAAAAGCCACTAAGTTTTACATTTAAAAATATTTCGAGTTTGATAAATTCATTAACTGCATTTATTTCTCCAAATTTAACTCTACCAACTGGATTTAGCTAGTAGGAAAACTAAATAAATAGCCGAAATAAGTAGCTAATTGTAGTTACGTCATAAATAATATTTGTGGCAAAATTAAACAACTTGATTTTTTATGTTTTATTTGATGTGAAACATCTATAGGCGCACGTATGTGAAACATGGTATAGACGCATGTAAAATAGATTTCTGGCCTGGCGATTGGCGACGCGTCGCCACGGCACGCTATACGATGGTATATGTATATATACAGTCTATATGCAGTAGTGTGTACGGTGTACACACTACTGCATATAGACTACTATTTTAATAATTAGTAATATTTTATTTTATCATTATGACATATTTAGTTCCTATTACAATATGTTCTTTTCTGCATATTACTTTTACAAAATAATGGCGATGTTTCACATCTGCCAGGCGTCCCGTGACGGCTCACATTTTTTTATTTGGTTATAGTTAAAAATAGAGTTCAGGATTTTAAAGCATAATGTAAAAGGTAATCAGGTCCACAAAATATAAAATTACCGACGCTAAATTTGTCTCACATTTTTAAAAAAATGTACATTAAATCGCGTTTATCTTAAAACCACAAAATCAGAGTTATTTAATTTTCCAACTACGGGGACGATATTTTTATCATCATTACCTATTTATTTATAACTGAGCCCCATGGTTTTACATGCAGCTATTGTTAGTCACAATACAACATACCGTTGTTCGTGAATATTTGACGACGCGCATTGTACGTATGTCAGTGTCTGTTCATTCTTACCAACATGTTGTTTGTGAGGTACTCAGCAGAACAAAACTCGGCAATAGGCTCATTCCACCGAGCTTCTGATACAGATGTGGAGAGCCAACGCTTGCTTCTCACTTTAGGGTTTGGGATGGCCTTTTTTAAGTAATTTATTAATACAGGTCCTGCCAATAAAAAGATAAATTTATAAAAAAACGGTATTTGTCTGGCAATCTGTTCGAATTCAGTAGAATTTCTTCTTTTTATATCATTTAATAGTCACTGCTGGACTCTTTTAACAGATTTTTTATTGAAAGAATGTTTTTGCACCATGAAAATTTCAATTATGTAGTGAAGACTTGTGGTGTTATATTACTTATACTTATATAATTTATAGTACCTTGTCCTATAAAAAAAGCTTTCTTACCAGCATCAGCGACATAACTTGAGTGATATGCGATGTTCGAGCAAGGCACTTCTTTAGCAAAGATTCCGTTGGCAGTTAGTTTCGCAACAAATTCACGCATAACATCTGATGGCCCGGAAATTGTACTAGACTCTGGGCCGTTATGGCACGCAACTTCAATCTCCGGTGGGCACTGTTTTGAAATCTACAAACATATTTGTCGTCAGGGATTTATAAGTGACTAAGATAGCCCATCTGTTAATTAAATAATCATTTACTAGTTTTCTATAAAGCAGTGGGATGCCGTTCCAGTGGTATCCCACTGCTTTACAGAAAACTAGGATACATAAATTTTATATACCAAAACTCTCTCTTCCTAATTCTCACATATTTCTGTTGAGATGCGAGACAATGGGCGGTGGTGGTCTTGAAATTTCCAGTGTGTCGAAAAAGGGTGGCGTACCTCATTATCAAGCTCACTGAGAGGTATAGTCTCAAGGTTTTGCAAGTGTACGCACCGACCTCGGCGCACACGGCGACGAACAAGAGGCACATATTCAGAGACCTCTCAGTGGTTAATAGGTTTAATAACGGCAGCAATCACCGACTTGTCCGAGGCTCTCTGAATATTGACTCTGAATACTGAATATCGACCTACTCTGCTCCAGACCATGATAGGACTTTAAAAGTTCCAGTTAAACCTGGAAAACCGATTCCCTGCCGTGGAAACCAAAACAGACGTAAATAGAGAGCCTCTAAAATGTGGTCCGATTCCTCAGGGAAGAAAGCGCGAGATTCTGCGAATTACATTGTAAAGGCAAGAAGTCGACACTTTCTTATTTGAGGGAACGGTGTGAAAGTCACTTCGTCGGCAAAGACGATACATACTTCATACTCTCTCCATCGAAAAAGCAATGAAGCAGAATCGGTGGTCAAAAGTGTTCATACAACCTCTGGGAAGTTGACCACAAAAAGTGGAGAAGATGTTGCCTCAAAACCGGCAGTCCTTTTGGAAGTTGAAAACTTCTATAGCAAGTTATACGCTTCGCATACTTCGCTACCTAAACCCGAAAATGAGGACACCAGAGCCGCATTAGAGCGCCACCACACCGAAGACCTGCCAGAAGTCAGCACTGACGAAATCGAGATGGCTCTTAAACAGCTTAAAAATGGAAAAGCCCCTGGAGAGGATGATATTAGATCAGAGCTCTGCTGGAGGTCAACCCGTACTGAGGGAGCTTCAAAAGCTCTTTACAACACTGCCCTCTTTGAAGAGAGAACTCCGGAGATGTGGAGTAGAAGTTTAGTCGTGCTGTTCTTCAAAAAAGGTGACAAGACCTTGCTGAAGAACTATCTACCCATTTCCCTTCTAAGCCACATCTACAAGCTGTTTTCAAGAGTTCAGATCACGAATCGTCTTGCGCGAAGATTCGACGAATTTCAACCACTGGAACAGGCCGGATTTCAGAGTGGTTAAGGCACCATAGACCACATCCAAACAGTGTCTCAGATTATACAGAAGACCGAAGAGTATAATCAGCCCCTGTGTCTGGCATTCGTTGACTATGAGAAGGATTCTAACTCGGTTGAGATCTGGTCTGTTCTGGACTCCCTGTAGCGTTGCCAGGTAGATTGGCGATACATTCAAGTGATTAGATGTGTCTACGATACCGTCACCATGTCCATCAAAGTACAGAACCAGCAAACAAAGCATTTCATCGAGTAGTGAGACAAGGGGACATTATTTCCCCGATTTTTTTCATAAATGCAATGGGGATATGTTTAAGAGGCTAAACTGGAAAGGACGTGGCATTATCATCAACGGCGAATACGTCTCTCACTTGCGATTTGCGGATGACATTGTCATAATGGCAGAGACACTGTAGGACCTGCAACAGATGCTGATTGACCTAGCTGATTCTTCTATGCGCATCGGCCTACGGATGAACTTCGACAAAACCAAGGTCATGCTCAATCAACATGTACCGGAACCGATTGCATTACACGGTACCGCTCTCGAGGTTGTACACAAATATGTCTATCTTGGGCAGACATTGCAGTTGGGTAGGAATAACAACCAAAAAAAGAAAGTTTTTAATCAGTGTGTCCTACCTGTCATGACATATGGAGCCTGACAAAGGACATAGACTACTTTTTACCGCGATAACCGACATAGACGAGGCAAAAGCTAGTATAGATAATGTACACACATTGCTTGTGCTTGCTAGTGTACCTAAGATTTCTATCTTGTTATATCACCAAAACTCACAATTAAAAAAGTGATGGTTAGTGATGGATGATTGGTTAGATAGTTGTCGAGTTCACAGTGAGCAATAATGTGATTTGAGAATTATACGAGTAGGTATATCTTTACAGTTTATAATAAAATTAAAAATGAAGACACTTCCGCTATCCATTCGCTTAAATCTTCTTAACTACTCAGTGATTCAAGTAAGTGCATATTACAGGTGAGAAAATTTGATAATTTTAAAGACTTATATGTGTAAAGGATGAAAAATCATAAAAAGGAATGGTAGGTAGTTAACGAAGACCTTATAAACAGTCTTACTTGTTTATTGCCCATTCCGATAGCTGCCATAGAACCATGTATGAATTTGGTTTCGAGTGACACCAAACCGCGATAATATGCAGATAGAATCATTTCTTCTGCAGTCAAACAACCGTCTGCGTACGCACATCCCTGCTCACCCATACTGTGACCTGTTAATATCAAAGAATGAAGTCACATCTACCTTAAGTAAGTCACAATATATAAGGTAGAATTATATCTAGGATAGGGTGTACTATACTGTCACAATTGTTTAAGGTTTTGATCAGCTTGCACTATCTATAGTCAATCCTAAATTATGTAACACAATGTTAATTAAAAGTATAGCAAGTTCTTAAATCATTTTGAATTCAATGGATTTGTAAATATATTTTTCAATTAATTAATTAAAAGTGATTAAAAGCTTTGATGAAAGAATCGACATCTGCGAGCTTGCTCGTGGTGGACATTTGTCAGATATAATTTTTCATTCACTTTTCTCTTCGTAATACAATAAAAATTTGTATCATCTTCATAAAAATTCTTTGTTTTAAAAAACCAACTTCTTGTTGAAAACCCCGTTATAGTCAGCGATAGTCTTTTAAAAGTAAAATATAATTGTATTATCGGCCGGAACTAACCAATTATTCCATCTGGCTGTATTCCCATTGCATGAAGAATGTCAGTAAGTCCAATTTGAACAGCAGAAATTCCCACAAATGAGTGTAGAATATTGTTAAACATGGTTTCATCTGGAGATGTTATTATCTCAACAATATCAAGTCCTTTCGGTTTTAAAACTACCCGGCATCTGAAATTAATCAAATGTTATTAATATCAAGCCTAAAGGTGTGATACCGAACTCGGCAACAAGCAGCAGTGCTGTCTCCGCAGTGCTGCCACTAAGGTGCTGCCCAGCAGTGCTGCCAGCCGCGCAAGGCGGCAGTGTCGCTCTGTTCTTGGTGATGCGTTGTAGTGTATTCGTTAGTTTACTTTGAGTTGACAAGATGTCGATTGATGACCAACTTTTATTTCTATACTGTTGGAAAAGGAAGATGACCATGATTTGTAGGCGGTAGGGTGATACTGACGCGCAGCAGTGCTGCCGCTACATTGCTGCCTAGCTTGGACTGTAATCTCATATAAGCTTAAAGAGGTGGTAGGGGGACCAGTAGTGCCGTGACAGTACTGCTGCGTGCAGCGTCGCTCGGTATCATACCTTGAGCCTTCCATGCTTCGTTGTAGTAGATTGTGATTACATTAAATAGAAAAATCTAACGATAACAAAACTGATACGATAATGAAGAGATTTTAAGATAAATTTGAAATTTGTATTACCGTTCTATAGCAGCTGCAAAGATAGGTATGCGCATGAGTTGTGCACCCATTCCGGCCCACTGTGAGCCCATACCGCTATAAACGAACCACAACGGACGTCTGGAGTGATCAGCGTGTTCAGTTTTCTCACTCAAAGTGACTGTGTTATTTTCCTTGTCTGATTCTGAAATAATTAATATATGCACTAGTTGTGGGAGGTATCTGATACAAGTTTGTCGCTGCTCTGCTCAAAAGATACTCTCTGAGTTAATGTCGTCCCCAAAGTTCGGGAGGTTCTATAAAAATCTTTCAACTTTGTGATTCTTTCATCGATTGAGTATTTGGCATTGATAAAAGCATTTTTCATCTTTATATATATAATTCTTGTGTGAGTGTGTATGTCACTGAACTTCTCTCAAACGACTGGACCAATTTTGATGAAATTTTTTGTGTCTGTTCAAGGGGATCTGGGAATGGTTTAGATTCGCAATTGGACCCGGTAGGTGGCGCTGCGATCAAGTTCTGGAATTTTAAAGTTGGGCGGTACGAAGTTCGCCGGGTCAACTAGTTTATATATAAAAAAGTCTGAAGAGGTTGCTTTCCAACTACATACTGTGGAAGGTGGTTTTAATTTTGTCTTAGTATAATTTATTATAAATTATTGTTCGAATTTATTACAACTTCTTAGTTCTGTTTAACAAAATTAGGCGATTTTCCTGAAATTTTTTCTACTACTATGCTATAAATAATATCCAATAATCTCCTCTATTATAATAAAACGACTTACGAAGAATAATATATCCTCTGCCCATATGTCCTGATATATTTGTTTTATGTATATTACGCAATAAAGCCAACTGCTCAGCATCTACAGGGTTCGATTTTAGGTTTTCAAAAACCCATTTTACCGCCATTTCGTGTCTACCAGTTACAGCCACTAAGTGAGGTATACTGGCCTTGTGTCGATTAAGATCCTAAAAACAGAAAAATCTGTTTAGAGGCCATATAAAACAAGAAAGAAAGAAATACAGAAAGAAAATTTATAGTTCTATAAATTCACAAATTTTACACAAATTATTTGCTTTTCTGCCTCGTTGGTCTAGTGGTTAGCGTATGCGGCTGCTGATCAAGAGGTCTCGGGTTCGATTCCCGGGTCGGACCAAATATTATTTGTGTGATTCACAAATATTTGTTTCGGAGTCTGGGTGTTTAGAAAACAGACAACTGATATAAATACATAAACATTCTTTTTTTTTGTAAATACATACATATTATACATAGAAATGTATAATATGTATGTATTTACAAAAAAAAAGAATGTTTATGTATTTATATCAGTTGTCTAGTACCCATAACACAAGCTCTGCTTAGCTTGGGACTAGATGATGTTGTGTGTCAGATGTCCAAAATATTTATTATTTATTTATTTTCGAGACGAGCCACAAGGGCACCGTATAGGGTGCAAAGATTCAGTTAAATTATTTTTATATTAAAGGGAAAAAACAAGCTGACGGGTCGCATTTTGGGAAGTAACTTCCATTACCTATGGACATGGAGATGTGGGAAATCTTTTCAAACCTTTTGTTCTTTGGGTACACAGGAAACAGAAGTAAATTCTATTTTGATCGATGCTGCGTCTACTCAAACTTTATCTTGGGGAAGCCTGTACTTCAACGTGCGTATTAACCCTAACATTTATATTGCGGTCTGGTCGCAACATTATAATCGTCCTAAATAGACATGGACATCTGCCTTTCAAAATCGTTCAGTGTGTTGTTCATGTTGTGTAAGATCATTATGAATAATAGAAGGAAGAGGGTTTGGATTCCATAACCCCAGTACCTACTACCTCGGTGAAAAGCAGCGTTAGTTTTATATAGAACGTATCCTGCCTATAGACTCATCACTATACCTTCTGTACAGTGGTGAGAGTGGTACAGTGGTAAAGGCAACAGCAGAAACCCACAAACACACTAATTTTTTAGGGAACTTCCCGAGTTTTATAACATACTCGGGAAGTTCCTTAAAAAAATTGACTGTCTTGGAATCCGTAATGCAAATAATCAGAAGAAAATTGAGGGAGTCCGACATCAAATAAGTCAACTTCTCTCTTTAACAAACCGAGAGACAAAATTAAACGATCTCGCTAAAACAACTGTCGCTACCGGCCATCGAGTTTATGACGACCGGTAGCGAAAGATCCGCTCTGAGGACTGCAGTGAGGGCCCGACGCGGCGTGGTCCATGCGGGGCAAATCGCTAGCGTGGGCTGGGCCGGGTCCTCACTGCAGTCGCAGTGGTGGCAGGCGGGACTCGATTCTCTCCTAGCGACCGAGTGCAGGTACCTTCCAAAGCAACCGTTGCCGGGAACCTGCGGGCAATCCATTATTGCCGTCTTCCACTCCACATGATCGTCCACGAACAAGCCAACGCGACTGTCGACGAAGTAGCCCGCAAGCATCGAGTAGATGTTGCGCGGGCAACTTTTTGCTTGACCTTCAGCAAGATCATAGGCCACCATGACTTGTCAAAGGCTCCAGAGATGTCCAAAAAGATAGCCTGAACGTACCTCGACTTGCTATTCCACACGGTTGTTAGGAGCCGCATAAACGCAGACTCCGTCGATTGACCCATGAAGCCATGCTGGCAGTCCGACAGCCCTCGACTGATTTTCGGGGCGCTCTGCAACATTACGCGTTTCAAAATTTTCCTAGGTCGGGCAGCGGCGTGATTGCCGCTTGCCGACCCGAAGGCGTATCGCCCCGATACGCCTTCGGGTCGGCAAGCGGCCTGTCGTTGCCTTTTGGCAAGACGAGCAGCCTGCTTTCCTTCCAGACGCCCGGAAACACTCCCTCTTTTATGCACCTAGCAAACACCAGAGTGAAGTCCCCGGCAGCAGCTCGCCAAACGTGTTTGACGATGCGCGCAGAGATACAATCGATACCCGGCGCAGTGTTTGGTAGTCCTCTAACTATAATCCTGTACGGACGGAGAAGGGGCATCTTCACTTGAGGGCGAGCACGCAGCCGCCAGTCGCACTTGCCTGTGGTAGTCAGTGTCCCTGGACAGGTCGTCGTCAGGACAAAGACTTGATACCAAGCTGCTTTTTCCCACTAATTACATTGCGTTAAGGGCGGGACCACCCGCCCTCCCGCACGCGGCTCGGTAGGTAAGGCCCCAAGGGCCCTGATTCCCGAATTCTGCGATATTTCTAAAATACTTAAGTTGCGCCTTCTCCGTGGCCGCTCTATATGCACTTCTAGCGTTCAGAAAAGCCTCCTTCGATTCCGGGTACCTTGCCACACTCTCCTCTTACGCATGTTTTAACTCCGGTTTCGGGGTAATTTTTTATAGAAGTTTTCTTCCTCGCGGTGCGGGCAGTTAAGCCAAGATCCACGCCCCCGATCAGAGCCGCGAGACATAACCACAGCACTCTTCTCGGGATTACGTTATGCTGACGGTGGCAGGAAGACTACGTCCCTCTGCCTGCTCGGTGGTAGGTGGCCCCTGCAGGGCTCCACCTTCTGGTTTTTACCGTGGTTTCCTCCTCCATGCTCTGAAAAGCCAGCAGAGCAACCGGCTGACACGCCCACCCTGCTGGACCAGGCCTTGCCCGATTGCCGATAAACGGCTTCTCTCTTCTGATAGAAAACTAGGCATGCCTTTTAAGTTCTGTCGTTTCCATATTTCTCGGCAATTTTTAATTTGAAACTGTTCTATATTCAAAAGTGTTTTTTAATTTTGAATCTCAAAACAGTAGTATTAGGATTAATGCTATTGTTTAGTCAAAGCGTTGATTGGAATCTGAAAATGAATGTTTCTAAGGAAAATGTTAGTGCAATAATTTTCTACAACTTTAGAAGAGGTCTGACACGTCTTCAGTATTTTCAAGAGCTAACATCTGTGTTCAATGATGAAGTCCCATGTCAGCGGACTGTAAAACGCTGGTTTTTAGAATTCCAGCGTGGACATACTAGTGTTAGCGGCAAATCTCGCGAAGGACGCCCAAAATCCGCTTTCACTGAAGATAACATCATTGCTGTGAGACAACTAATTCTCGAAGATCGTCATGTGACGTATCGAGAGGTAGAGGCTCTATTAGGCATCACAGGGACAACCATTCAGAAGATCTTGCATTAAGCGCTTGGTGTGAGAAAGCTAGTTTGCCGTTGGATACCGCATCTGCTTTCCGACGATCACAAGGCGGCTCGCGTCAGATGGTGTAAGAAAACTCTGCACAGGTTCAACCGAGGAGTGTCAAATCACGTCTACGACATCATCAGTGGTGACGAATCTTGGATCTATGCCTACGATCGTGATTCCAAATAACAATTTACAATCTGGGTCTTTCTAAACGAGCCAAAACCAACTGAAGTTGTTCGTTCTCGAAGCACTTCAAAGAAGATGGTGGCCACGTTCGTTGGAAAAACCAGCGATGTTGCGAGTATTACACTTGAAGGTCGTAGAACGGTTAACGCAGAGTGGTATC
Source organism: Phragmatobia fuliginosa (assembly GCA_932526445.1). Lineage (NCBI taxonomy): Eukaryota > Metazoa > Arthropoda > Insecta > Lepidoptera > Erebidae > Phragmatobia > Phragmatobia fuliginosa. Next base: position 13,404,443 of record OW052076.1, on the reverse strand, counting down.
TACCGCTAGCGATAATCGGAGGGATCATCGCCAGCGGTAGATACCAAGGAAGAAATGAGGAGGAACAGTGCCATCGCCAGCGTCAAAAGGGTGCACCACGGGGAAGTTTTCTAGCGTAGCACCCCCAAATCTACTGACAACTTTTTTTTTACGTGTGAAAACCCCCACCGACCGTCACCCCACCACTTCGTCAGTCGGAAGGAAAGGGTCCCGTGCTGCCGCCCCTCCCACTCCGCGATGACCGGCTGGAGAGCCTCCACGGCGGTGAAGCCGTGGAGTCTCCAGCCGGAGCGACCATCTAACCATGGTGGCTCGGCGAGCGGCTTCACGCCACTCGCGCACGTCTTCGGGTGGAGGTTGAAAACCGATCTCCGCCTGGAAGTCAGCCACTCGCCGATAAACTTCGGTGAGCACCTCCGCCTCCAAATTCCACGGGGGTGTTCCGGCCAAGGTGCACGCCGCCTCTGTGGACACCGTGCGGTATCCACGTATGGCTCTGACCACCAATATCCTCTGGGGGCGCCAGAGGCACGCCCTATTCTGGGCGGTCAGAGTCGCCACCCACACCGGTGCATCATACAGTGCCATTGACCGGACAACCCCCGTATACAGCTGCCTAGTGGAAACACTGGCTCCGCCTAAAATTAGGCAAAAGCCGCCATAGGGCGGAGGCAGTGTCCACCCGCTTAGAAGCAAGCTGTCCGAAGTACTCGTCGAAGAGCCACTATGCGGTATCCGCGTATGGCTCCGCCAATATCCTCTGGAAATCTACTGAGAACTAGTTCAACCTTTGAATTACAATTCTCCCTTAGAGTTGCAGAGGTTCGATGCCAGCCGCTCCGTGGAAAAACTGATATCCAATTAAAACCGGTTGAACTAGTAGCCGACCCCAAATAATATTGGGAATAAGGCTAGGAAGAAGAAGACATTGACTTTATTATAATATATTTGATTTCTATAAAACCCCATTTAAAGAACCAAATGCGTTAGCTGGTATAAGGGGGTTCCGTGACTCCACAGTGACGGAACCCCCTAATACCCCTAATCCGAGCCTGTAGGTAGTTATACTAAGGTTAACTCAAGTGGTCGAGTCTACCTTACCGCCGCAATAATGGCATGCTCGGCGCTTCTTAGGTCAAGTCAATCCTTCCAAATCTGCACGAGATTTGGAAGGATTGGCAGATTTGGGCCTATTGATCCTCGATTTCCCAAGAGTTAAACATCAACCCACCCTAGAGCCTTCTTGCGCCCATGGTAAATAGCTGCAAGGGCTTTCGCCTCAAGATACAGGCCAGGAGACTCGCCGTCTCGAAGGAAACCATAACCTCTTATGACACTTATTATCAGCACTCGCTGTGGTCGTAGCGGTAGAGCGACATTGCTGGCCTTGAGGGCTTCCGCCAATACTGGGGCTCCTAAAAGGGTCGTGGACAACACAATTCCCGCGTAGAGCAGGAGTCCTGCAGGAGTCACCGGGTCACCTCATATTAGAAAGTAGCCGTGCCAGTGCACGCGCTGTTCCAAACAACTAGGAGTCCAGACTTCGGAAGTGATGTCTGAAGTTCCATCGACCGTCGAGTACGAGCCTCAGATATCTAGCCTAGTAGTAGCAATAACATCATTTTTTCTCACCTTTGGTTTATAACGTCCATGCAGCAACACATGGGCATTGAGTCCAGTAACAGATAGGCCATTAACAGCGACGTAAGAGCGATCAAATGTTTGGTGCTCTTCGAGGATGCGCATGCGCCCGTCGTGTAACGCTTCAATATCTTTGCGCGGTTGTCCGCAATGGAGATTAGCTGCTAGCTTACCGTTGTGATAACCTAATAACACCTGATACATGCAAATAGTTATTATTATAGAGAAATATAACATGATATATTTATTCGTTACGTATCGTTATACGTATAGTTATTACGTTTCTATGAAGTTCCGATTAGCATTATTCTTACAATAGTCCTTATATTATGATCAACCCACTAACGTTGCAGGTTATGAGACTCGAAAAATTCTAGACAAAAATAATAAATCTTGTTGTACAAAGAAATTAATCAGAAGACAATTGGAATAATTTAAAATAAGTAGTAAATGGAATTTCAAAATATTTATAATGTTAGGTACCCTTTGTTGTAAAATGTAAAATTTGATAATACCTACCTAGTATAAAATTTGACACAATCCAAACGCAGAGTCTTCTGATATAATACTTGGTATACCTACATTTTGGTGACCAGACTACTGATGAACACACTTACATAATTATTTTTAAATACAGACTAATACGAGTACTAAATACATGCAAAGCAGGGCTGTAGCTATAGTCGAATTTAAGGTAGGGCAACATAGGTTACAGGTAGGGCAGAAGTAGAAATAATATGATGCAAAGTTTAAGATTTCTTAGAGACAACATTCATACGGATTTGAATGCATCTAGTAGTAGAAGTAGTGGGTAGTTTGTTACACACAAATCTAAAATACTATCTTAGGGCCACCGCAGACTAGCTACTTTTAGCATCGGCGATCGGCAACTAGTCGCTTTTTAGAAGCTAAATATGGCGACCGAACGCTCCACACCGCACACTTAAAAAATCCAAACGCGGCGATCGAGTCGCTTTTTAGAAGCGCGACACAGCAGCTGAACGCTACTCTCCGCACTATTTCGGATGCCGGTAGCAGCGACTTGGCATCTGAGCAGTCGCTAAAACGCGCGTTTCCGATACCGCGATCGAACGCAGGAAGTCGCTAAAACGCGATGCAGCATCGATGCAGTCGCCAAATCGCCGATCACCGATGCTAAAAGTAGCTAGTCTGCGGTGGCCCTTAATTCTATAATTGAAAAGTGTTCCAATCAAACATAATTTAAAAAAAAAAACAATCGTCTACATTTACGCAAATAAAAAATACACATATAAATACTTAGACTTAAATATATTATATATATAATAAATTATACTATAATAATTATAACGAGAGATTTACTCACTTTTGTGATGGCAGTTAAGCCAGAAGCAGCCTCACTGTACCCAATATTAGACATGACACTGCCAATCAACAGAGGTTTATTATCTCTATTATTACAAAATAATTCTTGAATAGCTTGTAGCTCTACTTTGTCTACCTCAGGTGATGCTGAAAGGATACAGATATTTAAATAAATCTCAAAACTGATATAAAATATCTAAAATCAGGACTATTCTTTGTGAGACTAGCCAACTGCACAGATTATATATGTATACAGTATATAACTGTACTCTCTTACTCACAGAGTCCAAAACAACCAAGGAGAGATCAAGCGCAAGACCGACAATTTCGCGTGCTCTCCGCGGCACGGCAACTTACGAAATACTACTAATATTTTCTTTATTCTGGAAAACACATAACACCTTTGTACAGTAAATAAAACAAAAAAAAAGTTATTTACAGGAACATGCCGGCTGGACTGGGGCATAACAGCGTATTTCGTTTTTTTTTGTGTGAGAGTCAATGATGAAGTCCATCTTACTAGGCCGCCATAGTGTAAGTCACCATGTTGCATTGTTTGCTTTCACAATTAGGACCGTAACCCCTACTACTTATATAGTACTCATATTTTTAATCAGGCAGAGTTTCTCTGGTATGCCAAATATAAAAAATGATTGTTCAAATACTTGAAAGCATTCACCCTCATCAATAGTTTTGTTTTGTGACAGGAGCTGAACTCCGGTCCAAAGACCATATTGTGAAGCATTTACTCTTCATAGGCTGTCCATGGAGTATACGTTCACACAGATTTTTGAAACGCTTTTGGTTATTTTACATTATATTAATCTATACAAATTAATACAATTTTAGTGTCTGTGTGTGTGAAATTATAAATATACATTTGTATATTTTTAGGGTTTTGGGGTCTGCTATCGCAGTCCGCTGCTGGACATAGTCCTCTCTAATTGCACCACACCTATTCCGAACTTCGGCTACTCGCATCTAGCTCCTGCCAGACGTCTTGCGCAAATTATCACCCCTCCTGGCCTGTGGACGTCCTACAATACGTGTGCCGAGACGCAGTCTCCACTCTTTTCCTCGATTTACTCGTTAACTGTGTCGTTGCTTCTGTAGAACCCGTTTACTCCATTGGTTCTAGATTCTACGGCTAATTTGGCCAGTTCACTGCTACTTCAACTCGCTAATCATGTGAGCTATGTGGAAAACTCTAGTTCTCTACCAATTTACCTCGTTTCTTATACGATCCCATAAAGAAACAGCATACTCTTCATGACATAAGCTGCGCGACTTTGAATTTGTGGACCAGCCGTGCCGTGAGTGTCCACGTTTCGATTCCATATGTAATGACGGGTAGTACGCACTGGTTGAAGACTTTCGTCTTTAGACACTGTGGGATCGATGATGACAAGACCTGATGAAGCTTCCTAAAATGCTGCCCAACCCAGCTAAACTCTCCTGTTGACCTCGGTCTCGAAGTTGTTTCTACCTAACCGTAAAGTCTGCCCGAGGTACTCATATTTTTGAACAACTTCGGAACGGCACTGTGTGCCGCAGCCAGTTCCAGTAATACATATTCATATTATATTATGTATATTTTATATTATATATATTGGGGTGTAGTGGCGCATTAGCTAGACTTCGGCCAATCTACTGATGATATAGATGATAGTCAAAAATGCCGCTAATGCTCCATAAACTGTTTACTGGTGGCTCCAAGAAACTGATAAACACTCAGTGGCCACACCCCGGGACACCGTGACGACCCGCGGGCTAAACTCTGTAAAGGGAAACTATAGCTACAACTTGTAGTATAGTCTCAAGTGGTAGTTCCTTCACATATTGCCTAAAGTCTGCAGTGGCTCGAGGGGCGAGTCCTCGTCAGTACGGCAACTAACTCGGCAATTGTGGCGTTGCAGCGGGGCATCTGTGATATGCCTACAGGGCGCATGTTTGGACCCTTTAGCAACATGCGGCCATTCACTGCACCTCTTCTTTCTGGCTAGTCCTATCGGTTACCCGATCCACTGGTCATAAGAATTGGGAGGCGAGAGAAAGGATCTGTATCTGCGCACGTACTTACCCACTATAATACATTCCCGCGCTGATGACCCCTGGCAATTAATAAGACTCCAACCTTGTAAGTCCTGCAGTGATGGAGACTGGTGGAGGGGATGGAACTGGTGAGTTTAATCTCCAGCTGGCTCTCTACACGTAGGCGATTGAGCGGTGATGGTCGTTTCGGGACTTAATTGAGATAGGAGGACTGACTCGGCAGCTCGTTCAACGACAGCAGCAGCCCTATTTAGGGATAGCACTGCTTTCCCCCATTCGGGGAGGGGCCTAGAAAAGGTGGCCTAAATAAAGCCTGACTCGCCTCTACCCAGACGGTGAGCCGTGATCGTCTGGTCACCACTTTTATGCGGTCGAAAAAACGTACAGACTTTTAAAAACAATATTAACATAGCAACTTGGAACGTGAGAACTCTCCTAGACAGAGACAACAACCAATGTCCTGGACGCAAGACAACGCTTATAGCTCGAAAACTTGCCCGATATAATATTGACATCACCGCAATCAGCGAAACACATCTGACTGACAGCGGGGAACTTTGCGAGGCTCTTGGCGGATATACATATTTCTGGTCGGGAAGGCCCGCTTCGGAACGTGCTGTTAGTGGCGTTGGGTTTGCAATTAGAAATAATATCGCGCGCACTCTTGTGGAGCAGGCCAGGGGCCACAGTGACAGGCTCATTACACTACGAATTCACACGGCATCTAAGAAGTTCATCCATCTTGTGAGCGTGTACGCACCCACCATGACCTGTTCTGATGAGGAAAAGTCAAAGTTCTATAACCAACTTCGTGAAGTACTCTATAGCATCCCAAAATGTGACAAAATCGTTCTGCTCGGTGACTTTAATGCACGTGTTGGCGCGGAGCGCATCACCCGGAACAATGTGCTTGGGAGGCATGGCATCGGAACCTGCAATTCCAATGGCCATTCTCTGCTCACCTTATGTGCGGAACTCAAACTCAGCATTACCAATACCTTTTTCTGGCTGCCTGTCAAATATAAAACATCTTGGACGCATCCTCGATCAAAGCATTCGCATCTTCTTGACCACACCATAGTCCGAAGACGAGACCTAAAGGATGTACTTATAACTCGAGCACTGCACGGGGCTCAAAAAGAGGCTCAATATCAAACCTCCGCGTAGAGCGACAGGGTGCCTGCAGGGATGGCGTTCACAAAGCTTGTGACAGACGTGGGACTTAGACAAAAACTTGACAGTGAGTTCGGGACTGCTTTGTACGGTATTAACAATAACCAGCCGGTTGACGCTGCCTGGCGCTGCTTTGCTGATGGCTTGCTTAGGTCTCCCAACTGGTTGTGGGTTAGCAGGTAAGGAGAAACCAGGACTGGTTTGATGACTCCGACACAGAAATACGGAAACTTGTTGAGGAGAAACTTGTACAGGCGATCGCTCAGATGCGCCCGCGGTGACCAGCAGCATAAAACTCTTCATAACACTCTCAAAAAAAAAAGTGCGAGAATTGAAGAATGCTTGGTGGCTTCGTAAATCCCAAGAATTGCAAGTGCTGCCAGATACCAACTAAACTGCGAAATTTTTTGAAAGCCTCAAAACCATCTACGGCCCTAAATACGGAAAAACAATACTCGCGAGATAACACCACCAAATCGACAGACCCTAAGGATGTTCTTCATCGCTGGGCGGAGCATTTCAGTGAAGTGCTCAATCCTGGGAGCCAATGTGTCGATCTGTCCTATATTCGCTCTCTTGAGAAACTGCCAATCGCGTCTAGTCTCGAGAACCCGCCATCCTTTGTGGAATTTGTTCGAGCTGTTGATCGCCTGAAGAATGACAGTCTACCATCAGAAAATTATAAATATGGAGGACATAGCATCAAGACCAGACGGTTTTAGCTAGTGGTACAGGTTTGGGAAGCGGAAACGGTTCCGCAGGAATGGAAGGACGTCTCCCTAGCTAAGTTATATAAGGGAAAGGGTGACCTCTCAAATTGCAGCTCATACAGAGGCATCGCCTTGCTATCTGCTGCTGGCAAAATAATGGCGCATATCATTAATAGTCATCTAGTTAAGCTAGCTAAAAGCTTCCTTCCGGAAAGTCAATGTGGGTTTCGATCAAATAGAGGCACAGTTGACGCTATCTTTGTTTTATAACAAATTCAAGAAAAATGCCTTGAACAGCATTGTGACCTCTATATGTGTTTTGTAGACCTTGAAAAGGCTTTCGACCGCGTCCCAAGATCTGCGCTTTGGGCTGTTCTGGAGAGGTATGAATGTCCCCCAAAGTTTGTCAACCTAGTACGGTAGTTCCATGAGGGCCCATGTTTGCCCGCGTGCTCGATTCCCGGGTCACACAAATATTTGTTTCGGAGTCTGGGTGTTTTCTTTGTATAAAATATATGTATTTCCAAAAAAAAACTATGTTTATGCATTTATATCAGTTATTTAGTACCCATTATACAATCACTGCTTAGTTTGGGACTAGATGACGTTGTGTGTAAGATGTCCGAAAAAATATTTAAAAAATTATTTGTCTCGATCGAGAAACAGACCAGCTGTTCTGGAGTCCCTGCAGCGTTGCCAAGTGGACGGGCGATACATCCAAGTGCTGTGATGTCTCTACGAGGCAAACACTATGTCCGTCCAAGTACAGAATCAACGAACAACGCCCATGCCACAAATAAGTATAAGCCATAAATAAGTCAATAAACAAGAATTGCTTGTTTCAAGATATTAGATATGTATAAACGCCTAGACAACGCATAAGGCAAAAATTAATTTGGCGGATTATTTAAATCTATGGAGTAGTAATTTTAAGCTTCCCACTTTATCACATAGTCTATTCATAAAACATACAACAAATATAATACATATGAGTATTATATAATTGCAATCTGTTCTAAAAAACTTACCACAACCAAAGCCTTCAAAGTATAAATAAATATATAAACAAGAATTGCTTGTTTCAAGATATTAGATATGTATAAACGCCTAGACAACGCATAAGGCAAAATTAATTTGGCGGATTATTTAAATCTATGGAGTAGTAATTTTAAGCTTCCCACTTTATCACATAGTCTATTAATAAAACATACAACAAATATAATACATATGAGTATGATATAATTGCAATCTGTTCTAAAAAACTTACCACAACCAAAGCCTTCAAAGTATTCAATTGCTTCTGACGGTACTCCAGCCTCTTTATAAAACGTTTTAAAGAAATTGATTGTACTATTCAACTCTCTACAGAATCCAAATTTAGGACTTCCATTTTCTTCTATCAAACCCACATACTCAGTTTTAACATGCACGACTTCAGCGTATATTCTGAAAAATAAAACAAAAACGATAGATTTCAGAGTTAAATGAATATTGAACATTTTTATTAATTTTTGTTTTTATGTTTACCTTAAAGCATGTTTGGCTTTTTGCAAAAATAGAACACTGATTGCTTCTGATCTAGCACATCCTTGAGCACGTTCATCGAAAGAAAAAGTTTTACCGTCTCTGCTTATTTGTATTACTCTGTAAAACAAAGTAGAAATTATAATCAAGTAATACATTTATACACATATTGTACTCGTATTTATATTTTGTGTATAGTATAATATTAGGATTTATGTTATTGATCGGATAAGTATAATTTTATAAAAATATTTTTTTTTAGCAAAACATTGAACCACCGAAAGAACTGAAAGAACAAAAAATTATAAAATACTATTACTTATACTAAATAACTAACTTCTTAAAATAGTTTAAGCATATCTATGTAAATGAAGCACTGTTGTCAACCTTCATTAAATTGAATTGCCCGCGCTTTAATGTTGAGTTATTGGTGGCAGCACCAGCGTGTTGGCACTATGGTCGTTCTATAGGTATAAATGGCGCTCTGGCTTTGTAAAGCGTCATTAAATATTTAAGATAGAAAAAGGTGAAAACACTAATATTTTTTAAAAAAATTTGAAGCAAGAGCTTTTTATGTTTTTTCTTTACAGAGCAACAATTTGGTTTTTATTTCGAGAAACAACATATTACATCTAAATAATTATGAGTTGACGCCAAATTATCTATGAACAAAGATGACCAAATTACTTTAGCTTTAAAGAAATAAGTAAATCAAATTAACAAATAAGGGCGTGTCATTGCGCTCGATGTGATTAATTAATTTTATTGTCTTGCACTAGCTCATAATTATTTACGTATGCTTATACTACTTTAAGTAAAATAGTTTATTATCAGACCGATATATACCGAAGTTGATCTAAGTAAGTTACTTAAACCAACTTCGGCATATTTCGTTACAAACAAAAAAATAATGATCAAAATCGTACTACTCTGTAAAAAGTACTGCGTCATACATAAAAAATATATACGTCGAATCGAGAATAAACTTCGTTTTAGCGGTACTCGTTTTCTGAATGATCAAGCATCAAATCTTTAACTTGTCTGAAAAATTACAATCCCAAGAGTTAGTGTCAGATACTCATAGTCAACAGTTTGTTCTCGAATATAAAAACTTGATCAAATTGTCATGGCACCACAAAACCATTATCAAGAGGTAATAAAAAAATTTAATCTTAAAAATTAACAAATTTTCAAAGAAAGTAGATTTTGTTATATAAATATGCAGAAACGATACAGACGAGTACTTTTTTTCCTTGTTTATTGTTTACCTTTTATTTACTAAAAATCCATTTTTTGTCAGAGACGTTTAGAGTGACAAACTGTAATAAATAAATTGACATGTACCTCGACAAGTTTATTGCCGAATGTGGATGCCCACACAAAAATGATCCAGCAACTATTGCGCAGTCGCATCTTCCATTCCTAATAGCTAAGTACGCTTGTTCTAACGCACTAATAGAACCAGAACATGACGCATCGACAGCGGCTGATTGGCCCCTGCTGTTTAACCAGTACGAAACACGGTTAGCGAACATAGCTTTACAGCACCTGATTGAGAAAAAGCACACATTTATTAACTCGCCTCTAAATCAGTTTGAAAATTAGAGGGTTCGGACTTTTCGGCAGCCAGGTCTAGTAACAAGTAAGTCATCTGACTGACAGGTCAATTTTTTTAATTCTTAATTTGTCTGCACACAGAAGGCGTCACAACAAACTACAGAAAAGGCAGATGAGAATTGAAGTCAAAAGTGCTATTGACCTCAATCCGAATGGATTGTGGAATGTTAGCTTGCAGATCAAGGTTGCAAAAACACGGTTTTTGTTTTTACGTTTTTTTTTTCTTAAACAGAATCATTGGCTATCGCCACAATTTTAGAATGTTTATCCGTCAATGCACAAATGGATATTACAGAAATTAAAGTATTTTCTTACCCAGCTATGCCTAAACCAGTCCTTGTAGTGGAATCGTACATTAAAGTTTTGTCCATTTCAGAAAAACAGGTACCTACGAAAACGCCAATATTTGTTTCCGATAGTTGCTCAGAATTTAAGCCTGTAAAGATAGTACAATAATTATTTTCATTAACAAGAATAACTAGATAGATACATAGTCTTTATTTGTATAGAAATTTTGTACATACTGATTATTCATTAGGGTTAATTTTGTAGTTTTATTTTATTAATTAAATTAGTTGTAAAATCATTTCGGTTTTTTTTTCAATCTTTCTGCTGCCGCAAACGTAATTGGCGCAGTCGGTAGGATATCCGCGGAAGATATCGTGACTATCTCACATCGATACTTACGTCGCGAGTCACCGGGTGACTTTCAAGCACCGTTTCAGATATTCTGAATCTACGGACCTGCTGCAGACCAGAAGGAGAATCCAGAAATCGATTCACGAAGGAAACCAGACATGTATTAAATATGTAAGTACGCTCACAATTCTCGTGTTGCACCCCTTAAATCTTAAACCTCAAGATTTACCATCCCAGAGCCTCTAGTTCGCGGGAGCCTAAACTACACCAGGCCCGCAAACGTGAAAGTTTAGATTTAGACATTATGACTGACCCAGACACCATCTATAAGGCCCTCCGCCTTGTCCCGGACTTCGACGGGAACCCAAACATCCTTACCCGCTATATTAAAATATGCGACTCGTTAGCCGCTCAGTACCTAAGTGTAGCACCTGGACAGGAAATTAGTAACCTATGTTTATTAAACGGTATACTGAACAAAATTACAGGAACTGCTGCCTGTACCATAAACGCTAACGGAATACCTGAAAGTTGTTCTGGTATTCGAACCGCCTTAATTAACAACTTTTCAGATCAACGTGACGAAACCGCCCTATACAACGACCTTTCTTTAGCCACACAGGGTAACAGAACAACACAAGAATTTTATAACCATTGTCAGACATTGTTTAGCACACTCATGACTTACGTGACCTTACACGAGACTATACCGACTACTATTGAAGCTAAACGCGACTTATTTAAGAAAGTGACTATGCAGGCATACGTTCGAGGGTTAAAAGGACCTTTAGGATCCCGTATACGCTGCATGCGCCCACCAACTATCTAAAAGGCACTGGAGTTCGTTCAAGAAGAACTCAACGTTATGTATTTACAACGCGAACCCCCAAAAGCTCAAACTCAAACTAATTACAATCCCCGTAGCAATATCTTTAGGCTACCACCCAGAAATAACGCACCTCAAGGCCCCCTGCCTATGAGTGGTGTCCAACGCTATACCCCAAGACCTTTACCTCCAACGAACGCCCCAGCATTCCATGACTGGAGTAGATCGGGAAACCCTCCGCCATCCAACTACCTTAAGTCAAGAGAGATGAATATGAATGAGTGCGCGACCTAAGACGACTCTTACTATAACTATTATTACGAACCAGAGTACAATTATGACGCTGAGTATACTAATACCGACTCAGATTATACCTCGAACCTTGCCTATGACATGACTTACTATGATATGCCTACAGACATCCCCGCGATAGAGGAGCCCCAACCACAGGTAGCCATTGCTAACCAGGCTCATCAGGATTTTCGGGAGGGTCTGACCTCACTAAAACTAAAATAGAATTAAACATTCAGACACAGAGACAACTGCCATACATACAGATCAGAGAGCCCCCTTTGAAACTTCTAATTGACACTGGTGCTAACCAATCATTTATAAGCCCCGAAGCTGTACAAAACTACTTTTCCGAATATCCCCTTAATTTTGATCCATTCGAAGTAACTAATATTCACGCGACAACTAGAAATGACTACTCCATTACCTTGCCATCGCTTTTAGAATTTAATGACCCTAACAGTATGAAATTATTCGTTTACCGCTTTCATGATTATTTTGACGGACTTATAGGTTTAGACTTATTAAATAACTGGGAAGCCCGAATAGACTTAAAGGAAAACCAATTAATTACTTGTTCGGCGATTATCCCTATCAAGATGTAGGTACAACTCGTGTAACGTAAATCTGTATGAAGATATAATAATAATAATAATAAATCACTTTATTGTACACCAGATAACTTATCATGGAACTTAATGCTAGGTACAGTACAAGTGGCGGCCTTATCGCACTATGGCAATCTCTTACAGGATGTTATACCTGCACAAACCTCAAAAATTATTCGTATCCTCATTGACACTCCAGATGGCGACGTTTTCATTCCCGAACAAATTATTTGCAATTGTATAATTCACGAATGTGTTACCTCCGTCGTTAATAACCGTGGATATCTAGAAATTGAAAACCCTACACAAAACGACATTATATTGTCACTTAATCGCCCCGCACATGCAGAATTATTCAACATCTACACAACTACACAAGTAGCTATCAGCCTTTAGCTTGCGTTCAGGATGTAATATCACGCTTAAGAACTGACCACCTTAATCCGGAAGAAAAGGCTAATCTTATAGCTCTTTGTTCACGTTATTCTGACGTCTTCTATATTGAGGGCGAAAGACTAACTTTTAATAATAAAGTAAAGCACCGAATAAGAACAACTGACGAAGTTCCAGTGCACGCTAAAAACTACCGGTACCCATTCGTGCATCGTCAGGAAGTCAGAGACCAGATAGGGAAAATGTTAGACTAGGGTATTATAAGACCTTCCGAATCCGCCTGGAGCTCACCTATTTGGGTAGTGCCAAAGAAAATGGACGCCTCGGGAAAACAAAAATGGCGTCTCGTGGTTGACTTTCGCAAGTTAAATGAAAAAACGCTAGACGACAAATACCCTATTCCTAATATCAATGACGTCCTTGACAAGTTAGGAAAGTGCCAATATTTTACAACCCTTGATTTGGCAAGTGGTTTTTACCAAGTAGAGATGGACCCCAACGACGTAGAAAATACCGCGTTCAATGTTGAACATGGCCATTTCGAGTTTCTTAGAATGCCCATGGGTCTTAAGAACTCCCCTTCTACGTTCCAATGTGTGATGGATAATGTCCTCCGAGGGCTTCAAAACGAGATATGTTTAGTCTACTTAGACGATATCATTGTCTTTAGTACTTCCCTTCAGGAGCATATGACTAACTTCGAAAAGGTATTTCAGAGACTGCAAGAGTCCAATTTCAAAATCCAAATGGACAAATCGGAATTCCTTAAGCTCGAGACAGCCTACCTCGGTCATGTCATCACTAGAGACGGCATAAAGCCTAATCCTGACAAAATATTCGCCATTAAAAAATATCCCATGCCCAAAACACCTAAATAAATCAAACAATTTTTAGGCCTTCTCGGGTATTACCGAAAATTCATCCCAGACTTTGCCCGAATCACCAAACCACTCACACAATGCCTAAAAAAGAGACGTAAAATAACCTTTGACCCTGAATACGTACAGTACAAAAATGCAAGGCGCTACTGACGAATGACCCCATCTTACAATACTCAGACTTTAATAAAGAATTCAACTTGACTACGGACGCTTCCAATGTAGCCATTGGTGCTATTTTATCCCAGGGCCCTATAAATTCTGACAAACCCGTTTGTTACGCATCTCGCACTTTGAACGAAAGTGAGATGAACTATAGCACTATTGAAAAAGAATTACTAGCTATAGTATGGGCCACAAAATATTTCAGGCCATACCTTTTCGGACGAAAATTCAAAATTCTAACTGACCATAAACCACTACAATGGATGATGAACATGAAAGAACCGAATTCACGACTGACAAGATGGAGACTCAGACTAAGCGAATACGATTTTTCGGTTATTTATAAAAAAGGAAAGTCCAACACTAATGCTGACGCTCTTTCCAGAATCGAAATTAACACCAAAGAAATGTTCCTGATTGAGGAAATAGACGAGCTAAACTCCTTATTGGGTAACCCATCCGAGTCAATCCTTAGACCTAACTCTTCTACTGAAACCATACATACAAGCGTTGAGAATCCAATCCTAGAAATACCCATAACAGACGAACCTTTCAATAAATTCCACAGACAACTATATCTGACTATTGTAGATGACGTTAAGAAACGACCTAAAATGACTAAACCATTCGACACCCATACCAGAGTAGATATCCAACTGTCTGAATCCAATTTAGAAGTTGACTTAATCATAGCAATTAAAGAATACGTTAGCCCAAAAGTAAAAACAGCAATTTTGATCAATCCCCCATTAGCCATTTATTCTATCATACGTATATTACAAGACAAATTTAAAAGTTCATCCATGAATGTTGTAGAAGCCAAATCCGAAGTCGAAAACTTAAAAGAATACCTTCGACAACAGGAGATCATACGACACTATCATGAGGGTAAAACTAACAGCTGAGGGTCACTTAGCTTTGTCCCGTAAATACTATTGGCCAAAAATGAAGGACCAAATAACTAAATTTATAAATGAGTGTACCATCTGTGGCCAAGCTAAATATGATAGGAATCCGTTACGACCCCAATTTAATGTTGTACCACCAGCCACTAAGCCATTCGAGATCATTCACATGGACCTACTGACTATTCAAGGTGATAAGTATGTGACGTTCATAGACGTATTCACCAAGTACGGCCAAGCTTATTACCTACGAGACGGAACAGCTGTAAGCATCCTACAAGCATCTTGCAGTATTGTACACACCATGGCGTACCTATGACAATCATTACAGACAACGGGAATGAATTCACAAACCAACTATTTATGGAATTTACAAGACTCTATAAAATCAACCATCACCGGATCCTAGCTCACTCTCCCAACGATAACGGCAATATCGAACGGTTCCATTCAACACTATTAGAACACCTTAGACTACTTGAATTACAGTACAAAGACGAACCAATAGTTAACCTAGTACCCTATGCCACAATAGCCTATAATAGCTCCATACACAGTTTTACGAGATGTCGACCATTTGACTTATTAACTGGAAACTTTGACCCAAGAGACTGCAATGACATTGACCTTACACAGCATTTGCTTCAACAATATACCCAAGCCCATAGAGATAAAATGAAATAGTATACGACATTATTAACTCAACATCACTTGCTAACCGGAACGCGTTAATCGAAAGAAGGAATGAGACTCGAGAACCCGAAGCAGAGTACGCTCCCCAGCAACAAATCTTTATTAGAAATCCCCTTGCCACTCGATAGAAGACAGCCCCACGATATACACAAGACACCGCATTAGCAGACCTACCAATTCATATTTACACCTCAAAGAAACGCGGCCCCATAGTCAAATCTAGACTCAAACGCGTTCCTAAGACAGCAAATTTGTTACAGGATCCTACTAATAACAACTCTCCCAATGACGCGACTTCAAGAGATAAAACTTGAAAGCCTCGACGAAGGACCAGGACTTCTACCATATAAACTCGGACTTATGAAACTAACAACTCACTACCATACATTCATTCAATACGTGCAACTGAGTACTATAGAAAATAACGTTCATTCATTACAGACCCAGCTAGTAACTTGCCAGAATCGACTGACTAATGAGACTTACGCATTATACGACATTCAAATCAAATACCTGACAAATAAGCTTGACAATGTCTTAAGACAGCTAAAATCTCTGGAACCCAACAGAGCCAAGAGAGGTCTTGTAGACGGACTAGGTTCAATAATAAAAAGTCTAACTGGGAACCTAGATCACGAAGACGCGATAAAGTACAATGAGGCTATTAAAACACTAGAAAATAACCAGAATAGAATATCGGCCGAAATTAACAATCATATAAGTGTGAGTAAAGAATGGATGTCTAAGCACACAAATGTACTTACAAAGATGCTTGAGAACCAATCTAAAATTAATTTTACTCTAGAAACAATTTTACAAATTAATACTTTACGGGAAGATAATTTAATAAAATATGCTCAGTTTGCCCAGCTTTTAGAAATCATCGGAGAGAATGTAGAAGACTTAGCACAGGAATTGCTTAGGGTAGAAAATAGTTTAGCTTTTGCTCGTGCCTCTAGCACGCATCATTCTATGATAGACATAGAGATATTAGAGTCAATGGTTAAGAAACTTAGAATTATTTATGCCCAAGAGCAAATATTAGATTTAGAACTTAGAGAATATTATGATATTATAAAACCAGGATCGTATTATATAGATAGTCAAGTAGTATTCATTTTTAAGTTTCCAATTTTCTCTCAGTCTACTTATGACTTACATAAGTTATCTGTTGTACCTAATAAGTATTTACAGGCTCTTATCCCAACCTTTCCTTTCCTTGCAACAAACGAGATGTCGTATGTGTACATAGAGGCTGAATGCCCGAAGCTAAAACACTGGTACCTTTGTGAAAAAGCAATCACCCATCAGGTTCGCACCAATACTGACTACGTTCAAGAGCTGATCACAAATCAAGTCCTACAAGAATCCTGCAAATTTACCAAATTTACCTTGACAAAAGAAGCTATGGAAAAACTGGATGACCAACACTACGTTCTGTCATTTCCTCGGCAAACAAAGACACAACTAATATGCAAACAGAAAGACTATACGTCGCTACAGGGCAGCTATCTCGCTACGATTCCTACGGGATGTCGTTTGAAATCCGAAGAATTTACCATTGCAAACGATAATGATGAAATTAAATGCCAGCCCCTTAAAATCATGAGGATACCATATAATGCTGGAAAATACGCTGCAACTGCTGCCCACGTCAAACTAAATTCGATTGATCTTCAAGGATTACACAGCATCCAAGAAAAAGTCATGATCCAGCCAGTCATGAAGACCTGTTCGACTTGAAAACCTGCAACCGGAGATACTTTATCACACGACAATCCCATTCTACGGAGTACTATTGGGTGCAGGCCTACTCTTCAGCATTCTCATATCTCGCCGTTATTTTTGCAATCAAGATAAAACGACAAAAAAGGACCAGCCAACTGTCATCTTGGGAGGAAAAGAAAACCCTGAGGACCTTCCTGCAACATTTTCACTCAACGTGCTAAAATAGTTGCCATTCTAAGAGGGGAGGAATTACATAGCGCTACTCTATGAGGACCGCTGACGCCGCACTTGCACAATGCCCTGCGCATATTGTTTCAACTAAATTAAAGAGCTGATTCATGTCCGGCTTTCATCGATTCCATGTATTGTAAATTAGTATATAACACGTAATTTATTTTGTAAGAGTAATTATTTCATATTCCTACTTTGAAGTGGAATGATTATTCATTAGGGTTAATTTTGTAGTTTTAGTTTATTAATTAAATTAGTTGTAAAATCATTTGGCTTTTTTTTTCAATCTTTCTGCTGCCGCAAACGTAATTTACTATACTATTTTCTATATACACCCAGACAAACAACAACAATTTATGAATTGGCGTTGTTTCGAGTTTAGATCGATTCCACTACACTTACATCATAAATTTTTCAAGCCCGTGTATTCAACTCAAAACCAAAACTCTCATCTCGGAGGAGATAACGGTACACGCAGGCGTACAATTTCTCTAATGCAAAATAACTAAATCTACATAGGTAATGCCTCTCCAATTGCTGCACTCACTGAGATCTCCCTTCTTTGGATCGGTTATAAGGAAGACTTTGTCCCAGTCATATGGTAGCTCTTCATCTTACCAGATGCGCTGTAGTAGGGGCGTCAGGGCATTTGTAGTCGAAGTCACATCTGCCTTCAGCATTTTTTTTCTTATATAACTTCATGCACTTGTGTACATTGGCGGACCTAATGCCCATGGCATTCTCTGCCAGCCAACCGTTGGGATGTGCAGAGATCTACTACGGTAGGTGCAACGAGGTTAAAGTTGTAAACAGCTACAGATACTGATACAGTTAACATAATATAAAACACTCAAATATACACATAATTATGTATACAAATATTCACAAACTTACATGTATACACACAAATACATGCACATACATATATGTCGGAGCGTCAGGGGAGACAATGCGAAGCTAGTTTAAAAAAGTTAGTCAGCTACTCTTTAACGTCATCAGCATCACCAGTGAAAGTTCTGCCAATAACGGTCTGGCCTTTTTAGAGATTAGCCGATACAAACAAACGGACAAAATTTTAAAATAATTGTTTTTTTTGCTGTAAGTGTTTGCACGTATGCACTTTATATGTATGTAAAAAGCTGTTTATTTAAAACAAATAAACAAATTCATTTTATTTATTTGTATAGATAAACGACTTACCAGCATCGTAAATAGCTTGATATGCATGTTCTAAGATCTTTTTTGACATTGTGTCCATAGCGTATGCCTGACGGAAATGCACCTTAAAGAATTGAGAATCAAACTGACGTAGATCAGGAACACTGCCAGCGTAGGGTGCCAGTTCTGGGAGATCTAAGGTGAAACGGATACCATCAGATGATACGGGGTTGACCTATAAAAATAATATCAATTTATATTTCTATAGAAGTGCAATAATCCAATGTGACAGGTACATTGCAATGAGATGTTTCTCTCTTTATAATCGTATCCAATAGGTAATTGTTATATATTTATGTATTACATATATATATTTACGTAATAATGCGTTAATTTTGTATGGCGTTTTTCTTTTAGAGGGGGAGGGGGGGGCTGTTTTTACAAAAAAGTGCCCTCTAAGGTGGAATATCTCGCAAACAGATACCTAAATCAAAAAATCTTCTTAGAAACCCTTCATTGTTTTTAAAAGACCCCACACGATGGGGTAGCCGCGAGAAAAAAAATCATCCCCACTTTACGTGTACGGGCGGTACCCCAAATAAAAATATTTTTCTCAATTTTATTGTAGCACTTTGTCGACGTAATTACAACACATATTCATGCAAAGTTTCATCTTTCTTGCGGGACGGACGGACGGACATGACGAATCTATAAGAGTTCCGAGTTATAAACTAAAAAAACTAAACAAACACGATTTTAAACTAGAAAGTAGAAAATAATTTTAATGTAAAAAGCGTGGGGCGACGTTATTGAACTATTTTCAGAAAGCACCCCACGCTTTGTAACATTAAAATTATTTTCTACTTTTTGGTATATAAGCGTGTTAGTTTAGTTTTTAAAACTTTTTTTTTGACTAGTTTGTTTAAACTTTTTTTTAAGTGTTTAAAATGGGTCAAAGTCGCACCCAAAGGAGTCGGTTACAAACACACAGGTAAAGTTAATAGACCAGTGCTTTTAGTGTTTGAAAACAAAATAAATTATAGTAGGATGAAACCCATTGTAAAAGGAGGAGAATATTGCAAAAATTAAAGGAAAAATAAATTACGGGCGATCTGAGGTCGGGAAGGGGGAGAGGGGGTAAGCCATTTTTTTCCCTTAAAACCTTAAGGGAAAAAAATGGCTTATCTCGATTTCCGACAAAACTACAAGTCCTATGGAAAAAAGTCAAATGGCAAAGTTATAGGTAATAAAAAGATCTACAACTTTTGCATACACACTTTTTTCACATAACCTCAAATTTATGTGAAAAATTCAAAAAACCAAGTTTTTGGTTTTTTATTTTTATCTTTTACAAATAAAATTATTTATTAACGAAATTTTGTGGAAACTTAGCTTTTCATATCCTGAATACACCGTAATTTATTTGATTTGAAATATCTATTTTTTCACCTCATTTTGACTGAATACCGAAAAAAACCCTAATTTTCAATCGAAAATTCGTCCGTCAAAATATCAACGTTTTTGACAAAAATTGGGTGTTTTCTATTCGATGAAATGTCTACTTTCCGATGGTGTAAAAATATATATACATTACCATAGTAAATCTTCTCAGAAAATGCAAAAAATGAAAAAACTCAAATTCGATATTTTCTGTTCTTTACCTTTTAATAGCCAAAAATTTTTCATAGGTCACTCAGGTATTATATTATCTTAAAATAGTAATAAATAGGCACATAAGCATATACTTTAAAGAAGATTCTTAAAACCCCCCTCTCCCCCTTCCCGACCTCAGATCGCCCGTAATTTATTTTTCCTTGAATTTTTGCAATATTCTCCTCCTTTTACAATGGGTTTCATCCTACTATAATTTATGTTCACTTTTTGTTATTTTAAGAGCTAAAAGCACTGGTCTATAATGTATCCTGTCGGTTTCAAAAGTAGCGCCTACCCGCTGAAGTGAACAGACGTGCCTTAGAATAGTTAGACGTGCTTACTGTTGTGTTAGTAAATTTATTTATTTTCGAAGTTATTGAATGGCGACGAAATGCAACGGCTGCGAAGCCGTTATCTACGATATATTCCTACATGCAGTGTTCTCAAGAAACCATTTGAAGTGTCGGGCGTTGACAACGGAGAAGTTTGAAGCATCCACGAGAGAGTTTAAGGAAAGTTGGGTTTGTCCAGAATGTGTGCGCAATATTCCCAAGAGAGGCAACGCAGATACACCGGGGAGAGGAAACTTAATCTAATATATAAAATTCTCGTGTCACAGTTTTCGTTGCCATACTCCTCCGAAACGGCTCGACCGATCTCTATGAAACTTTATATGCATATTCAGTAGGTCTGAGAATCGGCCAACATCTATTTTTCACACCTCTAAAACGCGAGCGGAGCTAGTAATGAATAAAACGTTCACACTCGGCGCGAGCGACTGCTACGTAAACACTGAGCGCCGTAATCGCCGCAACCCGGACGAGTCTATAGTGGAGGGCGAGAACAAGCTACTGGAGGAAGTACGATAGTTTCGTTTGGTAATAATGGCCCGATTGGATGAACATATTAGCCAGTATGTAATTTCACAAAATAGATTTTTAAAAACAGAAACTGAATTGAAAAATTTAGGAAAAATAATGGAAGTAGTTCAAGAGAAGGCCAATAAAGTTGATGCATTGGAAGAATAAATTCAAATCCTAATAAAGAAAAATGAACTGCTACTGAATAGTAATATTTAAAAAAAATGGCGCAGGATAATACTGAGTCAAAGACTACAAAATCGCCATCGAAAATATGATGTAGTGAAAAAAAATAAAGAGCGGGTAGTAGATAAAACTAACTAAGTGTAAATTTTTTTACATGTTGGGGGTTTGCAGAAGGAAACTCGAGAAGAGGATATAAAAAAATATGTAAAGAGTGTATGTGGAATGCAAGTGTCCGATAAAGTAGAAAAACTTGAACATAGGACAGAAAGGGACAGGTTATTGGCGTGCCAGAAAATAAATCGCTAGCTAAGCTACGCGGGTCGACGATGGCAGCCGCACCTTCTGGCAGTGCCGCACGCTCGCACGAACTTACTGCACAAGGTATAGCTATCGAGATAATCATAGCTGTCGAGGTGGATATATTTAATTGTACTTTGAGTTTTAAACATTTTAAAAGGATACTCAATATGATTGTGTGCGTCTCTTCAGTGTATGTGTGTGTGTGTGTGTATATATTTTGTCTGCAGAAATTAGATGTAAGATTACTTTAAAGTTAAAGTTAATTGCTTACTTACCTTTTGCACTCAGGCCGAAGAATATTATGTGTGTTGCCGTATATATTATTTAATACAGTCTTTATATGATTGCGGGGAAGGGTACATAAAAGGCCTAAAAGCCATCACCTTCAGAGCAGTCCTCTGTGGACGCTAGCACTAGAAATCGCATATACAGATTTTTCTCAAATAACAATTCTTAACAATTGTAGATAGCATTGACCACATAGAAAGTCATAAAGCTAGCTCTCATTTATATTTAATAGGTCAACGGATTGACTAGTCAGACGTATATTATTAAGTAAACATTGTTGTAAATATGCGATACCGACTACCTGTGTAACACAACACAAACCTTACGGCCTGGCCACGAGTTTTGGTCTTAGCGAAAAGCGGAGCGGCGTCGGTGAGCGGTGCGTTTTGCACGCCACGAACCCTAGTAGCGAATAGTTGCAGCGGCGACGGTGGACGTATTTAGGTAGTCGAAACGTGTTAAAAATCATGGCGTTATAAAAATTATCCCCTGTCTGTTTAGAAACATTTTTTTTTTTTTAAATATGATAGAATGAGTGCACGAACTAAATAAAGATCGGTATTTAGATGGTGGATTTAGTGACCTATACGAAGGTCCTACCTATAAGAAGTAACTGATGTTTCCAAGTGTTTTGCTAAGTAGGTACTTACAGAGAGAAAAAACTTTAAAAACTTGTCAACTACTTACATTGCGTATAAGACATACTAGTAGTTTCGTGTGTAGTTATATCTACAGACAAAACTACTGATATGTAAACTGTTTTGCTAATTAGGTACCTACTGACAGAGAAAAAAATTAACTTTTAAAACTTGTCAACTATCCACCTACATTACGTAAACATACCAGTAGTTTTGTCAACATATCAGTGGCTTCGTTTGGTAGGTACCTAGGTTCTATGTTTTTGTGTTATCAATTTAAATTAAACGTAAGTACCATTATATTCCGGAAAACATTGTTTATGTTGGGGATATTTTGACATCCATATAGGCGGTCTATTTAAATTTCTGTTATAAAAGCCTCGGTATCCATTACCGCCATAAAATCGTCTAAAATTTTTTGTTTTTATTTAACGCCGCTGAGTCCGTCACTCCTGCACCGCTGTCCACGCCGCTCTGTTTCGTGGCGTCGCACATGCGAACTTGTGCCTTTGTTCCCGCCGCTCTCCATACCGCTCGCCGCTGTAGCAATTCGCTCGGCAAAAACCGCTAGCTTTTTCGCTATGAGCGGCGACTCGTGGCGTGCCTCGTACATTTCTATACTTTTGATATGACCGCTCGGCGTTTCGCTTTTCGCTGCCGCTCACAGCGGAAAGGTCGTGAATGGGCCGTTAGAGGTTTCTCGTATTATGTCTTGTGGATATATCTTTGTACTTATATTTTATATGAAAAAAAAAGGTAATATGCAAAAAATTAAACCAATGGTATCATTATTCCTTACCTTATTGTATAATATATCAGAAAAATCCTGGACACAGAGTGACTTGGGAAAAAGGCCGGACATTCCAGATATAACGACTGCGTCGCCGCCATTATCGACAGGTAACTGAAACTCCGTTTGCCCGTGTTCCTGTGGTGTAGTTACCGTAGGTACCATTATTACAAAGTCTCCTAAAACAAATGAGTGAATATACACAAAAATATAATATATACTGACTTAATTTAATGAAAAACCGTCATAATAAAATATTAATTCTGCAATGAAATAGGTGTTCAAGACAAAATTTTCATTTCATTTCCATAGGCGGCGCGCATAGCGACCACAGGAGTCTCCCTGGTGGTTGGGCGAAGAGATTGAATACCGGGATCTCGCACCGATTTTTTTCGGGATTACAATCCCGGGATTGACCAACAGTCCCGAAATTTCCCGGGATTGAAAAATAAAACCCAGGCTGATAAAATCTTGTTCTACTCAAATTTTAACCGAAAGTTTTTTAAACTCGACAAAGTTAATCTTATTGTTCTAAAAATAAATTCACGCTTAATTAGGCCTCAACATTTTTAACAATAGTAGTAAACATAACAAAAGAGACGTATGCCTCTATAACTCGAACGTGATCCGACGCTTTTTCTTTAGCTTTAAGATATGATTTGGGAACATTTTGATGATCATTTGTAAATTTAGTTTATTAATAACTGTTAATTTGTATATATTATTATAGAATTAAAAAAAGATAATAAAATACTAGTTCCAAAATTATATTTACTTTTGTTATTTATTAAAAGTTCGTGTACTGTATACGCCTTGTGTAGACGCATACAGTACAGCGACGGTTAGGGAAGTTGTATGATATGGGCTGAGAGCAGATAGGTACTCAAGTTTTGGTGGCTCGGAGAGCTGATGCGTCGGATTTCACTTCGGGTGGCCGGCCTCGTGACACTAAATGCACTATTATGATTGTTCTTGGCACTG
The DNA here is from genome assembly GCA_932526445.1 of Phragmatobia fuliginosa. Lineage (NCBI taxonomy): Eukaryota > Metazoa > Arthropoda > Insecta > Lepidoptera > Erebidae > Phragmatobia > Phragmatobia fuliginosa. Next base: position 13,380,171 of record OW052076.1, on the reverse strand, counting down.
TGGTCTTTATTTTACCACGGCGAGGTGGATTTTCGAGCTGATTTGGGGTTTGGTACACTCACTCGCGTAATTGTTTGAGCAGAATATTATTTATCGGGTTTTGTATAAGCGCGCCCAGCGCTCGCGCCGCGGTTCAACCACGTTGTCAGTTTTAGTCTCACACTAAACGTCACTTCGCCTGTCAGTTTGACAAGCGCTCGAATACACACGTTCCGCTTCACCAGAACGTCACGAGCTAGCGTGAACAGTTCGTTTTGAATTAAATTCTGTTTAAGATTAGGGGTTAAAGTATAAAATTGCTGATTTATAATGAAAAAATCAAATTAATTTCCTTTTTATTTAACATATTTATTTAATCTAAATATCTACCATTATTTTCTATATGCCATCTAAAAGGAAGATCATTAATTTATGGCTTTGCGATAGAACTCTAGTGATATAGATTCTATAAACTATGTAAAAGTATTTTGTACTGCCTCCTGGAAAGAAACCTTTTTATGACTTAGAAAATTGTCCAGATCAAGAAAAAAATTGGAGTTCGTTGGAGTAAGGTCTGGCAAATACGGAGGGTGACGAATGGTTTCTTATTACAGTTCCTGTAGAGTTAAAAGCTGCAAGTTTTGCTATTGTTCCCGCCACTGCGGGACGTATGCGACGATTTCGACACAGTAGACATCTGCCGTTATTGCTTGACCAGATCGGAGAAAGCTGTAGTGGATAACACCATGCTGAGACCACCAAACAGTTACCATTATCTTTTTATTGGTAAGCTTTGTTTTAGGACACTGTTGCGGCGTTTGTCCTGGGGTCAACCACTGCATTTTTCACTTACGGTTATAGTAAAGAATCCACTTTTCATCACATGTCACAATTCGATCAAGACAACACAAAGGACAATGCCCATTCCCCGTACCATATTGCGTCATAGATATATTAACACCAAAATTAATATTTTATTTATGTGTATTATGTACTGACTTATAACGCTTTTTTTTGACCCGCATTTTAGAAATTCATTTAATAATGCTAAATAATTAGCAATTACCTACTTCCGCAAAACAATACTTAACCATATGTCAAAAGTTCATTTCCGAAATCTTGCGCGTTCCGTTGTCTGTTATTTCCGAGGTATAACAATGAACATAAAAATCTTTGTTCGCCTTATTAGCTTTACCCGTTGTATAAGTAAATAAGATTTTAATATAGGAAGTAAAATATGTAATTCTTTTACATCATTTTATTTTATCTCACCATTTCATAAAGTAAACATTGTGTATTTTCGAAACTCAAAACATACGTTCATGGCGATTCGGAACGCTTAATTACAGAACTGTCAGTGTTAATTTCGTTTTTGTTGTGATGATGTTGAATCGATGTTATTCTTGCTGCGTTTGAGTTGATCTGGTAGTTTTATCGTTTAATTAATTCACTACGTCTATAACAAGTATTGACAGTGTTGAGATATAGCTCTTTCCTGTGGATTATCGAGATAGTGACTTTGAAGTGCCGTGTCGCGACAGTGACTCTGTAGACGCCAGCCGGCGTTCATGGTGTTTGGCCAGTAAAAAATGGATCTAAGTGACATTGTGACTTTAGGGAGTAGTCGTCGGCGGTGTATTAACTGTGCGTTGGCGATACCAAGGAATAGGAAGGATACACTGATACATTCGGTGGGAAGTGTTCACGCTAGCATACTCGAATATTGACCTCATGGTTTACACCTACTTTGGTAAGTTTTTTCACTAAACATTCATAAAAGCATTCATGATATATTATATCTGTAAAATCTTTTAGATGGCCTTGCACATCTTATAAATGTAATAGCTGTAGAGGTCCTTCGCCTAAATCCCAGTCCTAGCCAAAATTGTAGCCAATAAGTTCAACTAACTGTGAAATATTTAAGTGCATAAATTGGTTAAGTGCATAATTATATTTTCACAAACATTTATGTAATTATTTACTGTATGTATTAACTATAAGGCTTTTTCGTCAACAAACACACATAACTTGGATATGTCAGTGTATTGAATAATGAAACACAGTATAACAAGTTTTTATTTTTCAGATTACTCCGGATAATATTATATGCCACAATTGCTACTTGTTGATCCAAGAAGGAACAATTGGCAGCCCAGAAGTTAGCAATGAAAGTGTTTGTTTTGGTTGTGGTTGATCATTATTACGCACTAGTGGAAGAAGAACCTACCAGATAAGGCCGGATTCTTTACAATGAGATGTGATTTTGCTATCGACACCACTTCATCTAGTAAGTACAATATTTACACAAATGAAAATGCAGTGAATGCTTCATCTATCTTATTTCTAGTATATTCCTTAAAATACATGTAATTTTAATTATTTTAGGTCTCTAGACTTGAGAGAGCATGTGCTGCTTGCTGGAGATTGGCTAATAGGATAGTCAACAGACAACTGTAACATGATCTTCATAGGCCAACCGGAAATGAAGAAGTTCAAACAACTGATGAGCCGCCATCAAGAATTACCTCTTCTATATACAGACGGGCAGCGAACACTGCTAATCACTGTTTATACATGAACTGTACTGGACCCGAACATCTAGTAATAATATCTGTGTATTGTGCTTACATGCTAATAAACTTAGTGTACGGTGAAGTTTAGACTTTAATTTATTCCTTCGAATTTACCACTACACTACAGCAGCCTAAGGAAAACATACACGCACTTTCAACCCTACACCTCTCTCAATACAAAGTACTTAAAAATCACCGATTTTATATACCAGCGTCAGCTCGAATTTGCCAACACCATTTATACCATGGACCTTGGTGTAAATTAACATCAACACTAACTAATTTTACTGCACAACAGTCTGATGAAATGATGGGTATAATGGAACGGTTGTCTGTTAGAAATACTCTTGATTTCAGTAGTCTGCTTAATATGTCGCCTGACATGTGTCATTATTGGTTAGGAATATCTCCAGATCAATTTAATGAATTAATGTTTACTATACCAAGATTAGATGAAAAGGTACCGAATGCTGATTTAGCATTTTCAATTTTTTTAATAAAACTCAGAACTGGAGAAAGCAATGAGAGATTCGCATCTCTGTTTAAAATACCTCATCTACTTTAGAACGGTACATGGATAAAGCCAAGGAATGCCTAATTAATCAATTTGTACCTCAATATTTGGTCATATGGGTGTAAAAGAAATAGCGGCAAAATTATTCCTGAGGGGTTATTTGGAAACCCAGAATTATCCCCGGATACAAAACCTGCAATCATTATGTGTGATGCTACTTACATTTTTGTTTAAAATAGTAGTAACTATACGATTCAAAAGAATACATATAACTTACAAAAGCTTGTTATCTGATGATTTATAATTAATTATATATAATTAATATATTTGATTATGTACCTAAAAGTAAATGATTTATCTGGCTATGTAAGAAAATAAATGTTTAATCAGACATCTCAAATTATTTATTTGTGTTACCTTGTTAGTATGTAAGTGATTTAGTTTAATTTTAGCAATCGAACTAAAACATGCAGCAACTTATTAAAAGCCTAAATAAGTAAAGGACTCAATTATAACCACTTTTAACAGTCTTAAGATCATATTCTCCATGGTAAGCCGAGGCATAACTTAAAATACTACTCATGCCTGTGTTAGTCACAATTACAACTCACAATGTAAAGGGGGCGAAGAAGTCCGGGCCCAATTTATCGTGCTCGTGTAGTATCTATAATATACAATTCGCACAAACGCAATCGCGCTTTATCTATGTCGCAGGTATATTGTCAAAACCATTAGATTATAATCTACCGTAGTGAAATTATAATAAAACTGCTATCCTAATTATAATTTTGCTATTATAGTGATACTCTAATATCACGGCTCGTACAATGTACCTGCGACATCTATAATAATCACGCTGATTCAAAATTACTAAAATGTTTTCATCAGGCGTTTTCCAACTTAAATAAGTCAATTTCTCTAAAATGCGGATAAACATTGACAAAATATTTTTGATGGTAAAAGGTTAGATAAAAACTAAACTATTGACGGCAAATTTGGTTTGACGCAAGTTGGTACGGATCTCCATAGAAAAATGGGCATTGTCCTTTCAACACCTGTTTTTTTCTGCAGATCAGTCAAATCATGAGGCACCCATTTTTCATATTTTTTATTATATTGATTTGACGCAAATGAGTCAATATTGTTGGTAAGGTAACGTTAAATAATGCCGCTAATTCCCAGGTAGTTTGGCTCGGATTGGATTCCTCCATCTCTTTCAATTCATTGTTTTTCACATGTGTAGGTGGTTTCCCAAGTGGTTCGTTCTTCAAATTAAAATTTCCATCACATAAGTGTTTAAACCAAAACCACACGGTACGTTCATTAGCAGGCCCTCTCCAAACGAAACATATTGCGAGCTGTTTCTGCAGCGTTAGTTCCGCGTCGGAACTAGTATTCAAAAATCACTCGAATTTTCGAATTATCCATCTTTCTCGTCCAAGCTGAATAAAAAAACTACTGATATTCGATAATCGAATATTACACATTTTTTAAAAGAAAAACCTTATAGGTACGATCCGAAAAAAGTTTCACTCAAAAATCTCAAACCATGACTAAGAACCATCATTACAATAAAACGGTAATTTCATACTTTAACCCCTATTATTAAACTATTACAAAATTTCGTTTAATCCCGGTATGGAAAAAAAGTCCGGGATTTGCAAACTCTAGTTGGGCGCATTGAAGCGCTGGGCTTAGTTGGGTGACCCTGGTTAAGACAAAGGACCTTTTGTTCCATGGGCCCATATAAAGTATCTGGGCCTCTACCTTGACGGCAGGTGGCTCTTCAATAAGCACTTCCGACACCCTGCCTCAAAGCTGGTTGCGCCCAATTTTAGTGGAGTCGGCGTCCCAAAAATACAGCTGTACACGGCGGTTGTTCGGTCAATGTTACCTCTAGTAACCCTTGATGATATTGGCGATTAGAGCCAAACGCGGTTACCACATAGATTCTATTTGTAAGATTCTGCCTTTAATTAAATGAGTATTTATGGATACCTAAACATGAGTATAGTTCGCGAAAAGTTTTGTTTCGTGGAGTAGATTCTTGATTTGTTGTTACGAAAATATATCGTTTGTGTGCACTACCTCTATGTACGAACACATCAAAAACTACTCCAAGTAAAATGTTCATTGATATGCGTAGAAAAGCAGATATAAAAGAAATACTAACTGCCTTATTGATCTAGTGGTTAGCGTAGGCGGCTGCTGATCAAGAGGTGCGTTCGATTCCCGGATCGGACCAAATATTTGTGTGATGTGACCTACGAATAAATAATAAGTCAGGAAGTCTAACTCGGAACAAATTTCATACAAAAAGTGGCCCAACTTGAAACCAAAACGACTTATGAAACAAAAACCAATCATAACCGAGGTTAGAGATAGACATTATTTGTGATTGGTTTGAATTCAAAACAAAAGCAGGGATTGGTTCATGCGCTTGCTGCAATACCTGCTATGACAGCAGCGTGAACGATGTTATGTAATAAGTCGATCGGACAGTTAATAAAATAATAAAACAATATAATTGTATAATTTTTATATTTTTTTGTAATAAACGCTATGTCCCTCGAAATATAATAATTAATTGTTTTTGCTTAGAAGACATTAAAAAAGAATCTTTTTTCGCAATATTTATGGAATATCTTTTTTTTCTAAACTACATAAATAGTTTGCGCGAGAGGCACTACGAAAGTGGTAAAATGAAGTGAAGATGGATTCTGAAAAATTTAACGATTACACATTTTATATAAAAAAAATGGTCATTATTTGTATGGTGACTGTTTTTTCGCAGTATCACCATTTTTCCTGCGTTCTAGATTTCTGATTAATGATAGTCGTATCACTGCCAAAATAGATTTTTTTCGTAGTTTATGTTTTAACATGGTTGTTCTAGGTGTATTCAGAGCAGATTCAATATCTCATGATGGTATATTAATATTGGCGTTACGCATAATACTCTTTCTTTAAAAGTATTGATTTCGTCTGAAACAAGTCTATTTTCAATTTTTTTTTTCTTGGTTCTAACACCATCGTTATATTCAGTGATGATTTTAGCGACCGCGGCCGGCGCGGTTCTACAGGTTGCCCGCCGGTGCAGCGGGAGCCGCAAAAAACCGCGCACGCCGCGGGCGTAAAACGCGTCGTGAGTTGTGCTTTGTTTTTTTCATATAAATCTGCATTCTACGGAAGCTGCGGGCCCGCAACCGCAGCGGGCACGGGAGAAAAACGCTTCGTGTGTACTTAGCCATAATGAAGATGGTGATCCCTACTCCTAGATTCTACTCATATTTCTAGTCTATCTATTCTTAAGTCTTAAACAGGCTCGTCAAGTTGTTTAGTAAACCAAAACAGGTAAAAAATAAATAGAAATATAATTAACCTACCTTTAGCTTGAAATTAAACAAAAAAGATAAACACTGTTGTAACTTTTGAACACTGTTTTGCATGAAATCTAATTCAAAATTAAAAAAAGAACTATATAATTTTCAACCTCAAATTCCCTGCACCGTAAGAGCAATACGTGGTTATTCGCACGTTTCCAGATTTATATAACGTTTGGTGGACAATAAATTAACATACAATCAAAAATATGCAACAAACCATTAGAAAAAACGAATTAACACAATATTTGTACCTATACATCAAAGCGTCATGTCGAGTACATTAACTAATAAAAATAAAATTCGGAACGATTGAAGTACTTCAATTTTACAGTTTACCTTTACTTAAGTAAAATTAAATAGTTCGACTTAATAAGGGTTTCGTAAGTGAGTGTAAGACCGGAGGCCCAATCATTCTGCAAAATTCTCCCGGTTTCCGGTGGCCGGGAGAATGATGCAGAAACATCTGAATGGTATGGGTCACCATGCTGCATTGCCTACTCTCAAAATAAGGTTGTAAACCATACTCCTGGATTCTGCTATTTTCCATCACTTTGGTAGGCTTAAATAGATGAAAAATAATAATAGGTTTTTCAATAACTGGTGTTCAACTTTAAGAAAGTGAATTTAGTGCATTTTTTTGTTCCATGCGGAATTAGCTCGCAATTGCCCCATGGTGTGTCATAAGTGATGGCTATGTCGAACTCAAACAGATCAAAAACCGCAAGCTAGCTAGGAAGAAAAAACCGTGGAATACCGACGTACCTCGGACTACCTATGGTTTATAGATGACCCTCTACTGTGCGGGAACATCGATGTTCCCTCTCTGCCAAACAAAGAGCACGCACGCTTGCGCACGGTAACGCACGGTAACGCTCGCGTTGCATCCCCGGCCTGCTTCTTCTAGGGCGACAGATGGCCCACCTTTCACCCCCAGGCTTACGCTTATAGAGGAAAGAGATTATTTTTCAATCGCCAGTGCCTGAGTCGCTTGCACCAGTACCTAACTAGTTCCCAGGCGTGGTAAACTGGAAGTTTTCCAAGCCTTTCTGCTATCTCCTTTGTAAGCAGTAAAAAATGGAGCAGTTCCATGCACTCTCGTTCCATATCATGACTGCAAACAAGTTACCGAGCGAGAGAATATTCAATCCGATGGCTGCCATGTGATCTCGCCTCAGTTCACTCCACGCCTACCATACTGCCAGTGTGAGGAGTGCCGTATCCACTTTTGCAGTCACGAAGTGGTGGCACCGCCGTGGCACCCAGGCATTGGCTCTTTGCGAATTGGATACAGGTGATCACCGGAACATCCCTTTCCAATGATCATCAACCGGTATGATAGGATTCATGATTGAACTAGGTGCGGAAGGACTATCTGCACAAAAAAGACGTGTTTGAATCCACAATGAAATTAAAAGCAAATTTCAGGAACTATCTGAAACATTAAACTTAAACATTACTTTTTTACTAGTATCGCTTGACTAAGCAGACGTGTTTTTTGTAGCGGACAAGATGTACTAAACTATTAAATAATTTTATTAAGTACTAGCTTTCCGCCCGCGGCTTCGCCCGCGTGGAATTCAGTGGAATTCAGAATTTATTTTCGTGGTAAAAAGTATCATATGTCCTTTCTCAAGTTCAGTTCTATCTTCATACCAAATTTCATCAAAATCGGTTCAGTGGTTTAGGCCATTCGCATACTGCCCCGCGCTCCGTCACATAGCGCGGAGTGGCAGATTTCAATATTGTATGCAAGTACATCGATTTGTATAGAAAACACGCCAGGTCCCACACACCAAAAACGCGCTACGACGCGTGAGCGCGTGCCGCTAGCAGATTCGGGATCTGCTGCCTCGCGCGTGAAAGCGTAACAGACAGACAGACAGACAGAGTTACTTTCGCATTTATAATATTAGAAGGGATTACACCATCGGAAAGTGGAGATTTCATCAAACAGAAAACACCCCTATTTTTTGAAAAAAGTACATATTTTGACGGGTGAATTTGCGATATTAAGTCAAAATAGGGTGAAAAAATAAATATTTCAAATCAAATAAATTACAGTGTATTCGGGACATTAAAAGGTAAGTTTTCACTAAACTTCGTTTAAAAATAATTTTATTTGTAAAAGATAAAAATAAGAAACCAAAAACTGGGTTTTTTAATTTTTACAAATAATTTGAGGTTATGTGAAAAAAAGAGTAAATAAAAATCAGCCAAGTGCATGTCAGGCATACAAAAGGGTTCCTCAGTCACCCATAATGGTACGTGGATTAGAAATTGTATCCAATGGATAATTGTTATGTTTACGAATTAATGCGTTAATTTTGTATGACGTTTTCAAAGTAAGCACATCGTAGAAGTTAAGCCTCTATAACTCCTGAACTAACAAAGTCATCTAATTCGTTATAGTTTTCAGTTAAAGTTATTTATATGGACCATTTTCACGAATTTTTCCTTTAAAGTGGAATTTCTCGCAAACGGATACCTAAATCAAAAAATCGTCTTAACAACCCTGTTGTTAAAACAATGTTTTTAAAACACCTATATAATGATACTCCACATGATGGGGTAGCCGCGAGAAAAAAATAACATCCCCACTTTACGTTTAGGGGAGGTATCCTTAATAAAATTATTTTTCATAATTTTATTGTAGCACTTTGTCGACGCAATTACAATACATATTCATGCAAAGTTTCATCTTTCTAGCACCTACCGTTTGGACGGTAAGTCGAGGACGGACGGACGGACGGATGGAGGGGCAGACGGACATGACGAATCTATAAGCGTTCGAAGTCATAAACTTCGAAACCCTCTAAAGTAGTAGATCTTGTAATTACCTACAACTTTGCCATTAAACTTTTTTCCATAGGGCTTGTTTTGCCAGAAATTGAGATAAACCGTTTTTTACCCTTTGTTTTATATATTTAGCCTTCAAAAGTGACTTTACCCTGCCTGATGGAAAGCATAAGCAGAATCCAAGAGTCGGGGCTACCACACTTGCTGTGAATGCAGACAATAATGTATGGCGGCCCACACTATGGTGGCTTAGTGAGATGCTTTTTCACGCCCCGCTTAAAGGACCCAAAAACCTCCCCCCTATCCCTTCCCGAGCTCAGATCGCCCGTAAATTATTTTTCCTTTTATTCAATAGGTTTCATCCTACTATAATTCTTTTGTTTTCAAAAATTATCTACCCTGGTCTAGTGGTCTATAAGTCATTTACAAACTATCATTATGGTTGCCATGCAAGTGTGTTATGCCTAGCAACCTGTGAAGTTTTGACAGAAGATAAACAGTGATACATTTTGACATCTACGATTTCTGTATTTTTATAATCTTTTCAAGCTTTGGCCTTTGTATCTCGATTATTGCAGTAAAAAGTAGCCTATGTCCTTTCCCAAGTTCAGTTCTATCTTCATACCAAATTTCATCAAAATCGGTTCAGTGGTTTAGGCGTGAAAGCGTAACAGACAGACAGAGTTACTTTCGCATTTATAATATTAGTAGGGATAAGATTCAATCTGTCTAGACAAGCCACCAGAATAAACCAAATGCCAAAAAAAGCGTTTTTGTACACGTTCCAAACGCAACGAGTGTACTGCATAATGTGGCCGCCAAACTACACTACTATATTCTAAGTGACTTCGAATTAGACTTTAATAAAGAATTATTTTCGTCTTACTATTTCTGAGAGGTCTACAATTTCTTATCATGAAACCCAATAACTTTGAAGAAATTTTTATTATACTATTAATATGTGGAATAAAAGTTAATTTTGAATCATACAATATTCCGAGATCTCGAATAGTATCGACTTCAGCAAGTTTATGCGTGTTTATATAGTAATCATGTACACACACACATTTCTCTTTCTCGTAAACTTTATATGATAACATTTATTAGAATTCAAATGCATCCCATTCAATTTGCACCAGTTGATTAGTCTATTTAAATCACTCTGTAGGAAACGTGCATCTTCATCAGTCTCTATTATTCTAACAAATTTCAGGTCATCCCCTTCATCATTAGTGAAAGCCATTTACTACTACAAAAAAGTTCCTTTCTATTAGGTACGACTGCATCCATTCCAAAAGAGCTCCAGTTATACCATATGCACGCAAGTTATTGATTAATCTAATGTGGGAAATTTTATCGAAGGCATTATTAAAATCAGTATAAATGACATCAACCTGTCGCCCCGAGTCAAGGGCTTTCGACAACAACTCTGTATAAGGTAACAAATTAGAGCATGTGGCTCTTGATTATACGAATCCATGTTGATGGTCGCTTAAGTACAGCTGCAGGTGGTTTTGTATGAAAGGGCAGACCAATGATTTAAAAACTTTTTGAAAAACTGATAGAATGGAAATAGGTCTGTAGTTCGTTACAATGTTTTTGTCAGATGACTTAAATATTGGAACCACTTTGGTACTTTTCCATTTAGAAGGAAATATCCCCGAATATAATGATTTATTAAAAATTAATAGAAGTGGTCTAGTTAGTTCGTGTGCGCATGCGACAACAAATTTGGGCGGTATTTCGTCTGGACCTGTTCCCTTTTTGCAATCTAAGTTCTTTAATTTATAAAGTAGGGTATCAAACTGTATTAGTGGTCCCGTTACACCCAAACTATTATTGTATAATTCTCTCATAAAATCAGAACAACAAGAGTCCACAATCTGGTTAGGGCTATAAACAGATGAAAAGTAAGCAGCAAACAATTCGCAGAGTCAGTTATATTTGAGGTGGTCGTAGATCCATCGGTCATAGCAGCGGGATATGCACTAGAACCACCTCGTTTGGCTTTAACATATGTCCAAAAGGCTTTCGGGTTTTCTACGTTTTTAGGGTTCCGTAGCCAAATGGCAAAAAACGGAACCCTTATAGATTCGTCAAGTCTGTCTGTCTGTCTGTCTGTCTGTCTGTCTGTCTGTCTGTCTGTCCGTCCGTATGTCACAGCCAATTATTTCCGAAACTATAAGAGCTATACTGTTGAAATTTAATCAGTCGATGTATTCTGTGAACCGCATTAAGATTTTTACATAAAGATAGAAAAAAAACAATACATTTTGGGGGTCCCCATACTTGGAACTGAAACTCAAAAATTTTTTTTTCATCAAACCTATACCTATACCTATTCTATGGATAGGTGTTCAAAAATGATGTTGAGGTTTCTAATATCATTTTTTTCTAAACTGAATAGTTTGCGCGAGAGATACTTCCAAAGTGGAAAAATGTGTGTCCCCCCCCCTCTAACTTCTAAAATAAGAGAGTGATAAAACTAAAAAAAATATATGTTGTACATTACCATGCAAACTACCAACGAAAATTGGTTTGAACGAGATCTAATGAGTACTTTTTTTTTAATACGTCATAAATCGTAACACGCAATTTACCTTTCATCCAATCAATACACTAGTATAAAAACATCGATGAAAGTTACAACGAACTACAAGAACTTTTATATGATGTTACTTGCTGATACGGAACCCTTCATGGGCGAGTCCGACTCGCACTTGGCCGCTTTTTTTTAATTGTCGTTATATAGTTATTAAAACAGAGAGTCGCAAGTTTATCGCACTGCTTACTGATCACCTTCAATTCAATAGCATCTAAGGGGTTTTTGTATTTAATGAAGCGTTTTCGTATTTTAGTTTCGTATTTTGTAAATTATTTTTCCTTATATTTTTGTAATATTCTACTCCGTTTACAATGGGTTTCATCCTATTATAATTTATGTTCACTTTAAGCGGCTTCTACCCTGGTCTATAAAACTTTCTAAGTTAAATAATTTGTTTTTTTGAAGGCCCCTGTGCATGTTGATATACAGTAATTTATTAATTGGACAATAAAGTCTTAAGATGACTTTAAAATCTTAGTAGGTATTCCATCCCAACCGCATACCCAAATGTATTAATTATTTCACTTGGCAAAGTTTTCCCTATCTGAGCAGAGTAGAGATTAACACAATTCATTGATTCAGTCAGGTATGACTGAGCAGCCCACCATGGCAGTTTGCAGAAGTAAATTTTGTAGTTCGTTCATTGCTGAATCGGAAATCACCTGGTCTGCACAACTGTTGGCTTAAGCAAATAATTAGCTTGTTTTTGTTATCAGTTCACTGCTGGATATATGCTGGATATGGTAATGTGAACATGTAAGAATTGTTTCAGTTCGTTTTTCTTTGTGTCACCTTGTATTGTATTTGTATTTCAGTCGCTACAGAGTCATTAGGTCAATTCTAACATTATGTTTTACTTTATATATTATTAATACAGTATAATACAGACTATTTACAATTTAAATGACTAAAATATTATAATACATGATTCGATTTGCTAATAATTGTCAATATGACTGAATTGTAAAATTTTAGACAAAAATGTAATAGCTTGACGTCTTAACGGTAAAGCTCTCAATAAGCTTCTGAACATATAGTAAGAAGGCTTGATTCTCACACGGAACAAAAGTGTACCTGCTTCAAAATATTTTCAGTTTATTTTTGTATGTATGAGCCTGCCAAAGCGACTCCACTCTGCTCATGATGGTAAGGATGAGTTAAATCTTAGAGTAGTGGTACTTATTGCAGATAATGCAGTATGGTGACCCATACTATGGCGGCTGATTGAGACTCTTCTGCATCATTGGGCCTCGGTTCTTCACTCACCAATGAAACACGATAACATTAATATTATCCTTTTTTAATACGCTCATTACAATACTTATATATTTATAAGACACGCGTAATAAGGGCCAAGGCTATCTATTGTCTACAATTGAACTCTTTTGATATTAAATAGTAAAATGTACAGTATTTTGAAAAGGAATATAATTCTCAGTTTTATACAGATTCTGTTGTTTACTGGATTGACTTAAATAGGGCTGCCATTGGTCCAAGTTTTTATGGATCTGTTACCGTTTTGAGACCGTCCGTTGAACCTCCGGGCGGGTTATTTGTTATTCGGGTCAAATGCGGTCATTTCTTGTTGCATTTTCAGAATACCACTATCAATTTACGCTATTTTCAAATCGTCAAACATTTAAATTAGTAACATTTTTTAGCATCGACTAACATAATATCCTCTGAATATCCGACGAGTTCAGACACTTTCTATTGTTATTTTCTCCCCTTACATTTTTTAAAAAATTGTGCCCTCTTCCGCTTTTCCCACCGTGAAGTGAAGTGAAAACATACAAGTTCTATTAATTTGTTTGTCTAATCTACCAAATGCGAAAGGTCCCCAAGATTCTCAAGTAAATTTACATTTAGTATCATTGGTAGCAATATTAGTTTAACTTCTAAGAAACATTTTGTGTATGAGTTTTTTTATTGAGTTTTCATTTATAAATCTTCAACAACCCTTAACGGCACACTACTGGGCTCTCAGGAGTAGCCAGTAGTGGTTTAAGGATATAAGTCCCCACGCTGACCGAGGGCGGGTTGACGGGAGATACGTTGTGGCTACGTAATCCTGCCATTAGCTATTTTTAAGTCACTCGAAGGTCTCCAAGCTTTACGATTTTTAAGCTTTACAACTGTTATCTTATAAAAATAACGTATGTTAATGTAGAGCGACCGAAGCAGAGCTGTTAAGTGTTGTGGCACGCCCTTTTCGCCCAGTATCTGCCACAAGCAGTCCCATCTCACGCAGTCAAAGGCCTTGCTGTAGTCCACAAAACATAGTACTACTGGTGTGTCGAACTCATAGGACTTCTCAAAGATTTGCTAAATGTTTATTAGTTGTTCTCTGGTTCCCTTGCCCTTCACAAAACCTGCTTGTTCCTGTGGTATTTGCTAATCCAGAAAATGACGGATGCGCGCACTGAGGACTTTGCTGGCGTGCGAAATTAATGCAAGGGTGCGGTAGTTGTCGCATAGCTTCGTGGAGCCCTTTTTATGAAGGGGGAGAATGATTGACTCTGTCCAGTCTTGGGGCCATATGCCAGTGTTCCAGATGTTGTTACAGATACTGTGCAGAAGGTCAGTGCCCTGTTCACCGAGAGCGACAAGGATTTCTGTTGTTATATGATCTGACCCAGGGGCTTTCCTAGTTTTGAGTGATCTAAGGGCAGCTGCTATCTTAGATCGTAGGATTGCAGGTTCAGGGTCAAAAATAAGTTCTACTCACTTTTAACAGTTGTAAAATATATTTCATACATATTTTAATTAATGCTAATGATTCTGGTAGGAGTGCAATTAAAAAGTAGTTTTGCAATTGTATTGTTCGCTGTTGAGTGGTAGGATGCTGTGCCCATGTTATGACAGTAATATGATATTTGGGTTGGGCACGGCATCAGACAAATATTTTCATACCCGCTCAATTTCTGGATGATGTACTGATCATATATGATACAAATGATGTATAAGATCATAAAATGCCTATTAGATCTTATCAAAACTTAACAATGTACATGTTGAATTTAAGCAAAATGATTGTTAAAATACTGATCTGACAATAACTTAAAAATCCCGACTTTTTATAAAGCAATACCTTTACTATTTTATTCTTAAAATTACATATTAACATTTCCATATGCGTTTATGTGTGTGCACCTAGGGCCGAAGTGTCTATGGGAGGTGGGCATTCCCCTTTGATTGTTTAAAATATGGATCAAAATATCAAATAACCATACATTTAAGAAAGTTTGTATTGTGACTACGGACCTCCAATACATTATTCAATTTATTTTAAATCTATTCAATGTTTTGAATCATCATTTATTTAGATATTTTGATATATTAAGCTATTGAAAATCTAACTTAGGATCTGCATATCTATAAAGGAATAAGAATTAAGAAGGTATGCATTACAAATATTTTTCATTTCAAATTCGTCCAGGATCGTTTGGTCCAAATGATCATTGATAATCGCTGCACATCTCAAGTCTGAAGTAATATTGGCAAGAGATGAGTCTAACTGATGAACTACTACTGTTTGTGTTGAAAGTTTCTTCAGGTCAGCTTTTTCTAACTGTGAACGTCCCAAGGCAGCGCGTAGTAGAACAATCTGTGAGTGTAACTGCAGCCCTTCATGACCCTTATAATTAAGCATATAATTGATGCGTGCTACTGCATACTCCATAAGCGTCCGTACGTACTGCTCTGTGTGTGCTACGTGACCTTGAAGAATACGCACATATTCTTCAATTTTCTCAGAACACGTTTTGTATGAAGTATCTTCTAGTGACATTGAAACTTGACCACCCAGTAAAGTATAGATGTGCCGTAGCACGCCATTCTGGATCTGATCTGCACTCTTGAATTCTGCCAGTTGAATACCAACTTCATCTGATAACTCGTGCGATGCACATCCGATACAAAATACCTTGCCTGTTAATCCTGAAACAGTAAAATTAGATAGGGACGTTAAAAAATATTTTTAATTAGTGACACAGTATCTAGTGGCAGAACTGATTGAAAATCACAATTCACAAAACTCGATTAGAAACACACAAAAATTACTATAAACAACTTAAAAATTTAGTCACGTCCAGTTTGAGACAAGAGAAAAAAGCGTATTTTAAGTTCTATGTTAACAATAACTCTAAAAATCCCAAAGAAATGTGGCGCCATTTAAAAAGTATATCTGTTCTCAATGATCCATGTGAGCCCTGTATTCCAGATCATTTAAATATTGCCGACGATATTAACAATTTTTTTTTGGATTTGCCTGGTAACACAAACGCAGATCGGAATACATTACAGCATTTCAAAAAATCTAAAGTAATTGAAAACCATTTTGAATTAAAGAAGATCTCAGAAAAGGATGTTATGAAGATAATAAATATGATAAGGACTAAGGCTTATGGACACGATCTGGTTAACATTGACATGATCCGTCTGACGCTGCCTAAAACGTTGCAAGTAATCACTAGTATAATTAACAGATCAATAGAAACGAAAGTATTCCCCGACTCATGGAAAATAGCTTTAGTGAAACCTATTCCCAAGACAAGAAATATTACACAACTAAGTGATTTAAGACCCATTAGTATACTTCCTGTTATATCAAAGATTATGGAGAGAGTTGTCGAAAGACAGTTGAAGCCTTACCTGGAGATCAACTCCATCTTACCCACGTATCAGTCAGGATTTCGCTCAGGACATGGAACTGCAACAGCTTTAGCTCAAATTGCAGATGATATACTGTCAGAGTCAGATGTTGGTAATAGTTCGATTATGGTGCTGTTGGACTTTTCCAGGGCCTTCGATTGCTTAAATAGAGAACTGCTACTTGCCAAGCTAATTCATTATGGAATCTCCTCAGAAAGCTCCTGTTGGTTCAGATCTTATCTTACAAATAGATACCAACAGGTAATTACAGATGATGGCAAGGGCAATAAGGTGAAATCGAAAATGATGCCCACCGTAAGAGGAGTCCCGCAGGGCTCTATTTTAAGTCCTTTGCTCTTTGTAATTTTTACAGCCGACCTGCCTCACATCCTACAGTATTCTAAAGTACATCTGTATGCAGATGACACACAAATTTATATATCATTTAGACCAACAGATACCAGTCAGGCCATAAGCCATATATCAAATGACTTGGAGCGAATCCTTGATTGGTCTAAGAAAAACACGTTAGTCCTTAACGCCGCAAAAACAAAATGGATGTTGATGGGTACTAAGCATCAAATAAAGACTGCAGGCAGTCAATTATCACTTAAGTTTAATGGGGAAACACTTGAAAGAGTTAAGACTGCAAGGAATTTGGGACTTGTGATGGATGAAGAGCTGCGTTTTGCGGAGCATATAAATAGACTTGTAGGCTCCTTCTTCCACACATCATCCAACATCATTCACGCATCCACATACATACTCTTTTCTTCCTTCGCCTCATTTCATCTTTATGAAAGTTGGGAGAAAAATAAAACGTCATGTGTGACTTTTGTGATTTGGAAAATCTAGAGAGATACTTCTCTTGCTTCTAGCTATGTCTCTAGATACATATAATTTATTGTAAATTAATCCTGTACATAATCTAATCTTTCTTCTTAGCACCTTCTATAGATAAAATATATTGTAAATAATAAGTGCGCTGTAATTTCCTTGTACATACATTTTAATAAACATCTGTACATAATACCCGAGTTTTACATACGGAAACCACGGATCATCGCGCCCTTATATTGGTGACCCCGACGAAGGATATACATAAAGAAGAGAATGGATAGCTCTATTGACGACATGGCGCTCTTACGTCTTGCGCAACAGATTACGGAGCTCACCCGGCAAGTTCATAGTCTATCTACAGATATAAACTCACGACCTAGACAGCGCTCCGTTGATCGCGCCCATCAACGATCTACCAGCCGATCACAGTCGAGTTACCG
Organism: Phragmatobia fuliginosa; assembly: GCA_932526445.1. Classification (NCBI taxonomy): domain Eukaryota; kingdom Metazoa; phylum Arthropoda; class Insecta; order Lepidoptera; family Erebidae; genus Phragmatobia; species Phragmatobia fuliginosa. The sequence goes on along the minus strand of OW052076.1, from coordinate 13,362,385 downwards.
GCGGAAACCTACTTGCTGGTACCACTTCAAATTCGGCGAGAAGGCGAACAAATGCATCAAGCCATGCGACTACCGTGCGGGAAATGCAACCGGCAATCAGTAATGGCGACCGATGATTGCCCGTCCTCTACGAGTGGTCGCCTCTTTGTCACCGACCGACAATCGAAGATGCAGTTTCTGGTCGACACCGGCAGCGACCTGTGCGTCTTCCCAAGGTCGGCACTTCGTGAACGACGTAGTTCTACGGACTTTAAGCTAAGTGCTGCAAATGGTAACGAAATTCTCACTTACGGTTTTGTACATTTAAACCTAAATTTTGGCTTGCGCAGAAGTTTCACATGGCGTTTTGTGGTAGCCGATGTTACTAAAGCTATCATTGGCGTAGATTTTCTCAACTTTTATAACCTCATCGTTGACTGTCGTAATAAACGCCTAATCGATAACGTCACTTCTTTATCAGCCATCGCAAAACCTGTAGTAAATTCAAACATTTTCTCGGTTAAAGTGTTACCTGGCACGGGTCGGTATCATCGCATCCTAGACGAGTTTCCCGAAATAACCCGACCAGCTGGCACTCACCGTATCATACCTCATAACACCGTCCATCACATCCGCACCACTCCGGGACCTCCAGTTGCCGCATCACCTCGTCGCCTCGCACCTGATAAACTTAAAATTGCCAAACAGGAGTTCCAGTCTATGCTCGCTGATGGAATCATTCGACCTTCGGAAAGTCCCTGGTCCTCACCTCTTCACCTGGCTCCGAAGAAAAACAACGGTTGGCGTCCGTGCGGTGACTATCGCATGCTGAATGCCCGGACAGTGCCTGACAGGTATCCGATTAAGCACATTCACGACTTTTCACATAGTTTAGTTGGCTGCAAGGTCTTCAGCACCCTAGACCTCGTGAAAGCTTACAACCAGATACCTGTCAACCCTGAGGACATACCGAAAACTGCGATCACCACACCATTCGGATTGTTCGAGTTCCCGTTTATGGCCTTCGGACTTCGGAATGCGGGTCAGACTTTCCAAAGGTTTGTCGACGAAATGACTCGTGGGCTCGACTTTGTATATACTTACTTAGACGATTTTTTGGTCTTTTCTCGGGATGAAAGCGAACATGAACAGCATCTACGGCAGATCTTTACCCGGCTTAAGGAGTACGGCATGCAACTAAACACTGCCAAGTGCGTTCTCGGGGCTAGCGAAATAACCTTCCTGGGTTATTCTATCTCCGAGAGAGGCACTAAGCCACTTGACTCCAGGGTTCAGGCCATCAGGGATTTCCCAACCCCGTCTAACGTGCAACAGCTGAGGGCTTACTTAGGTATGCTCAACTTTTACAGGCGATTTCTTCCGAAAGCTGCACAAATCCAAGCTCCATTACATGCTTTATTGACTGGCGTGGTCAAGAAAAATCAGCCGATCAACTTGACAGGTGAGGCCTTAGCAGCATTTGAAGCTTCTAAAGAGAGCTTGTGCAACGCAACCCTACTAGCGCATCCTGACTGCTCAGCAACGCTCGCTTTGGTAACAGACGCTTCAGATAAAGCGATTGGCGCAGTACTACAGCAGTTGAAGGACGGCGCTTGGCAGCCATTAGCCTTTTTCTCGCGCAAGCTGAGTCCTTCCCAGACTAAGTACTCGCCCTATGACAGGGAATTACTCGCCATCTACGAGGCGATAAAATATTTCCGCCACATGGTTGAAGCCCGTCACTTCATTGTCTATACTGACCACAAACCGATCAGTTTTGCCTTTCACGAACGGAAGCAAAATTGTTCGCCCAGGCAGTATAGACACTTGGACTTCTTATCACAGTTCACGACGGACATTCGGCATATCTCCGGTAAGAACAATGTGGTAGCCGATACACTGTCCCGGATCGAAGAGCTACAAGCACCGGTGAGTCTCACCAACTTAGCTCTCAGCCAAGCCTCCGATAAGCCCAAAGTTTTCATATTCAAAGACCTGCACACGAGTGATCACGTCTTCCTGCGTGTTGACGCATCACGTGGTTCTCTGCAGCCAGCATACACTGGGCCTCACAAAGTTGTCAGTCGAAGTGACAAGGTGTTTAGGATTATCGTTAGTGGTAGAGAAGTCACGGTGTCCATTGACCGACTCAAACCGGCTTATGTACTCTCTGATCACCCTGAGGCTTCGAGTCCAGAGCCCAGGCAAGAGTACATTACTAGATCCGGACGTCGGGTGAGGTTTTTATTACCCTGACGGTCTCTGGAGGGGGGTGGTGTAGGCTCCTTCTTCCACACATCATCCAACATCATTCACGCATCCACATACATACTCTTTTCTTCCTTCGCCTCATTTCATCTTTATGAAAGTTGGGAGAAAAATAAAACGTCATGTGTGACTTTTGTGATTTGGAAAATCTAGAGAGATACTTCTCTTGCTTCTAGCTATGTCTCTAGATACATATAATTTATTGTAAATTAATCCTGTACATAATCTAATCTTTCTTCTTAGCACCTTCTATAGATAAAATATATTGTAAATAATAAGTGCGCTGTAATTTCCTTGTACATACATTTTAATAAACATCTGTACATAATACCCGAGTTTTACATACGGAAACCACGGACCATCACGGCGCTCTTATAGACTGATGAGGAATGCTTTTTATAGGTTAAAAGTTTTATATGGGATTCGAGAATTTCTCTCTGAGGACGTTAGGAGGTTGCTTTCGGATCTGTTGGTTCTATCATCTTTTAACTATTGCGACGTCGTCTATGGACCCCGACTTCTTCAAAATACAAAAAAATGCATTCAACGTGTCCAAAACGCTTGTATACGTTTCTGTTATAAAGTTCCAAAATGGTCACACATCTCTCCAATAATAAACGAGAAGAGACATTTAAATATGGAATCACGACGTCTACAACATCTATTATGCTTCACACATAAGATAATCACTAGCAAATGTCCCTTGTATCTATACGATAAGCTATATTGGTGTGCGGACGCGCACCGTTTAAATACTAGGTCTAAAGTAATTTTGAAACTTGTTATACCGAGACATAGGACACAGGGATATAAGGGGTGTTTCAAATACGCTGCATCAAAGATTTGGAACATCATACCACCTCCTTTACGAGTTATAAAAAACACAGTCGTATTTAAAAATAAATGTAAACAATTTTTAACTGAAATCCAAAAACATAACACTAGACTCCTTTAGACATACAGCAACTAATTAATTTATATTATAATTTTAAAAATTTTAAAAGCTTAAAAACTATCCTTGGCGTTTTTACAGTCTCATTAGTCTGTACTTCTTGGATGAACTTTCCATATCTGAAATCTACTTTCAGTGTGTGTCGCAAACACTCTCATTAACATTTTATTAATACCTTTTGTAATGTATGATCATGAAAGAATTTCATATTATAATATTTTAAAATAAGTTACATTTGTAAACGGGAGTTAAAGGTTTAAGCTGAAAACCAGCGCTTGGTAATCCATGTGATATCCAAGCATTAGCTGACGCTTAGACCTTTTGCTTTCGGTATTATAGTTTTTGTGTATTTGTTTTACAAATCTGTAATACTGAAACCAATAAACGTTTATTCTATTCTATTCTATTCTATTCTAAAATACTGATATCGTAAATAAAATATTTTTTTATTTATCTATGGTTATCGGCTTATGAGCTAACTTACTTTAGCTTATTTTTTAACTTATATTCAAATGTTTTTCAAACTTTTAGGTACTAAGTCCCTTCTAAGTTTAATTTCTGTCACTGTTGAAGCGTTGCATAAATCCTGTGATAAGCTTTATAACAATGGAACCTGTTGCACAGTATGCAACCGAGAATGGTACTACCATTTCGCTGGCATAACAGAAATAGGATAATACATTTGTTCAGCGGGAGGTGTGAAAAATAATAGACGTGTCGTAAATTTTGGAATTTAATTTAAATTACATTTAGTATTTTTTGCTTTTTTTCGTACCTTTATAAATGTAAATACAGTTGCATTATTGGAACTCACGTTTGCAGAGCAATTTAATGTAGTGGTAACGATTGGTACACACCACTGGCCAGTGCATTGCTTTACAGTGCTAAACAGTAACTTTACTTACATAAATAGTTAAGAATGTCGCCAATCAGTGATATAATGTTGGCGCAGATATCACTTGACGAGACCTTTCTTAAGAAGGTGACAGACCTTGAATCTCAGATTCATTGTGCTGGTCCTGCAAGACACCGTAGCCAAGATGGTGGATGAATTTCGAGCCTTTCGAGGGTTGATCTTCCCGATACTAGGCTTGTTCCAAAAGCAAATAGGCGAATGCTGCGGGCAGGTCGACGCTATGGAAACCAGACAGCAGCGTTAGTCACTTGTTTTCTTAGGCGTCAAAGAGGATGAGAAGGAGGACTGTAAGGCTCTCATGCTTCACGTAATCAACAACCACTTGGGCCTCAAGAACATAATGGCTTCTTCTATCGGGATCTGTTTCTTCTATCGGGGGCTTAGAGTGTCGAGTAAAGAGCGTCAACGGCCTGTATTGGTTAAGTTCTCCAGTGTGGATAACGGGTTGTCCATGTGGAAGGCCAAATCAGGACTTCTTCTATTAGTGTTAAGAAGTTCAAGGTTCCTGGTGGCGTCCGGCGTAACGTCGCGACTATGGATAAATTGAACCCGGTGGCGATGAAGTATCCAAAGGCACAATCGGCTTCCTCAGGACCTGGTGACCTATCTGCGGGAGTTATCGGGTCGCATAAACAAAAATTGTAGTCTGATAATGACAATCAATGTTTTCAACTTATTTGGTAACTCTATGTAACTTGAACTCTTTTGTTAGGTTCTCTTTTTAATAAATAGAAAAAATCGAGTACTCCTTGTAAACAAAACTTTAATATCCTTCAAATAAAGACATACTTTCAAATTGCATTGATTTCTGTAACATTGTTTTGTTATTAGTATGTCAGAATATTAATATACTGTTGGTATGTAATATTATATTCCCCACAGTGAGGTCGTTGGCGAACGGACTCGCCCCTGGTTCGATCACGAATGCGCCTACGCAGTCGCACATAAGCAATCCACCTACCGCGCATGGACCAGGGCTCGTGCTCATGGTGACCCTGACCTGGATTGTCTTAAAGCAGCGTTCAATAAAGCCACCACCAGGATTGCAAGAGGGCTTACAAAAGAGCGGATACCCAGCGCATTGCACGAATCGGCCAAGAACTCGTCGCACACCCTACCGGTAGTCGTAAGTTCTGGCGACTGGCCAAATCCGTGCAGGCTAACCACTGCCGGCCGTCTCTACCACCGCTAAAATATTCGGACGGAACTCTGGCCCACCAGACGCAAGAAAAAGCGCAACTGCTTGTTGATCTCTTTGCGGCTAACTCCCGAATCGACGACCGTGGCGTGGATCCGATTACTATTCCAACTTGCGACTCCATAATGCGGGATATACGTATCCGGCAAAAGGTTGTCCTTACGGAGCTGCGGTCTCTCGACGTCCGGAAAGCCAGTGGACCCGACGGTATTCCGGCGATGGTTCTAAAGAACTGTGCACCGGAGTTGTCTCCTGTATTGACACGCCTATACCGCTTGTCGTATTCCTCACGAATTGTCCCGGAGGCCTGGAGAGAGGCGAATGTTCAACCCGTCCCAAAGAAAGGCGACCGCTCCAATCCGGCCAATTATCGACCTATAGCTATCACCTCCATTCTCTGTAAGGTGTTTGAACGTATTATTAACAGCCAATTAGTTCGTTACCTAGAAGATCACTCCTTGTTAAATGATCGTCAATACGGCTTTAGACCGAACCGTTCCACAGTTGATCTTTTAGCGTACATGACAGACCTTTGGGGTGCGGCTATGGATAGGCATGGGGAGTCTCTGGCCATCAGCCTTGATATGGCCAAGGCCTTCGACAGGTTCTGGCATCGTTCGGTTCTCTCCAAGCTTCCAGCATTCGGCTTGCCTACCAAACTCTGCAGCTGGATTGCCGCTTTTCTGCATCAACGCCGCATCAGAGTCCTCTGCAAAAAGCTTGGTGTGCTTAACAAGGTGAGACGGTTTTTCTCGCCGGGGCATCTATGTCTTCTCTACAAGACCCAGGTTCGTTCCTGCGTGGAGTACTGTTCTCACCTCTGCGATGGTTCCGCGCAATATTTACTCGACGCTCTCGACCGGTTGCAGCGGTGAGCAATCCGCATTATTAACAATCCCGAAACTACCGAATTACTGGAGCCTCTGCAGTTGCGGAGAGACATCGATTCTATGGCAGTCCTCTATCGCCTTTACCATGGGGAGTGTTCTGAAGAGCTCTTCCAACTGGTACCACCTTCTCCCTTCCTTTACAGGACAACACGTACTGGACTTGGAAGTCACCGCTTCAGGGTAGAGGAAATACGCACCAGAACGAAACGGTTCGGCTCTTCCTTCTTATGCCGAGCAGTCAAAAGCTGGCACTCACTGCCAGCCTACGTGTTTCCTTCCCACTATGATCCCGGGTCCTTTAAGCGGGGCGTGAAAAAGCATCTTACTAAGCCGCCATAGTGAGGGCCGCCATACTTTACTGTCTGCATATGCGGCAATGATGTATGGTTTCCCCCACTCTTGGATTCTGCTCATGCTTTCCATCAGAAAAAAAAAAAAAAAACCTGTCGGCATATCGATTATTTTAGCTGGCAAAACTGTTAAGTGTTTAAGGTTAAGACATTGACGCAACACCGGGCATTGGCTTGTGCGACCCGTGACCGTGGGGATCGATATCATTGACACTTTAAAAATAATAATGACGCGATTGAATGATTGATTTCAGTCGATTAACTTCATGTCATAAGTCATAGACAAGGATCACAGGTGACAATTATTTTATCCTATCCCTAGATGATTAGTGTTCCTTCACTCGTTCGTGAGTTCCTTTAAAATGGGACGTGGTCGTGGGGCGAGCATAATTATCGTGGATCATTTCGTGTGAGCACCACGTGTTCGGTGGAGTGTCTTATTTAAAATTATTAATCATGGACTGCTATTCCATTGAATAGCAGTCCATGATTAATACTAACCTAACTGTATTTCGTGATCGAGAGCTACATTAAAGATCACTCATGTATAATCAGTACGAGAATATTCTCCTCGCCTGCCAACTCACGTCTACCCTTAATTAAAAATATGGGGCCTACTAGCGGTCCCAGTGGATTTGAGTTTTTACATACCCTTTCTCTGTTTCTCAATTGTGACATTTGTTTATGTGCAATGAATTATTAAGAAACGAATTAAATAATAGATGTTTTTAACGTTCACTCATTTCACTCACTACTGTTCGGTTACGCTGCACGAAACAATGTTTTTCATTCGTATTAGGATTCCTGGCGTCGTACTACAAAGGGTGCCATGGTTTTGTTTTTAAGCTATTGTATAGCTTTTATCACGGGCTTTGAACGCGGCGACCGAATCAAGAAATTCCGTAACGAAAAAACCTAACACCATAAAAAAGGAGAGAAAGATATGATTGTAACCGCAGTGCGACAAGGATGTGGCGCTAAGTTTATACTTAGCGCCACATCCGCGCGCGCGGGCTAAGTTTTTATGTGTAATTATTTACACATAAAAACTTAGCCCGCGCGCCCAGTTTGAAGCACTTTAATTGGAACCAGAAATGGCTCCAACCGCCGGGCCGCTTCGAAGTGTTTAATGGCATAGCACGCCAAACGTGTATCGTAAAAAAAATAATTATTATGACGATTTGTGTAGTTAATTGTGTCACAACACATCTGAAAAACAAAAGAAGTGTAATAACATCACTTTTCACAAGTTAAGCTTTCAATATTTCATAGTATGTTGTAGTTAATTAGGTCAAAATAGAAATATTTTGATTCAATGCTGTGTTGCCAGAATTTGAAAATATTTTCGGATTTTAACTGACTATATTATTCTGACTAATTAATGTTAAAACAGTTGCTACTTTTAATATTTGATTTTTATGTAGGTGTTTGTGAGATTTAGCGATATTTTACACCTGAAATTGTATTACTTTAAAGATGAGAAGTTAAAAAAAAAAATACACTTGCTAAAATGACAACCGATAGAAGTATTACGTGTTGTTGTTCAAAGGATTCCTATCGACCCTGTTATTGCTGACAAGTGGTTGAGTAATATAAGGCTTAGTCGTGGAGAAGAATATTGGTATCCAACCAAAAATACACGATTTTTTTCAAAATGTTTACCGTTATAAAAAAAAACATTATCGTATTTTAACAACTACATTACCCATACCACACATAGCTATTTATATATTATTGCCAAACACAAATGATTATCAGCGGCCGAATCATTTCCGTACTATCGGGAACTGGACCTTCACTGACAACATTACTCAAGTGTATGTGTGCGTTTCGCCCAGCGTGAGCACGTTATCGTCACGCCTGGTTTAGTGCTTCACTTTTAATACAGCGCTTGTATGTAGACTATCTTTCTATGTGTTATTATTCTAAGATGTGGCGGCTCCGTGCTCTAAAGGCAGATTAGCGCATGCGGGCTGCCGCCACTGGCCGTTATCCGTTGCCTTGACAACACAGTCATTCTAGATTCTTATTTCTTTTATTTTGTTTTTTTATTCCATAGATATACTCATATTACCATTATGTTCTCTGTTTAGTTGTCATTTTCTTTCGGATAATAGGATGTACACGCCTTGGGCGACGCGTACAATACAGCAGTGTGGGAGGTTAAGGGAAGATTGTATGAAAAGGGAGGTGAATGAAGCGTACTCACGTGTTGGTGACTGGTCTGAGCTGATGAGCGGGAATCTCCTCGGGTTCTCGGCCTCGTGGTATTGATTGGCACTGATTTTGGGTTGGCACCACTGTCTATGTAACACGGCGAGTTTCGAGCTGATTAGGGTTTATTTTCACTGGTTTCAGTTGAGCAGAATGTTTTTACATTTCACTACGCCACGCAATCACACACACTTTAGTTGAAGTCTCAAACGTCAATCCTATGTCACTTTGACGTTTTACGTTCGGATACGTCCCGCAGTGGCGGGAAAATAGGATGATTATATTGTTTGGCAATAATATTGTTAGAATGTATATTGGTAAAAAGATAGTGTATGTTGTTTTGTAAACTTGAATTAATATCAAAGAAAAAAAATACTGCATAGATAAAAAATAATTATAATTGCATAAGTTGAAAAAAATGCTGTGCAATAGCTTTACCGCGGCAGTCCCCGAGTGCCACACGACTTTTTTATGTCATAATTTCTTTTTTTTCTTTTTTGTTTCTAGTGATGTGAGCTGGTGGATGGTGCAAAGATACAAACGGTGTACTATAACATCTACGTATTCTTGATGTTACTTATTTATTTATATATATAATTATTTAGTCCTTACATATGAAATTAGCGTTTTGTCGTACTGACCACTTTGATCTTAAATATCTCCTCTTTGGTTAAAAATTCCAAATCCAAATTTATGAATTCGTTTAGCTAGTACATTTGTGTTTTGAAAACAGTGATTCATATATTTTTTCCTCATTATGTTCTTCTTTGGCGTCGCTTACTATCGCACAATGGAAACATGTAACGTCGGTATATTTACGAGTACGAGTTCTTCCGTGGCATCAGTGCTGCAGAAACAGCTCAAAGGATTAATGATGTGTACGGCACTGGTATCGCAATAGAAAGTACGGCACGTTTTCGGTTTCAACTTTTTCGTTCTGGAAATTTTGACCTTTAAAACCAACCCGTGGACGGCTGGAGACCAAAGTGGAAAATGAAGAATTAAAGACTATTGTAGAAGCGGATCCATCACAAAGTACTTTAGAGATATATAAATATGAATCATTTGTTTTAATCAAATTACATTATCAGTTGTGTGCATCTACCTGGTTTTTGGCACAGCGTCACCCTAAGGTTGACTGGCAGAAAATGCCTACAGCATTAAGTCCACCTTTGTACCTGTTTATGTGCATGTAGAATAAATAAAAGTAAATAAAACACCGAAATAGAATAAATAACTGGCGATGCATTAAATGTAAGTCGTCCTCAACAAGTCAGCCTCCACTGTAACCAAGGATTGAGATAAGAGCTATCTCTGCTGCGAACAGAATTCTCTAACCTAAAATCGTCACTAAGCGACACACATCAGGAGCTACAGGAATTCAACTCTAAGCTAAAAGTATAGAATCTCACCTTAGAAAAGCTGAGAATATACAGGAACAGGTATCCTTTCATAATCGTCTTGAGATTTTGGAACAAAAGTCGCATGTCAGACACCAATGGAATAGAATGAACAACGTCGGAATAAAGAGAGCTCCACAAGTTAGTCATGAGAACTTATTCGAGATTGTTGGTAAGATTGGTAAGCAAAGTTAACTGCTCAGTTCCAAAAACCCCGATCAATTTTGTAACGTAGTTTTTTTTTTTTGGGCAGGAAATGCTTTTTGCACCATACCCTACGTTGGGGAAGATAAATGATAATTATAATCATTTATTTGCCAGAATGTAGGTTTACAGAGTATGGTCTTAACAATTGTACATGTCCCATTTACATCCCACCAGTAAAGATTGGTATGCAAATATTTAGTGTATTACACTTTAAATGAAATTAATAGTAATAAATTAATCAAATTTCATATCCAAATGTCAAAAAATAATAATAATAATTGATATGTCAACAATAAACTTAAAAAAATACAAAGTAAAAAAATGACAAATTATAATAAAATTAATATAATTATAATGGGTATTGTCAATGTTAGTTAAATAAAATTTAGATTTAATAGCAATACTCAATAAATTACTTCCTATCCTCGCGATATGACATAAATCCATTCACATCATAAAAACATTTCTCTTTTAACCATAGTGTAATTTTTTTCTTAAATATAATTAGAGGTAGCTCTTTAAAGGTATTTGGCAATTTATTGTAAACCTTTATAGCCTTTAAATATGAGTTCCTCTTACACAAATAAACATAACTCCTTAATGTACATGCACGGCAATGGCAAGATATTAAATTTAGTAAATAGAGGCTTACAGCTATCCATAAAACTCGCTCCACAAATTGCTCTCACACATTTTTTTTGAACTTTGAATGCCTTCATGACATCTACCGTATTGCCCCACAACAAAAGACCATACGACAGTACAGAAGAAACATAGCCGTGATATGCACACAGTGCAGCCTCAACTGATACTGAAACCCGCACTCTCTTTAATACATAAATAAACCTGTCGAGTTTATCACAGACGCCTTCTATGTGTTTGTCCTGTCTATGTTTAAATACTTTGTGCTTACGACTGTTGGATGCATATCGTCGTTATCGATGTCTTTTGTTATGACTCCTAATTGGTTATCAAAGGCAATTTTTGCAGTGCTCTGTGCATTGCTCTTAAAATTGTATATTATCAGAACGTTCGCGATTTACGTACTAAAATTAACGATTCATTCCGTAGTATATTTTAAATTTTTTAAGTCCTGGCTGGACGACAGTTTTTATGATAGTGAACATTTTGATAATCGGTTCCATGTGTCTCGGTGAAAATGTTTTGATGGCAGTGGCAAAGGAATTAACAGTTATTCAGAGAAGTGACTGTTGCAGTGCTGCCGAGGATTTGTGAGTAACAAATAATATTTCTTAAATTGTATATCTCGTTATTGTATTGGGTCAAGATATCTAATAATCCATGACCCCCAAAATCGTGGAATAAGCCCATTGTAGACTCGGACCTTGTTACCCCCTGAATAAAGACTTTTAAGTTTTTTTTCAGGAGGCCAATGAAGCGTTCCAACAACGTTTGTTTCATGACAGATTCTGGTATTCCCAAGGACTGTGAAAAACCTAGATGCTTGTAGGTTTCGATGGCTGAAAGAGATCTGAGTTTTGTTAAATCTAAAAGTTCAATACCTATTCACATATATGATTACACATTTTTATGCACCAAATTCCATCTTAATAAAATTACAAAGTTTTCGGTGACCTTTAATAAAGCTGTTAATTGTAATGCAGTGGGGGCCAGTAGTTTCAAATCATTAATGTTAAGAAGAAACATAATAATTTATGCTTATGCAATAACAATCTATATTGAGAAAGTATTATTATCACTTACCACGTTCTTCTAATATTGCAGCCATTTCCAGAGCAATGGGAACGCCTGACTCATAGCCCAAAAGATGGAATGTGTCATTGATTTCATTCTTTTTCAAATAAACCTATACAAGCACAAGTACATAAATAAATATTTATACAATACTATTTCAAGAAATCAAGTCAGTCAAATGACCTTTAAGGTACTGTAAAATTAACTAAATATTTTGAAATATTTCTGAGATCTGACACACGACGTCATCTACTCCCAAACTAAGCAGAGCTTGTACTTTGAATACTAGATAACTGCTATAAACACATATATATACAGGTTGATTTTTTGAGACGTTACTGTAAGGACAGGTACCTTAACCGTTATGGTTAGAGTAAAACGCTTTTAGAAGACTATCCATAATTTTTTAAGACATTTCGAACTGCATTTACAGATTTTGGAAAAAATGTACAGCCAGCAAGAAAATGGTCATTTTAAACAAAACCTTTTATTGATGCCATTCGATCCTGTTTCTTATAAGGATCAAAAGTCTCCACTGAACCGACTGAGGTTTGGGTACTAGAAATGTCAGAAATCGCAAAAAAACTTTTCCCATACATTTGTAACGAAATTGTTGTCCAGTAACAACTTTTGATCCTTTTATGAAACAGGATCGAATGGCATCAAAAAAAGTTTTTGTTTATAATGACCATTTTCTTGCTGGCTGTACATTTTTTCCAAAATCTGTCAATGCCGTTCAGAATATTTAAAAAAATTATGGATAGTCTTCTAAAAGCGTTTTCCTCTAACTATAACGGTTATGGTACCTACCCTTACTGTCCCGTCTCAAAAATTCACCCTGTAGGTATATATATATTGTACATACTGAGGCAGTCAGCCATATATATATGTATATATTTATACACGACTAGTTTTTAATCTCTAGAAAAAAAAATGTGGTATTCAGCTTTCGATACTAAACACATATGTAATTAAAACAAAAAAAATATATCCCGAAAACTACCAAATTTTTGTTCATAACGCATGATTTCATTCACGACATTATATTACGTAACAAGAAATTGTCAATTGGTTGCGGGTGCGAACGGGGTGATATCTAAGATGCGCCGCTTGCGTCTTAGGCCTTGTCCGGACTGCGATATTTGACCGCACGTTTTTTTTCTCCTAATTCTGTAACACATTTAATTCTAATGGCCAGCCAAGAACTGAATTAAACTGACAAAAATAGTACCGAAATTTTATTCGCAATGCGTGATAGATGTAAATACGATCGCAGAATTTAATCCTCGAGAATGAAAACCTCGCGGTGAAATATCGTTGTGTGGACCGGCCCTTATGGCGGCATGCTTTGAGCTTTGAACTGATTTGACAGTATTGGTCGATGCGTCGTACCAGTGCATTTCTGCGAAACTAACCTCCTCCAACTACGGTTATGGTGTACCAATTTACAAATCGTGAATACATATTACGTACATATTTTATATCCAGTCAATGTGACTGCTTTGAGGATGTATCGTAGATTACGATACATCCTTAGAGCAGTCACAGATGAATGTCCGGCAGACACAATACGGGTGACAGTAAATTAAGGGCGTATTTTAAAAACCTTATTAACCTAGTTATTTTTGTTTGTTTTGTATTTGTTCTCTGGTGTTTTAAGTTAGTATATAAATTTTATATCTGCCCCTAGTTTTTCTCATGTAATTAAAAACTAACCGTGTATATAATATATGTATAGACTTATATTCATCAATTATACAATTAATAGGTATTAAATAGATTAAATACAGAACAATGAATAAGTCGAATTCACCTTGACGAATCTTTCGGCCGTTTCTCGCATAGTTTCATTGGGATAGTCTACTCCAGGCTGTAACACTACTGCGGGCAATTTAAGTCGCTGACAAATAACACGGAACCGGCTATTATGACCTTCTACTCCTGGCACTATGCACAAGTTGAACTTACTGGGTTCATAGTCATCATCTCTCTGGAATAACAGTTCCATATTTTTAAATAGACACAAACCAAGTAAACTGTAACGATTTTGTCAAGTACTTACCAGAGGTGCGTCTTTAGCGAGTGTTGGTACGTTTACCATATCCACAGTTGCCTCAATTTCGTCTGGGTCTATGTAATTGAAGAAGGTATTAAACCCGCTTATATCTTCAAAACCAAAATCTATAACTTTTCGTTCTTCTTGTAACAATCTAAAATAAGAGATTTGCTCTATAATTATTATATTAGCTACCTTCATACCTGGGAAACATCTACTAGGTATGGATCTAGCACAAAAGGGGGACCTTTACTTTGTATATATGTGTATGCTTAGAGTATAAAACTAAAAAAATGGTTAAAGATTAGAAAAAAATTGGTTAGGTGTTGCTGAAATAAATATATATAAAAATATATATATGTAAATTGGGTCTTAGCAAGCAGTTGAGGTTATTGTGATAGCTCTAGCATATAACCCTTGGCTTCTAACATATTTCAGATAATCAAATATATTACTACTAAACAGATATGCTGTAATAAAATGTTAGCCAAGATAAGTAGCATGGATACTCTAAATGGCTAAAGAAATTAGGTAATGCAAATACTACTATGCTCTAGATTAAGATGGAAAGTATTTAAAACTATGACAATTTGGACACATAATTTCTAGTAATAAAATAAGATTTATTTTCACATACAAGTATATTTAAGCCTACCAAAGTGACTCTACCTGACGGAAAGCATCTGCGAAATCCAAGAAATATCACAGTCCTGTGACCTACACTACCTATGGTGGCCTAGCGAGATGTTTCTGCATCATTGGGCTTCCAATCTTGCACTCCCTAATGGAATATGACATCACGAATACTGTCATTAATGCCCATTAATGCAGGAATCAGTGTGGTTCATTATCATCAATAGTCCACTGCTGGATATAGGCCTCTCCTTAGAAAGGAGGTTTTGGCCTACTATACTACGCTACTATACTACAGGTTGGCATAGGGTTACTTAAATGAGAGTCCAGAAGGAGATCTGACCCTGGACTCCTCCTCCTCCTAAAAGAGAAGTGCAGAGAGGGCACAACGTGTGGTTTTTAGTCGGTTCGAGTCCGACCCACTGCCCCACCGAATCGAAAACCCCGGCGGAGTGACGGTTCATGTCGATTTTCGACACGAATAAAACAAAAAAAAAATAGGTTACATCAATGCAATGCAATGCAACAGAAGAAAAACTTGAAACAACCCCTAAACCAACCTGTCTGGCCAGGGTGGTTCTAGTACCTTTAAATATGACAAAAGTTATATTTAATAATACTTACTGTTCTATAGTTAATGATGGAACTTGTTCTTCTTCAAGGCCAAGATTATACTGAATCCGCAAGAATGCACAAAGTGCCTGTAATTTATTATTTTCAATACCCAATTCTTCTAGAGTAGTAGACTTTGCAGTTTTTTCTGGTATTGTTAACCCTGTACATAATTTGTATTTAAAATCCGGTGAATTATCGACGTTAATGTAATGACTGAGATGTAAGACATAATGATGTTAGAGATAAATTAAAGGTTTTTGAGTTCGGACGAACCAACGAAACTTTGTCTGCACTTATTTTCAATTATGCTCAGCTCCTTTTTGCCTAAGCGTGCAAGTGTAAGCCAAAATCTTGTGAAATAATTTATGAAATAATAATTATTACACCACTTACCAGTCAGAGATTGAATTCGTTTAAGTAATGAGGGTTTCGGTCCACGTTCCAAATGTGCGCAAATAACACCTTGAGTATTCTGTAAAGCGCTTTCTAAAGCGTCGATTGCAGTTCGCCATTTTGGATAACTGTTGTATGATTCCTACAGTGAACAAACAAATAATAATGATTTTGTATTTAATTTCGTAATATTTAGACTACTCGTTATGTATTATATATATTTATATATATATATATTTATTCTCAAAATATTGATTCTATAACAGACTTTATACAGTCAAAAGTCAATATTAAACAATGAAATTTAAGCCAGCCGTTTTTAAATGTATTTAAAATTTCATTCACGTAATATCTGCAAAATAAATTCTCGCAGTTTTTGTACGCGTAAACATTACGTATTCCAACACGCTTTCGTGCATCATAATATCTTCAAAAAAACGGCAAAGTGCGTGTCAGGCCACGCACAGGAAAGGGTTCCTCATTCACCCATAATGGTCCGTGGATTTAAAATCGTATCCAATAGATAATTGTTATGTTTACGTATTAATGCGTTAATTTTGTATGACGTTTTCCAAGTGAGCGCATTTTACTAGTTAAGCCAAAAAACTGAACTAACAAAGTCATCTAATCCGTTATAGTTTTCCCTCAAATTTCATTATATGGACCACCAACACGAATGTTACCAGATTTTTTGAGCCAGCCGTTTAGCTTTTAGAGTGGGAGGGACGCCCTGTTTAACAAAAAAGTACCCTTTAAAGTGAAATATCTCGCAAACGGATACCTAAATCAAAAAATCGTCTTAAAAACTCTGTATTGTTTTTAAAAGACCTATCTAATGATACCCCACACGATGGGGTAGTCGCGAGAAATAAAAAACATCCCTATTTTACGTGTAGGGGAGGTACCGCAAATAAAAATATTTTTACTAATTTTATTGTAGCACTTTGTTGATGTAATTACAACACATATTCATGAAAAGTTTCATCTTTCTAGCACTTACCGTTTGGACGGTAAGTCGAGGATGGACGGACGGTCATGACGAATCTATAAGGGTTCCGAGTCATAAATTTCGGAACCCTAAAAAGTAGGATACAAAATTTTCTTCACATAACGACAAAGACATGACATTCTATGTCATGTGGTGTCGAATTCAAAATACGGAGTGTCACGGCTTCAAAGGAATAAACCACACAGGACGGCAGCTGGAAAACTTAACACAAACCCTAAACCAACCGCTGTGGTACAGAAGACCTTTTCTCCAAGGAGAGGCTACGACCAGCAGTTGCCTAGGTATGCTGTTGAATATAGATAACATATTATGTACTTACACTCTTGAGTTCGGGCAGCGTGACTATTGTTGCTGGTAGTTGATGGTGAAGTCTGTTTAGACACACATCCATCTCAATGGAATTATCTCCAAAATAAGTAACTAAGAAGTGTCTGAAAATTTAAAATGTTGTTATTTAGTGTGCATGTTTCGGGGTTTGATTGTTTTCTATGACTAAAATGTATGTACGATTACTTACAAAAGAAGTATATATGTATTTATATCAGTTGTTTAGTACCTAGAGACTAGACAATGTTGTGTGTCATTTTAATTATATTTACTATTTTAGAACTTACTGAAAAACGATTTTTGAAAACGACAAATGAATGGCTTATGATATACCTTAAGTCGCAACTATGTTTCTTTGTCTCCACATCTAAATCACTTATTAGATTTGGATAAATTTCACTGTCGTCTGTTGTGACATAAACACCTTCTAGAGGACCAAGTAGTGTAGCATTAGATAACAAAGTAGCTATAGTTTTTTGACTATTTAAACGTTCTGAAGAAATACCAACTTTCACTCCCAACTCTTGCCAAGACCTGAAAATAAAAATTTGTTATTTACAATATCTATACAAGTAAATAAAGGTTGGCTGTAAGAGATTGCCCGTGAGCGATAAGGCCGCCACTTTTATTTCCCTCATAAGTGAAACTTATAATTATCTGGTATACAATAAAAAGATGTGTCGGCATGATGATTTTAGTCGATTACTTTCATGTCATAAGTCATAGACAAGGATCGCAGGTGACAATGGTTTTATCCCATCCGTAGATGATTATTGTTCGTTCGTTAGTTCGTGAGCTCCTTTAAAAATGGAACGTTGTCGTTGACGAGCAGAGTTATCGCGGATCATATCGTGTGAGCACCACTTGTTCGGTGGAGTGTCTTATTTAAAAGAATGTATAAATCATTACTGTAGGTTATTCGTAGTATATGTAACTCGTCAAATTTTGTCAATACTGACTATAACATAAAACAATTATGTTTTTTAGAAACATTCACTTTATATGTGTTCCATTAAAATAATATAATAATATAATCACATTAATAAATTTTCCCTTAAAGGTAACCTTAATTATGATGAAAACTGCATTTAAATACCTTGCGTAATTATAAGGATCTGAGTGGACAGACAACGCGAGCGGCTTTATTTTATACTGTGTAAAAAACTTATTTTATAATCTTTGACCATTCGATTATTATACAGAAACGATATGACAAGATACATTGCGTGCGTTGTAGGCAATTAAAATACGCTCTACAAAAGCGAACAGTTGATGAATATGTAGCTTATACAAAAAACCGAATGTAGTATGTATGCGACAGTGCGCTATGCGTCTGTGTGCATGCAAAATATATATGTAGGTGTTCAATAACAAATTCTCACGCTCGAAGATAGAACCCTTAAATGGACTACATTGTAATACTATTTTCGTCACAGTCATAAAAACTAAATATTATGGGCCGGCTCGACAGAAGGTCAAGATATTTTTTAAATAAAAAGTATTTACCGAATTTTGTGTTGTAGGTAAGACGATTGTTTCTGAACATGGACGTAGAGTAGCTTTACTCCCTTGGTGACAAGTCTATCGGCGAGTTGTACTCCCAATAGCGTTTTGTTACATATTACTAGGAAACAGTGTTCAGGACTACATTTTAAGCTGAAAATAAAGGAAGGAAAAAATATAGAGGCGTTAAGATATGAACTTTAAAATTAAGGAGTAAATATTTTTTTTCAACATTCTTTAACTATACCGCAAAATCTGATAATCCATAATTCGGCTACTAGGTCCATAGATTAAATTGCTTTATGTATCAATGAGCAAAAATCTATCAGTCGCATTACAGTGTTCTTTTTCCATATCTTAAAGCAAGCAGTTTATACTTTATGGCACTCATTGCGCAGTAAATAAGAACGAACTTCTTCTTCCTAGCCTTAATTCCCAAGTTATAGTCGTCGGCTACTATTTCCACCGGTTTTACCAGTTTTTCCTCGGAGCGACTGGCATCGGACCTCCGCAACCCTAAGGTTGAACTGAAAATCGAAGGTTGAACTGAAAATCGAAGGTTGAACTAGTTGACAGTATATTTCCCCGTGGGATTTGGAGGTGGAAGTGCTCGCCGAAATTTATCGGCGAGTGGCTGACTTAAGGGCGGAGAGCGGATTTCAGTGTAGTGCAGGCTCTCCAGCCGGTCATCGACGAGTGGGCAGGGCGGCAGCACGGGACCGTTTCATTCCGACTGACGCAGGTCCTTCCCGGGCACGGTTGATTCGGGAAGTACCTTCTGGCAGTTTGCCCCGCATGGGTGACGCAGCGTCGGGCCCTCACTGCAGTCATCGGAGAAGATCTGTCGCTGCGGGCCGTCATACGCTCCATGGTCGGTAGCAACAGTTGTTTTACTGCGGTCGCAAGGAAGGAGGCGGCGGAGAAAGCCCGGGAGAACGATCTCCAGTCAGACCCAGTGTCAAACAGTGTCAGCAAACTCGGTGTCGCCACCGAGTACACATCTGCGCCTGATGCCGCCCTGAGTGTGGCCGTGGATGGACGGGAAGGGTTTTCCCCATCACCCGCTTTAGTGGCCAGCCGCAAGGGGGCGGCGGCCACGTGTGCCGGACGTCGCCCAATTTGAGAGTTTTAAACTTAGATGGCGCCCGCGTAGTGCAGGCAGGCGCTGGGAGGGGTCCAGAAGGTGAACAGTTCCCTGGACCCCTCCTAAAACTCTGGCGCACAAAAGGCACACCGTGTGATTTTAGTTGGTTCGTTTCCGACACACCGCGCCGCCGCAAAACCACGGTGAGATGAGGGTACGAGGATGTTTCCACACGTAAAAAAATATAAAAAATTGACAGTACATTTGAGGGCACTGACTTCCCAATACCGATTGACATAGATGTTCATCACAATAACGAATTAATAAAATTAATTAAGAGTATTTCGAGTTCACCTGTATTGTGCTTGTATATTGTTATCTTTCATACACAACAAAACACGTCCTCTATGAGAGTTGTCAGCCATGAGCTTGAAGGTACGTTTGACTTCATGTGTTGCATACCTTACGCGAGACAGGGGACGAACGTAGCCACGGGCAATGCCATCGCAAATCATTTTACTAATGACCTGTTGTATAAGTAATTACAATTATTATTTTTATGGTCACGTCTGATTCTTAGGAAATATCTTCTGTTTAAAATATGAAGTACAAGTATATGGAGGCAGTAATAGGAATGAACAATTATTTTGATAAGCGAGGTTTGTATATGTAAAAAGCAATAAATGCTATAATTTATTTAAGATGTCCAAATATTTATAATTTATCTCATCTAAATATTGTATATTTATCTATATACAAATTAATATTCATTTTTTTTGAAGATTTAGATTATATATTGAGCATTGGTCTGCAAAAATATTATTACTTACTTTAATTTTGTCTATATTTCTAGGTTCAAATATTGAAGAGAAATCGATGCGAGAATAGTTCCTCGATTCAAATAAGTTGTCCATACCAAAATTATAATTTTCTCGGTCTTGGATCTGTGAGACATCCAAAAATACACCTCCAAATGATATACATTTCAGCAACATCTGTAAAAAAATACAAATACATTTATTAAACTACAACATAACAAAAAGACAATTTTATTAAAAAACTGTTGATTACTTCCAGATTTACGGATGATATCGCTGCAATAGCTGACAGTACAAATAATTTGGAGCAACTTCTAACAGTAATGAACGAAACCATTAAATATTTTTGATTAAATAATAACTCAAATAAATTCTAATTACCTCAAATTTTTATTTCTATAACCAGTCACATTTAAATCAATGGAATTCAAATTGAAGTAGAGACTTTCAAATACTTAGGTAGCCGAATAACGCAGGACTCGCGATGTTCACCAGATATATCAGAAAGACTCGCAATCTCTAAGCAAGCCTTCAACCGCAAGAAACACTTGTTCAAGGTTAATCAATACCAAAATAAGAAAACAACTCATCAAGACATGAATATCGAGTATTGCACTCCGGCTGCTAAAATGGACACTGACTTAAACAGACAGAGATAGGTTGGCAGCCTTTAAAAAGTGCTGCTGGAGGAGTATGATGAACAACAGTTGGATGGAGAAAATAATCAATGAAGGAATCCTTTATATGGTAAATGAAGAGACAGTTGTTGCACGCTATTTAAGACAGAAGAGGCAAAATGGCTGGCCATGCCATTAACTGGCCACCTCGTAGCCTGATTCTTTGGGGATACCTTAAAAGCAAAGTTGTCAACAGCAACCCAGAGTCCCTAGAAGAATTAAAAGTAAATATTCGAGAGAAAATACAAAACAGTTTACGGAACACTACTACACTACTACTTTTTTCGCTTCAGGTTGCAGCAGTGTCAAAATAGTCAAGGATCACATATGGATGATGTCATTTTTAAAAATATAATCCCCAGTAGTATACTTTAATATTATTATTAAACTCTTTATATAAAACTTATTTATATAAACAGTTTTTAACTCACATCATCACATCAACAACCATCCTAATAATGACAGCATCCTATCTGTCGTATTTCGTTGGTGAGTGTGAGACCGGTGGCCCAATCATTCTGCATCATTCGCCCGACCTCCGAGGGAGATAGTCCCAGCTTTCAGAGGCCGGGAGAACGATGCGGCTGCCATGGTATGGGTCATCATGCTGCATTACAATGCGGATGGTGACTCCTACTCCTAGATTCTACTCATGCTTTCCATCAGGCAGAGTAGAGATACTTTGGTAGGCTTAAACATAAAAAAACACCTATTTCTTTTAAATCATCATTTGAAATGTAAACGAACTTTTGGTCCATCCTGTACCACTGAACAGTGCTACAGTTTAAAGAAGGTTAACTTACATCTTTTTGACTTCCTTTGACGGAGCTTATTATAATATCACATTTTTTTTCTGCAAAAGTTTTTCGAAGAGCATATATAAAACCAATATCGTGTGACTTCCCAATATGGTCAGCTGAAATCAAATTATTTTGATTAATACATAAGGTGATCTCACAGAATTGGTCAAAAGTCACTAAAGATTTGCTATTAATCCAGTCTTGCTGATCTATTTGCACCGAATCATCTTTGATGGTTGATAATGTTGATGACGAGAGATATTTATAATGAATAGTTTTTTTGTTTTTCAAGGTTCCACGCTGATTTCAGCACCAAATTTCAAAACCACCTTAAAACGGTTTTTGTGTTGTTGCCTTTCCTTTGTTTTTGCGAGGCCGGAGGCCCATTGATGTAGAAGCAACTCAATAAGCCACCCTGATGTGAGTCACCATGATTATAATGTCTGTATTTACAATGAGAATTGAAATACCTACTCTTGATTTATAGCCATGTTTTCCATTTGGTACGGGAGCTAGCAACGTTTGAAAAGAAAGAATTTTAGGTCTGCTGATTTTGTGATATGTCGTCCTTCTTGCTCTTTCGGTTAGAGTCCGCGTTATCTGCGTTCATTAGTGCGCAACCTACCTGTCTAGATAAAAATCCTGGATTTTATGCGTTTTTCATTTTCATTCAAGGTTTAACAATCGAATTAATGTCTGGCAAATTAATTTTAGGTTCTTTTATCTTTAAATAACATAATATTAAAATTACAGACAGTATAAAATAAACATTCGCGTACGGCACATACCTAATTAGCATTGTCGAAAATGTCTGGCAATAAAATAAGCATGTCGGATACTTATTTAAAAGCAAAAAATTAAAAATTACGCTTCTTAAAATGTTTTTAACATCCAGGATTATTACCTAGACAAGTAGGATGCGCACTAATGAACGCAACCGCTCTCGCCAGCCAGATAGCCCGGACTCTAACCGAAAGAGCAAGAAGGACGACATATCACAAAATCAGCTGACCTGAAATTCTTTTTCGAAAACGTTACTAGCTCCTATACCAAATAAGCAGAGCAGATTCACTTTGACAGGCTTAAATATTTACAAAAATTGGCCTAGTGCGTGTCAGGCCAAGCATACAATAGGGTTCTGTAGTCGCCCGTAGTGGTAGGTGAATTTAAAATCGTACTCAATAGATAATTCTATGTATATGTAATTGCCCCCGTAGCTCCAAAACACCGTAACTACCCTTTGTTTACTTATATCTCCTGTCGATCTGTCCATCCAAAGGTTGCCTGGCAGAGATTGCTTTTAGCAATAAGGCCGCCCATTGTACATGTCTACTTGTAACATTTGTATAAAAACAACAATGTAATTGGTGTACAATAAAGTATATTCTAATCTAATCTAATCTAATCTAATTGATATGTTTACTTATTATTTCGTTATTTTTGTACGAAGTTTCGGAATTTCGCGCATTTTACAAGTTAGACGTCTATAAGTATTGAACTTATAAAGTAATCTAATCCGTTAAAGTTTTCCTTTCAAGTTCAAAACACAGACTACGATCATGATCTGTTCAAATTTTTCTAGCCAGCCGTTTAACTTTAAAGTTAAATAAGTCACGAATGCTTTTTATTTTAGCTATGTTCCTACTATATATATTATTATATATTATATATTATTATATTATAATACTATAAATGCGAAAGTAACTCTGTCTGTCTATTACGCTTTCACGCCTAAACCATTTACCCGTTTTTGATGGAATTTGGTATGAAGATAGAACTGAACTTGGGAAAGGACATAGGCTACTTTTTACCGCGATAACCGACATACACGCGGGCAGAGCCGCGTTCAAAAGCTAGTATAAAATAATGCAAAAATAAAATTGACACATTTTCGTACAAAACCTAGTTTACTTAACATTTTAAACAATAACTGTAAATTATTACGATAATATACTATTATTTAGTATTATTCTTATTACTGAATATAACATTATCATATATTAAATGACGAAAATGAATTAATATAATACACAAAATCGAAAAAAATAAATACATTACATCTTTAAGTACATTAAAGGTTCGAGCACATTATGCCGGGCCGCAGCGTGTCGGGGCGGGCCGCAGCGCAGCGCAAAATGCTAACTAAAGGTTCGAGCACATTATGCCGGGCCGCAGCGTGTCGGGGCGGGCCGCAGCGCAGCGCAAAATGCTAACTTAGCACATTGTGACGGGCCGGGTCGCAGCGCATTGACGGATTTTGAGTAGAGTGTACCGCATGCGCAACTGTTGTGTATTTAGTGCAACTGTACCTTATGGATAGCTCTGACGAAGAACTTTCTTTTTTTTGCCTGCTGTTAGAAGAAGAAGAAGAAGTTAGAAGAAAAAGTATCAAAAAACGCAAATTTCGTAAAATAAACACGTACGCGCATGCACACCAATCCGCTTGCTATAGCACACTGTGACGGGGCGCAGCGGGGCGGGGCGGGTCGCATCGCACGGACGCAAATCCGCGTCGCAATAATGCGAGCCGCTGCGGCCCGACACAGTGTGCGATACTTCATACAATTTGTATTGAAGCGATTTGAGCGGATTTTTGCGCTCCGCCCCGGCACGCTGCGGCCCGGCATAATGTGCTCGAACCTTAAATATCTAACAGGTTCTTGGCTTCGTCTAATAATACCTAAGACACAGTGATTGATGCTTTTCTGAAAGGTACTTGATGATATGGATCTGATGTAAATAGAAGGCCATGAAATACATCTTCATTCATTGCGGACCTAGAGCACTTTCTATCGTGATGTAATCTGATACTTTTGTAATCTTTATTACGAGATTCTTGGGCATCCTCAGATAAAAGACCAATAAGCAGAACAGCAAAATGTCTTATTATTTTTTCCCCGTGTATTAATATCTTAAATACTGATCAAGGCATGTTATACCGATAGATTTTCATAAGATTTAAATTCACCTTCCAACCACGTTATATTTTTAATTAAAACGCAGTCCAGCGATCGTTAATAGCTGTTATAAGATGTTTTTGAATACTTTTGATGTGAAACATCTATAGGCGCACGTATGTGAAACACGCACGTAAAATAGATTTCTGGCCTGGCGACTGGCGACGCGTCGCCACGGCACGCTATACGATGGTATATATATACAGTCTATATGCAGTAGTGTGTACCGTACACACTACTGCATGTAGACTACTATTTTAATAATAATAATTAGTAATATTTTATTTTATCATTATGACATATTTAGTTCCTATTACAATATGTTCTTTTCTGCATATTACTTTTACAAAATAATGGCGATGTTTCACATCTGCCAGGCGTCCCGTGACGGCTCACATTTTTTTATAACTAGTCCACTTTTAGAAGAGAACAAATGATGGTATTCTTCTAAATACTCTTGAATGTCTTTTGATTTAGTACCGTGGTTAATGAAAAATATGCACAACACACACCGAGGCACAACAAATTCACTCATTCTGTTGTTAATATTGCTTCTACCACGGATGCTAGGGACTGTATGTTGAAGCACGATAAAGTACTGGTAAAGAACAAAACTTCCTTTCAAAGGAGAGGCCTATGTCCAGCAGTGGACTGTTAAAGGCTGTTGATGAAAGAACAATGAAAATCAACAACTTTTAAAGTTTAATTTCATGAGAAAATATTGTCATCTTCGAGCGTCTACATAACCACGTTATTAACCACCAGTTTTAAAATTGGTTAAGTATTCAGATTAGAAATGCAATATATTTTTTTTTTAACGTGTGGAAATCCCCGCGGACCGTCAGACCAGACCGGGGGTTACGGCGGGGTGGTGTGTCGGACTCGAACCGACTAAATCCACACGGTGTGACCCTCTCTGCGCCTGTATATTAGAAGGAGTCCAGGGAGGGGATTTCCTTCTGGTCACCTCCCAGCGCTTGCCCGCACTGTTGCGGGCACTATCTCAGACTTCGACTCTCTCTTTGGGCAACGTCCGGACACGCGGACGCCGCCCCCTCGCGGTTGGCCACTACTGCGGACGGACGGGAAACCCGTCCCGGCCATCCGCGGCCACTCTCAGGGCGGCATGAGACGCAGGTATGCGCGTCTCCGCCGCCTGGGGCGCCGGCGGCGGATCGGGTCCGAGTGGATGTGGTCCTCCTGGGCCTTCTCCGCCACCTCCTTCTGCAAGTTTTTTTTTTCTCGCGGGTACCCCATCGTGTGGGGTATCATTAGATAGGTCTTTTGAAAGTATTACAGGGTTTGTAAGATAATTTCTTGCTTTAGTTATCCGTTTGCGAGAAATTCCACTTTAAAGGGCACATTTTGAAAAACAGGACGTCCGACCCACGCTAAAAGCTAAACGGCTGGCTCAAACAATCTAGAAAAATCCGTAATGGTGGTCCATATAATGAACTTTACAGGAAAACTATAATGGATTAGATCACTTTGTAAGTTCAGGAGTTATAAGAGGCTTAACTTGTAAAATTCGCTTACATGGAAAACGTCATACAAAATTAACGCATTAATATGTAAACATAACAATTATCCATTGGATACAATTTTAAATCCACGTAACATTATGGGTGATTGAGGAACCCTTTCCTGTGCGTGACCTGACACGCACTTTGTCGATTTTTCACCAAACTCAGTGGAGAAGTACATACACTACATGAGATATTAATATTATTTAAAAATTATGCGTCAAAAATCTTCATCAAATGTTAAAATAAATTTCAATATTTTTAGAATTTTTCGCGATATGAGGCCTTTTTCGTCTCATTTAAAAGGGGGCAAATTCGGGAAAAAAAAAATTATTGCCCTGGCTTTTGCATGAGTTGCTTTCTTCTTCTTCTTCTCTTGGTTAAATGGCAACCAGCTGAGTATCAGCTATTTCTGCCAATGTCAAGTAGTTAAAGTCTTCTAGTCTTCAAGTCCTCGTCGTAATGAATTTAATGATAAAAAAATGTGGATGAGATGAAATGGGGACCGTCTTCCGAAAAAACAAAAAACGATCCCCATGAGTTGCTATAAATTATGCTATTAAAATTTCATAATTTTAATAGCATCTTCGGCAGACAGCGCTAACTGTCAAAAGTCTATTTGAAGTTTATAAAAAGGCTATTTTTCTTAAATTTAAAAAAAAAAATACCCGTCCAGGCTTTACGTATCTATTCAAATATTTTATAAATTGAATTAAATTACCTTCCTAACCATATTTCACACTTATAGATTTGCATCGAAATTACTCAAAATACGACCGTGTAAGCTGATGGAATTCTGTTCTACATAATCGACATGAATTTGAACGTCAACTTGTAAGCCAAGTTTTATTTAGAAAAAAGTGATGTAATCTATGTTACGCCCTAAAAAAATATGTACCAAACATGCAGTTAGACATGTGGATTAACAGAATATTCAATATCGAACATTCCCTAAACCTATTTTTGTGACGGTACGCACGCTTTCGTCCCATAGTGCGACGTGACGAATCTATAAGGGTTCCTAGTGAACTATGGGACCCTAAATAAGCCAAGAAAGAATTAAAGTAACAAAGAAGATGAGCTAAAGTTGAAAAATAATTAACTCATAATTTATATAAAATAGAAAACCTTTTACCTTTTAGTTGCGGGAACAATTTCAGTAAAAAATGTTTTTTCGGCACATTACTGACAGTCGTAAATATTTCACAATCATGAGCCAACGCAATCGATATAATCGCTTGACCTAAAGCGCCTGCCCCTCCATGAACTAATATTGAACTTCGCCTCTGTAATTGCACCTTTAGTCCCTTTAAATTAACAATCAGTAATTTAAGACTTATTCATTCTCCGTATAATAAAACATTTGGAACAAAAATTAATTATTACATGGTCACAGATTACAGTGATGAATTAAGAACCCGTTGTCACCATTAAACCCATGGGTATTACATGAACCGAGTAAGGATGCAAACTTCGCAGTACAACAGAAGCAGAAAACTTGACACAAACCTCAAACTCACTCATCTAGCCTGAGAACAAGGTAAAACAATGTCATTTGATTAAAACAGAGGAGGAGTACTCACAAGTAAGTAAAATGCTTGTAAATATGCAAGAGGCACAGTAGCTGCATCTTCTAAGCTCCAGTGAGCTGGCACTGGCCACAGAAGTTCTGGCTGCGCTCGGACCTGAGTGCTCGCTGCGCCATTGCGCACCACCCCCATTACGGGTTCACCCCTATGACATATTTAAACAACAGATTAGAATTAGAAATAAGCCTCATTAGCTAACGCATACGGCTGCTACCAGTTAGAAAAAATAATATTCAGGTAAAATAGTAAATAGTAGCCGACCGCCAATATCCTTGGAAATAACAAAAGCTGAAATTTGAATTAGAGACATTAATTGAATGGACACTACAAGCGTCAAGAGAATTGTTTCTGCTGCGTGTAAAAAAAGTAATCAAAAATGTATTCTGTTTTGCGAATGACCTTGGAAACACATTCAGTCTATGTTATGTTATGGTTATGGTAAGTTATGATATGTTATCATGTCTGAAAATATACTCTTTGTCCTTGCCCAAAATCAAATCTGTACCGTAATTCCTCCAAAGTGGTTCAGACATTTATAAGCGGAAGATAGTTACTATCGATTATCTAAATATCGATTTGTAAGTTTTTAAAAATATTAATTCAAGTGCTTTCTAAATAAATACCTCTCTGTGGTACCGCTAAAGTCCATTCCATATGCTTTAGCATTTTGCGCAGTGAATAGTGAACCATTTGCGTGTTTTACATCATTACTATTAATCCCAGCATAGTGGACCTGGAAATATTATTTAAAAAAGTTAGGAATCAACCGTAGTATCGCTGGATAATTAACATAAAATTATATAGTGCATATTCTAAACATCTGCTATCGTTTCAAGGAAAGGCGTATCTATAAAAAATATCAAAAACCTTATCTAAATCTGACCCGGTATTACTATTATATCCGATCCGGTCCGATAATTATTCAAAGATAAAAGTCATTTAGTACTACCTGCCAACTAACCGAGAGACCGAATGATATTTGCTATTATTTAAATTTTCATTATGAATTCTAAAAGTAATGAATCATTTATGGTTTGTTACAATCTTAATCGAAATTGATGAACAGGAAGTAAATTAAAATAAGAATCTAATAAAATTGGCGGGCTCATAATTCTGATTTGTAAGTTTATGATGCCCAAAATCGATCAGAGTGGCGTACTATGAGAGAAATCTATGTTCAGCAAAGGACTGATGATTTTGATAAAGTTTGGCGTACAATATTTTTTTGCAAATTAGATTTAAGATAAAACCAATACTCACATTTACAGTTACTCCTGATTCAACCAAATCAGGAGCTTGCACCCATTGCAACGAATTGTAATCACCAATTTTTGCACTTTGCAATGTAACGTTTTTACTATTCTTCACTGTATTTGACATTGTTAAGGAGAATTCGCCTCCCCATTTGCCCTATTAGATAAAATAATGATCTTTCCATTAATAATTTTACCAAACGTTTTAACACTTAATGTGAGTTTGGAAATTTTACTTACATGAGCTATGCAATTAAATGCAAATTCAACATTATTGAGATTTTTTTCAACATCATCGATGTTACTATTATAAACTGTAATCAAGTAGATCTTGTTCCGTCTACTATCTCTCCGCCAGGAAGCTATAAGCTCTTTGAGGCTAGGTATCAATGGAAAGGATAAAATTACTAGAAGTTGTTGATCAGATGTTAGGTTAGCTCGAATTGATGTCAAGAAATCTATGTCAGACTTTTTACGAACACAAACAGTTGTAATGCCAGTCAGTGCTTTCATAGGACCCCAACGAACCAACTGCAACACTGACTGATTTTTGGTGAGTTCTCCAGAAAGAAGGTGTGAAGAAAGTACGCGGTAAGTCTTTGAATGTTGTTCGTAGTTTGGATTGGTTGCATTTTCTCGAGTGACCACAAATTGATCTTGATGAAGAAGTGCTTGTAATGTTTTAAGTACCTGTTGAAATTTATATTCTATGAGTAATTATATTTTTTATTTTAAACATTACTTTAGAAATATATGATTATCGATTAAGAACTTACATTTCTATTGCTTGATAAATCCTGAACAAGTATCAGATCAACATCTTTGAATGTATTCTTGTTAATTGAATTTACTTCAGAAACTTGTTGATAGTTAACTTCAATTCCGAATAAATTATTGGCAATATTATTAATTTCCTTTAACAGGGATCCCTCTTCAGTTTTACCTTGTACTTCAACAACTTTAATGCTATCCTTATTTAAATTTTCAGCCACTAATTGAAGATAAACTTCAAGTGTTGAAGAAATCTGTGTATTTGAATAAAATAACATTTAAACATTTTATATGATTAGTTGTTTGTATAAAATATTATTTTATACTTACATCTATATTTGAATTGAAATAGGGAACAAATGTCAATTTCTTTAGTGACATTTTGGGATCATTAACTGGAGGTAAGTGTTGGTATTTTATATCTTGTAATAAAACTCCTCCGCACCTAATTTGGAAGTAAAAATAATTATGAACAAAATCTTCGAATATCATTTGAAACGTTTAAAAATGTATATAAATAAATGAAATTAAAAAATACAAAATACATTAATCACACACACAAAAATAAAAATGCACTAAAAGACACAACGTAAAGTTTTTTTTACTTTTAACTAACTAGACTGCACTGATAGCGTATTGTAGGGCAAAACGCTATCCGCACGGCAATAAAGTAGTCGCTAAACCAAGTGTTGAGTGCTCAAACTCCACACCGCAGTCTTGTCTGGTCGCTTAGGTTTTTTAAGCTATTCTACGGATTTTAATACAGTTTTAGCAATAGATAGACTCATTTCTAGAGAGTCTACCGTGCGCAATCGCACCGGGTCACCAGTGAACAAACGTAACCAAGAATAAAACAAACAAACGAAACTGTAAGAAAGTAGCAATAGTTAAAAAAGCAATAAAATAGGAGTTGCTCACCTAGTAAAGTCAGATTTTTCATTAACTTCTGCCTTAATTAAAACTTCACCGTCTAAATTTGGCATAGCAGTCACTGTGTTAATATGTTCTTTGACGTCAATAAGTAATCGCCGGATGGATGTGGTCTGTGAGACGGCATAATGTCGCTGTCGCAGTGTGTTCAACTGCAGCATACCATCAATAAAGGTAACCCAATTGCCACGCCACTCTACCATGGCTTCTGTTAGGGACTCGTCAGCGCAATTGATGGATTGAAATTCACCTCTGTGTCATTTGAAAACAGTGTTTAATTAAAAGACAAAAAGGTATGTATTACCAAATTATTTCTCATATAATTTAAATTTTTACCAACCCATAACAGTAGTCTCTGTCTCGTAACAGCTGATAAATATCTTCACCAGTAAAATGCACAGTTTCTATCTCATTATCAACTACTGAACTCATTTGTTTTTTTGTTATAGGTTCTATATATCCCCTTGCGACTTTAGAGATGCCATCTAAAATCTGAATAATGATGTTGTTAATTTTATACTAAAATTTTAATAAAGGTATAGTTCCATTTACGTGACAGAAGCAAGTCTATTGCTACTTGGATACTATGAGAAATAGATGGAAGATTGGTTATCAAACATAGCAATAGTGAGTAAAGAATTTGGTAAAACTTAACTTTATTTTTATAAATTTTTAAAGCCATAGTAGTACCATAGTATAATAAGGGTAACTCTAGCTAAGAGAGTCTAGAGTTAAACTAGACTGCCTTGAGAGGGATGTGTTTAATTAGTATTTTAAGTAATCGCTTAGTTAAAACTTGAATATTGAACGAATCCCAATTTGTGCTTTTTCCGCTTTATAAACTATTTAGTCAAGTAGTGAATTTAGACCAGGACAGTTAGCGTTCCTTGGAAAAGGACTTCGAATAGTAGCTGACCACGATAGGCTGATAATGAAGATTTACTTTTAGGTTTACCTCAAAGCCTCCTTCCCCCCTGTGTAGGGTAATACTAAGTTTGAGTTGTCTTCCGTCATGCAGCACCGGTTGTACAAAAGATTCGATATTTTTAAACTCAACGGACATTTGCTTTTTTGGTACACCCTTCACCATACAAAGTGTATCCCACACTAGCATCAAACTAGCAGCCAACGGAAACAAAGTATCACCTACAAAAAAAAATTAGAACAAATGTGCTATTCAAAGATTTACCAATAATTTTAGTAGAAAAATAACATGAGAAGAAGAATGTAAAAATTTTAACGGTTTCCAAAGAAAAAATAATTAAGTATGGCAATTAGATTACTGTTATTAGATACTTGATTTAAATCTGCTTTATTTATTCTAATAAATGTACCTCTTATTGTATGTCCTCGTAGATACGAATACTCCTTATCATATAAAGCTAAAATAAAATCGCAGTTTGCACCCAGTTTCTTGTTAGCATCGCAATAAATGGGAAGTGGCCTAAAGAAAACGTAAAATAAAAATTTAGAAATCAATGAA
Organism: Phragmatobia fuliginosa; assembly: GCA_932526445.1. Lineage (NCBI taxonomy): Eukaryota > Metazoa > Arthropoda > Insecta > Lepidoptera > Erebidae > Phragmatobia > Phragmatobia fuliginosa. The sequence continues at coordinate 13,329,874 of OW052076.1, read as the reverse complement.
AGGAAAAAAAACTATATTCTAAAATATCTTATAATAATAGGTACATACCATTTTTCGTCATGAGCCCATTTTACTAAATGAGACAGGAAAGGTGTACCGGTAGAAACAGGCATTTCAACTTTGGGGTATAGAGCCTGAATATTAAAATTAAACCCTTCGATAAATAATCTGCAATAAAGATAAAGGCTTTTATCTACTTTCTATTTCTAAAAAGTCTCCTTAGCCAAGTTGCAAATGATTTTCTTTTTCTAATACTCTAACTTGTCTTATGGGCTAATGTTGTTGTTTTGTTTTGAACATGTGACTTACCATTGAAAAGTAAATCTAATAATATATTTGTTACTTGACCAAATTATATTGCATGTAGTCTCTTTTAGGGTTCAGAAGTTTATGACTCGGAACCCTTATAGATTCGTCATGTCCGTCTGTCCGTCCATCCGTCCGTCCGTTCTCGACTAACCGTCCAAACGGTAAGTACTAGAAAGATGAAACTTTGCATGAATATGTGTTGTAATTACGTCGACAAAGTGCTACAATAAAATTATGAAATATATTTTTATTTTGTGTACCTCCCCTACACGTAAAGTGGGGATGATTTTGTTTTCTCACTGCTATCCCATCGTGTGGGGTATCATTAGATAGGAAAATTAAAAACAATAAAGGCTTTCCAAGACGGATTTTTTGATTTAGGTATCCGTTTGCGAGAAAATTAAAAACTAAAAGCTGAAAAATTCGTAATGGTGGTCCATATAATGAACTTTAAATGAAAACAATAATGGATTAGATGAATTTAATAGTTCAGGAGTTATAGAGGCTTAACTTGTAAAATGCGGTTACTTGGAAAACGTCATACAAAATTAACGCATTAATACGTATACATAACAATTATCTATTGGATACAATTTTGAATCCACGTACCATTATGGGTGATATTTGTAAATGTATAAGTAAATGTAAATAAACAGAAATATGTCCAACTTTATTAATTACCGAGTAACAAATTACAACACAAAATTCAGACATTGGGGTCACCCGTGTTTAAGATGTGTAAAGTTATAATACAATAAATTAATGTCATAATTATACTTACTTTCCGACAGCTTCAAGCATAAAAAGTGTGTTATCAGGATGCTTTCGTTTTGTCAATGGAATACTTTTACAGGAACGTAAAGAGCGTGTCAAAATAGCCTGTAGTAACCCATGCGGAGCGATTTCTACTAGTACGGCATCACTTGGCACCAAAAGGGAAGTTTCTTCAAACAATACGGGACTCTGTACACAATATGTTTTGGAAGCAGTAGTAAATATATATCTCTGTAGCCTTTATTATTCCCAATAATATTTGGGCTCGGCACGGTTTAACCGGTTTTACCTAAATATAAAATTTTCTACGGAGCGACTAGCATGGGACCGTGAGTGAACTAACTTCGAATTTCGAGCTAGTTAACAGTATATTTAAGAGAATTGATTTCCTAAAGCCAATTTCCATAGATGTTCATGATAACAGGGACCGACGGTTTAACGTGCTATACGAAGCACGAACGTGAGATACCACCATTTTCCATATTTCTACATCTACATTTGAACCCGAAATATCTTGATCAGCAGTCGCATACGCTAACCATTATATCAACAAGGTGTTTAAGTAAAGTTACAAGAAAACTAAAGTCCTTACAAAAACTATATATTCTTACCAACAAATTGTTTGTGAGGTACTCAGCAGAACAAAACTTGGCAATGGGCTCATTCCATCGAGCTTCTGATACAGATGTGGAGAGCCAACGCTTGCTTCTCTCTTTAGGGTTTGGGATGGCCTTTTTTAAGTATTTTAATAATCCAGGTCCTGTCAATAAACATATAAATTTATCAAACGGTGTTTGTCTAACAGTCTGGTCGAATTCAGTTGAAATTCTTCTTTTTATATATTTTAATAGTCACTGATGGATTCTTTTTAAAGCCTTTTCATTGAAAGGATGTTTTCTTACCATGACAAGTTCAATTATGTTAAGTTATTATTTTTATTATCTTATCCTATAAAAAAAGCTTTCTTACCAGCATCAGCGATATAACTTGAGTGATATGCGATGTTGGAGCAAGGCACTTCTTTGGCAAAGATTCCGTCGGCAGTTAGTTTCGCAACAAATTTACGCATAACATCTGATGGCCCAGAAATTGTACTGGACTCTGGGCCGTTATGGCACGCAACTTCAATTTCCGGTGGGCACTTTTTTGAAATCTAAAAATATATTTGCTGTTAGAATTTTTTTAGGAGATTAAAGAACAGATGGCTTATCTGTTAATTAAATCAGAATGATACCACTGCTATATAGGAAACTAGGGTACAGAAATTTAATATACCAAAACTCTCTCTTTCTAATACTAACATATTTCAATTGAGATGCGAGTCAATGGGCTGTGGTAGTCATGATATATAGCAAATATTTAATAGACTTAGCAGGATAATACACACACTGACACCCGACATGAAGTGGTCAGCTCGACCGGGGCGGTTTTACCCTCTCACAGAAGACTAACCTTAAGTGACAGCATTCGTGCTGTTTTATTTCATTGGTGAGTTCAAGACTGGAATCAAAATGATGCAGATGCATCTTCATGGAAAGCCATAGTGTGGGTCACCATTATGCATTTGTTATGAATATGGTGACCTCTTGGATTCATGAGCAGAGTGGAGTAACTTTGACAGGCTCGTACATAAAAAAAATTACAAAATTAAGAGTCTAAGTGACCAATGCAACCTTGACTGCGTCTCTTTTGTTGTTTTTAGCGATCTGATGTTAACTGTACCCAGATAACCTAAAGCTTGAGAAAGGACAGACTACTTTTTACCGTGATAAGCGACATAGACGAGGGTGGAGCCGCGGACGAAAGCTATTATAGATAATGTGTGTCTTGCTGGGGTACTTACAATTTCTATCTTGTCATGCCAGTAAAACACACTTACAAATTAAAAAAGTAAAAATCGGTTAGATAGTTGTCGAGTTCACAGTGAGCAACAATGTGACATGAGAATTATAAATCTTTACAGTTCGTAATAAAAATAAAAATGAAGTCGCTTCACATCTACATATATACAGCTGTCTGTTCGCTTCGATGTTCTTAACTAATCAGTTTTTTTTGTGAAGACTACGCACCCGGTTGGAGCAGGCACACAATGCGCGCCAACGCGCTGTTGGTGCCGTTCTGCCTAACATCGAAGCTTGGATGAGTAGGGAGGGAGGTCGCGTCACCGGCTGACTCAAATACTCACCGGGCATGGATGCTTCGGTGAGTATCTGAATAGGATCGGACGCGAGGAGATGGCACAATGCCACCACTGCGCAGCCTACTGGGACTCCGCCCAGCATACGCTGGAGAACTGCCCCGCGTGAGCGTCTCAACGCGAAGTCCCAGTCGGCCAAATCGGACGAGACCTGTCCCCGCCAGCAATCATTGCTGCCATGTTGGCGGGTGAGGAAGGCTGGGGCGCAGTGGTCTCTTTCTGTGAAGCAGTAATGCTCCAGAAAGAGACCGCTGAATGGGATCGGGAGAGGGCCGATCCCGAGCGTAGAGGGCGTCGGCAGCGACACCAGTCTTCGACGGGGCCACAAGCTGCCAGAGAGTGGGGACCTCTGGTGGCTGACTAAATACTGGTTGGCGATAGGAGGGTGGCCTGGCCACAAATAGCGGTCAGGTTACAACACATATATTTTGTGCCGAAATTCAGGGGAAGCACAGGCTTTCACAGGATTGTGCCTTAGTAAGAGCGGCGTCGATTCTGGGGAGGACCTGAAATAAAATGGTCCGGGTCAGACCAGGGCGCTTGAGACCGTCAGGGTAGTTTTTAGTGAACACACACAACACTTCTGGCTCCTGGGCCCCGAGGAGCCACAGATTCGAAGGGATTATCCACCCGGTCAACAAAGAAAGAAGGAAGGTAACAGTGACCTTTTACATAAACTCTTACTTGTTTATAGCCCATTCCAATAGCCGCCATAGAACCGTGTATGAATTTGGTTTCCAGTGACACCAAACCGCGATAATATGCAGATAGGATCATTTCTTCAGCAGTTAAGCAACCGTCTGCGTACGCACATCCCAGCTCACCCACACTGTGACCTGTTAATATCAAACAATGAATTATTTGCACATACTAATTAATTTACAAACTTGGTTTTTCCAAAGTAAGTGTTCTTTTTTATTTACATAGTTATACATCTTTATTGCGCACCAATTTACAGTATTAATTTTATATGCGAGTACAGACATACATTGGTGGGATCGACATGTGGTATTATAATAAGCGGTTTTATCGCTCAAGCCAATGTCTTCCAGAATACCTTTTAACGGATTTTAAAATAAGATTTTGGGTAATCGATCATCATCATCAGCATCCTAGCGTTCATCGCGGTTGCTTCCAAAGCTTACACTTCAGAGCCCGGGGTCCATTTTATGCATCTTCCTTCTCCACTTTGCCCGGTCTTCGGCATCCTTGGTAGTGAGACCATTAATACGCATGTCACCCATTACGACGTCAAGAAACACTTCTTGGGTCTACTCCTTCTACCGAGGTCCAGCGAGGGCGGCATAACCAGACATTTGTTAACCACATTACCCAGTGGATGCCGCAAAACTTGGCCATACCAATGCAGGCGATTCTCCTGCGTTTTGTCTGCGCTGTCACAGACACGAAGGCTGCCGCGAATGCCCGAGTTCCTCATGGCAAAAGAAGCTCTGGAAGATTTGGAGGTCGTCTGCGTATAGGTAGTAGGAAGAAATTAATCAACTTATGGAGTTGATTAATTTCATCACCGAGATAACATGCCGCCATGAGGTGTGTAGCTATAGTGCACCAGGAGGAACAGTTATTTTTAATTCAAGGGCCCTGCTGATACAGGTAGCTACAAAACTCATCAATTGCTGATAAACTTAATTGTTAAGAGAGCGTGATTATAGGATAGGGTGTACCATCCTGTCACAATTGTATAAGTTTTTGATCAGCTTGCTCTGTCTATAGTCAGTTCTAAATTAGATACATAATACTATGTAAATTATTACCATAGCTTTAAATTTACAAGTCTGGTTCACAAGTCATTATCTATAATGTTGTGGAAATATCCAGTGTGTCGTACAGGATAGCGTACCTCATTTTCAAGCTCACCAAGAGGCCTTAGGGTTGTTCAGGTGTACGCACCGACCTCGTTGCAATCGGATGATGAGGTGGAGTAGATGTGATCCACTACTACAACCTACTAACGAAATCAAAGTTGTTTTGGGGGACTTCAACGCAAAAGTGGGAGTACCTTTGTACTCCCTCTTTGGCGTTGAAGTCCACAAACAACTCAAAAAATTACTACCGATTCGCTGTATCTTTATACAACGAATCGGTGATTGGGTCCAATGGATTTGGAAGCAGGAATCATTGGGGGCAAATACTAGTCAACTTTCTCGAACGGGAAGGGCTCTACTTGATGAACTCCTTTTTCAAGAAGTGGACGTGACTAAGCCCCGACGCTATGACCAAATATGAGATCGATGTCATCATAGCGAACAAAAACCCGCCAAGTGCAAGTCGGGCTCGCCCATGAAGGGTTCCGTAGAAGCAAGTAACATCATATAAAAGTTCTTGTGTTGATCGGTGTTTTAATAATTGTATATTGATTGAATTAAAGGTAAATTGCGGGTAACGATTTATGACGTATTAAAAAAAACGACTTACTAGATCTCGTTCAAACTAATTTTCGCTGGTAGTTTGCATGGTAATGTACATCATATACTTTTTTTAGTTTTATCACTCCCGTATTTTAGAAGTTACAGGGGGAGGGGGACACATTTTACCACTTTGGAAGTGTCTCTCGCGCAAACTATTCAGTTGAAAAAAAAATGATATAAGAAACCTCAATACCAGTTTTGAAGACCTATCCATAGATACCCCACACGTATGGGTTTGAAAAAAAAATTTTTAGTTTCAGTTCCAAGTATGGGGACCCCCAAAATTTATTGTGATTTTTTCTATTTTTATGTGAAAATCTTAATGCGGTTTACAGAATACATCACCAAGTTTCAACAGTATAGTCCTTATAGTTTAGGAAAAAAGAGGCTGTGACATACAGACGGACAGACGCGGCCTGTCCACGAGCACCTGCGCCTACTTAGCCCATCGTGCGTGGGCCCCCGCGAAGAACAACGTGGCCCAAAATCCCGTACAATTATTCTACATTGAACGCCTGTAGAAAAACGATCTGCAACGACATACACCGCTGCGGTTCATCGCCCGGACTTGACATCGGGGGAGATTAGCGTGTAAGCCACCTCCTCTGTCGCTGGTCGCTCGGAGCTGGGCCCACCAGGTGTGGCCTGGGGTCTCAGCTGGCTCGGGCTTGACCGTCGGGCGGCGTGAAGAAGCGCAAATCTCCAACACGAACAATACCTATGAAGAGGCATCCCACCACACGACCTGCTTCTATTTAGGGGCAGCAGAATGGACACCGCTGGAGGCATGCAGCTGCCACGAACCAGCCTCCACGCATCCCCTGCGGGACGAGATGAAGGTAACAGTCGCTCCTGTTTCTTATAAGTGACTGCATAAGATGATATAGAAATATTATACCTGCACCGATCGGTACCGACCATCACAGATTTGTCTGTACCGGAAACCTGTTTCTTTAAGTAAGCACCCTTGGCAACCTCCTTACTTACCTATTAAGTGCTCAGGCACTTAATAGGTTAGTAAGTAAAAATGATAGTAGTTAAATGGTAGTTTTTTTTAATCTCTACTAATATTATAAATGCGAAAGTAACTCTGTCTGTATGTCTGTCTGTTACGCTTTCACGCCTAAACTACTGAACCGATTTTGATGAAATTTGGTACGAAGATAGAACTGAACTTGGGAAAGGACATAGGCTATATTTTACCGCTATAACCGACATACACGTGGGCGGAGCCGCGGGCGAAAGCTAGTACGTCTTAAATTGTAAACCGCAATTTCCCTTTCATTCAAACAATACACTATTATTATAACATCGATCAAAGTTACAACGAACTACCAGAACTTACTACTATGGATCCCGGAACACGGAAAAATGTTAGTAAAGTTTACTTTCAATAAGGGCCCCCCGGGCTTCAATATTCTTATGCGCCAAGAACCCATCGCATAGTTAAAAAACAGCCCTTGGTATGCTCGCATTGTGGGAACTTCGAAAGCTCTTCAACGCTGTCCTGTTCGAAGGGAGAACTCCGGAGGCGTGGTGTAGGAGTGTGGCCGTCTTGTTTTTCAAGAAATGTGATAAGACCATGCTATAGAACTATCGGCCCATTCCTCTTCTTAGCCACGTCTACAAGTTGTTCTCAAGAGTCATCACAAAACGTCTTGCGCTAAGACTCGACGAAAACCAACAACCGGAGCAGGCAGGATATGGCATTTCAGAGCGGATATGGCACCATAGATCCATCCACACAGTGCGGCAGATAATAAAGAAGACCTAGGAGTATAATCAACTCCTCTCTCTAGCTTTTGTGGACTATGAGAAGGCCTTTGACTCGATCGAGACCTGGTCTGTTCTGGAACCCTTCCAGCGTTTCCAAAGGAACCGAAAAGCCGCCAATATGTCCTTCCAAGTACAAAACTAGCAAACAAGGTCTATGAGGACTTGTTCAAAACGCTGTACTGAAAAAGGCGTGGTATCAATATCAATGGCGAATACATCTCTCACTTATAATTTGCAGACGATATCGTTATACTGGTAGAGACGTTGCAAGACCTATAACAAATGCTGAATGACCTAGGTGACTCTTCTGAACGCATTGGTCTACGGATGAATTTGGACAAAACCAAGATCGTGTTCAATAAGCATGTACTACCGGAAATGATTTCGCTCTCAAAGTTGTTCAAAAATATAAGTACCTCGGGCAGACTTTGTAGTTAGGTAAAAACAACTGCAATCTGGAACGCTTTACAATATTCAAATATTAACCAGAAATACATCAATGTTTTGAAATATATCTATACAAAAAGCACGAGCAGAGTTAAATTAGAAACTAGAGGTGTCGAAATAAACATAGAACGCGGAGTTAGACAAGGAGATCCTCTATCCCCGAAGCTGTTTATAGCAGTCCTTGAAAGTATCTTCCAAAAACTAGGCTGGAAGAACAGTGGAGTGTACATAAACGGACAATACTTAAACAATCTGAGGTTCGCAGATGATATTGCTGAGAATGCGAAAGACTTAGACGAAATGATGAGATCACTGGACTGCGAAAGTTCTAAAATCGGCCATGAAATGAATGTAAATAAAACAAAGATACTAACGAACAATCGGGAGCGCCAGATAGTGATAAAAGGTAATAACATAGAATACGTCAGGCAATACATATACTTGGGCAAACAAATTTCCTTCAAAACTTCAAATAACGAAGAAGAAGTGACAAGGAGAATCAACACAACTTGGAAGAAATTCTGGGCGTTAAAAGAAATCTTAAAAGGCAATTACAGCTCACACATGAAAAGGACAATATTTGAGACATGCCTGTTACCTTGCTTGCTATATGGCTGCCAAACTTGGACCTTTACAAATAAAATATAACAAAAAATTAAAAGTAACCAAACAGCAATGGAAAGGAGTATGCTGAAAATTAGGAGAATACACAAACTTAGGAGCGAAGAAATTCATCCAAAAACCAAATTAACTGATGCTCTCAGGCACGCACTCTTACTCAAATGGAGATGGGCTGGACATATCTCACGATACCGAGACAGAAGATGGACCATTGAAACCACACGATGGAAAGGACCTAAGGGGAAGAGAAATGTTGGTCGACAATTAAGACGGTGGGCTGATGACATAACACACGGCGCAGGAAACGACTGGATACAAATAGGCAGAGACAAGGAGTCATGGAAAGGGATGGAGGAGGCCTTTACCCAACAGGGATCCAAACCTTTTACATAAATAATAATACTAACAGTAATTATAAGTAACCATTTTAAATTTAAGCAATTAAGTACTAACAACATTGTAAAACATAAGCAAGCTTTGGATTAAATGGCTTTATTATTATTATTATTATTAACTTCAAGAACGAGGTGAACAGAAGAATTCAGCTGGGTTGAGCAGCGTTTGGGAAGCTTTGTCGGTTGCAAGCTGAAGGGGCTGGGCGTATATGCCGTAGAACTGATAACTGTTGGGGATAAATAGGTTCTTGAGTGGAGACCGCGACTCAGCAATCCTAGTGTAGGACGTCCACAGGCCAGGTGGAGTGATGATTTGCGCAAGAGGAGGCAGAAGAGGAGAGGCAGGAGCTGGATGCGAGAAGCAGAGGTTCGAACCAAATGGCATGCAATTGGAGAGGCCTATGTCCCGCAGTGGACTGCGATAGGCTGATGATGATCATGAAAATTCTTAAATCATTTTGAGTTGAATCGATTTGTAAACAATTTTTTTATTACCAAAGTTAAAGTTCCGTTTGGTGCTATTCTTGGTATGATGGCAAAAAAGAAATGAGATAATACTATAAATTATTAAAATTCATCAAGATATACATGTGTTATAGTCAGCGGTTGTTGCTTAAAAGCTAATATAATTGTATTATCAGCTGGGTCTAACCAATGATTCCATCTGGCTGTATTCCCATTGCATGGAGAATGTCAGTAAGTCCAATTTGAATAGCAGCAATTCCCACAAACGAGTGCAGAATATTGTTAAACATGGTTTCATCTGGAGATGTTATTATTTCAACAATATCAAGTCCTTTCGGTTTTAAAACTACCCGGCATCTGAAATTAATAAAAGGTTATTAATATCAAGCTAAAGTCTTCCATGCTCTGTTGTGGTATATTGTGGGAACATTAAATAGAAAAATCTAACGATAGCAAAACTGATACGATAATGAATAAATTTGAAGATAAATTTGAAATTTGTCTTACCGTTCTATAGCAGCTGCAAAGATAGGTATGCGCATGAGTTGTGCACCCATTCCGGCCCACTGTGAGCCCATACCGCTATAAACGAACCACAACGGACGTCTGGAGTAATCAGCGTGTTCAGTTTTCTCACTCAAAGTGACTGTGTTATTTTCCGCGTCCGATTCTGAAAAAAATTATATAATATGTACTAGTTGTGGGAGGTATCTGATACAAGATTGTCGCTGCTCTGCTCCAAAGATACTCTCTGTGTTGTCTATTGTCGTCCCCAAAGTTCAGGAGGTACTATAAAAATCTTTCAAAAAACATTCTTGCATCGATTGAGTATAACTATAGTCGGATTTTTAATTAGACGAAGCTACCTGACAGTAGCTAATGTCACTTAGTAAAATAATGCTGCCATATTTAAAGTAATAGTGATGCGTTCAGTTCTCATTCAATCGGATGAATGAACAATAAGTGTGAATAGTTAATAATTTCAAACTATAAAAGAATATTATATCTATTTAAGAATGAAATTGTATAAAAGTGCTCTGTTAAAAGATACTAGTAGTATGTAACAACAATCAGTTTTTTGACGGCTCAACGCCGCGCATTATGTTTTTTGACCCAAAAAACAACCATCCTCTTATTATATTTTTATTAAATAGATAAATGAATTTAAAAAGAAAGACGAGAATTCCTGATGTTCAAATGTGCTTTGATCAAAAGATTTTTTTTGTAAATATTTAAAAAAAATTTTTTTATTAAAATCTTAGATCCCATATGAGTTTCTGTAAATCTACTAATGTCCTTCTTTGCGGCTTTAACATACACAAATAACACAAAAATATAAACCATAACATGAAAAATACCGGAGAGAAATACAAACAATGTTATTTCAGGATATAATTTTATACAGCTATATCTTGTCTTAGTTGGATTCAAAACCTTGATAAATAACTAGCCTGCAATAGTACCAGTAATACAAAAAAAACATATCCTAATCATCCAGTATCTTTAAGTTACAAGCTTCTCGATTTTTGTACTTTTTTCTTTGGTGTTAGGTTTGATAATAGAGATATTACTCGTCTGTAGGCAAAGGCAAAGCAAACAGGAAGGGTATTGGCAGTATACATGTCAATAAATTTCACTCTAGTGTTTAAATTACTGAACATCAATAGATTTGCTCTATTGTTTTGGTTTGTTTGTTTGTTGTACTTTCTTGCACTTGTGTTAAAAACAAACGAATCGAATTGAGTGACAGACAGACAGAAAATTTTGCCTATTTATACAAATTTTTAAAATGAATCAATTGTGAAAGTCGGATGTAAAAATTAAATCCTCTCAATCTTCAAAGAGATCATTTACATCATCTGGTTCATTTAAATCTGATGTTGGTATTTGATATGGTTGGATCAGTTCCAAAGCCCTCTGTGGTTGGATCAGTTCAAAGTGGCTTACGGTCTAATTTTTGTAGCCTCTTCTTCACTCTTACATCAGAAATGTAGGGGTCAGACGACACAACTGCCCTGTTAAATAGATCTGTCATGTGTTATTCGCGGCCTGACTTTCTAACATGGTGTTCCCGGTCATATCTCTAGATTCACCAGTCTGTCCGGATAGCATGCCTATTGGAAGCGCCGAATTTCTTATGATCTCTTTACCTCAAACCAATATTTTATGGAGTTACTGTCATCGGATACCAAGGATATTGTGTTACGTATCTGATGGCTGAGGCGCTATGCACAGCTTCATAATTTGCACTCACATACCAACAAGGAGGTTGGCACCCTCTTGTCCTCCTTGCATTAAGTCAGCTGGTCGTCCGAGCTAAGATGGCACTTGATTTAAAGTACCGGGTGCAAAAACATTTTTTTTAATTCCAACATTTATTTTTCACTAAGGATTTTCTCATCACATACTACTTCATCTTAAATTTTACTTTACTACCTTCTTTAAGAAAAGACATAATATGCATACCAACAGGAACCAGGGCTTATTCATTATTTACCCGTCTGCTTTGCATTCTTAATTAACTAATATTATTTAAATCACGGCACGAATTTATTTAATTAAAATATCGTTTTATTCGTCTGGGTAACCCAATTGTTTTTAGACTGACTCAAAAAAATCATGATGTCTCTGAGACGCTATAGTTTAAAGTAAAAAATATGTATGTTATTTTAAAACTACAATTAAAGGGCGATTAAATCATGACGTTTTAAAATAGTATTTTAGAAGCATATTTCAGTACTAACTATAATTATTCGGGACCCACATTGTATCTAAACTATTATCTAAACTACAAACTACTATATCTAAAGATAAATTAAATAATCTTAAATAAAATCATCAAATAAAATCATCAAATCCGATTTTAGTCCAGATTATCTAATGGATGGAATGAAACAATATTTTGAGAAATATAGTAACAAAATTATACTTATTCATGGTTGTATAAAACCTTTTCCTCAGTTCCTTAATATTTTACCGAGTTTTTTTCCGATATCCATCATTTGTTTCTCTGAATTTTCAAATCAACCCCAAATAGATATGGAAAGGGGGTTCACTGGTGGTACCAAAGCAGTATTGATAATATTTTTCTCTCCAGGTTTAAAAAATTCACGGGGTGGACAATCACTTTTAGTTCAGTGCTGTTCTCTGTCTTTACTATCCCACAAGTAAAAGAAGCATGGGTTTTTAGAATTTAATATTTTTTGTTTTTCAATTATTACGTTTAAAAAAGAACGTAAGTTTAATAAACATAACCAATGAACATAAATACCGCACAACATGTAAAAACCTATCTAGAAGTTAGATTTTTTTGATTATTTTTCCTGTTTTTGTGTGGTCAAAATCTATAAAATATTTAAAAATCCTCTACAGTTTTTTAGTTGCAGACCTGTATAATCAATTAGCTTTGCGTTTTCTTTAAGTTTGTTCTGAAATACCGTTAAAAGTTATATTTGTGGAGAATTGTTTTTTTTGTTATAATCAACACGTAGCAATTATAGAAACTCCATAAAATCAAATAACAATAATAGATATTAAACAAACAAATGACTATTTAATTAACTAATTTAAGCAAACAAATTACTATTTAATTAATTGCAACAGTGATGCTGACGCAGTAGTAGTAAGCTTAATAACACAGATTAGTGTTTTCTTACATACCATACTTTGTCTTTCTATAGAGATCCAAAATAAAATTTAACTTCTTATGATTTCGTAGTAATATAAAGTAACTAAAAACATGAAAAATAACAATTCAATACAAATTATTACGAGTATAATAGTAACTAAAAATTGAAATATGTAAATATATTTTTGTATTGATGAATTACTTTCGTGTTTATTGCTATAATCGCCGCTGTTCATAATAACATTTATAATTAACTTGGTATTTAGTAAATTAATTTAATCGTCTCTAAACTCTTAATGTGCCGGATTAAATTACTAACAATAATAAATAGCACCAAACAAATAAGTCTCAAATTGAAAAGATGCGTGCAACAGTAATAGTGATGCTAACGCTACTCGCATAATGACAGAGGTGCGTTACGTGGAGGAACGGAATCAGGTTTCGTTTTGAGCCAGGTGCCATCTTAGCTAGCACGAGTTATTAATTTAATTTAATTATTTTAATTTAAAATAAAACAAAGTCTCAAGAGCTTTCCAATTACACAATGTGTAAGGGGTTTTCATTTCATGATTTTCGTCTAATTATAACTTATTACAAATTATTATTCGAATTTATTAAAATTTTTTAGTTCTGTTTAACAAAATTAGACGATTTTACTATAATTTTTCTACTACTATACTCTTATTAATATCCAATGATCTCCTCTATTATAATAATTCGACTTACGAAGAATAATATATCCTCTGCCCACATGTCCTGATATACTTGTTTTATGTATATTACGCAATAAAGCCAACTGCTCCGCATCGACAGGGTTTGATTTTAAGTTTTCGAAAACCCATTTTACCGCCATTTCGTGTCTACCAGTTACAGCCACTAAATGTGGTATACTGGTCTTGTAGCGATTAAGATCCTAGAAACAGAAAAATCCGTTTAAAGGCCGTATAGAGGAAGAAAGAAAGAAATACAGAAAGAAAATTAATACTTCTATAAATTCACACATCTTCTTCTATAATTTAACACAATTTTACACTAGTTATTCGTTTTTCGGGACGAGCCACTAGGGTACCGTAGAGGGTGCAAAGTATTGCAGTTAAATTATTTTTATATTATGGTTTTAGTCGGTTTGAGTCCGACATAGCCATCAACTGGGGGCATCCGGGGATTTCCACACGAAAAAGAAAAAAAAAGGGAAAACAAGCTGACGGGTCACATTTTGGGAAGTAACTTCCATTGCCCATGTACATACATGGATACCTTATTTTTTTGTTGACGAGGTGGAAAATCTTTTGTTCCTCGGGGACTCAGGAAACAGAAGTATATTGTATTTCAATCGATGCTACGTCTACTCAGACTTTATCTTGGGGAAGCCTGTACTTTAACGTGCGTATTGATCCTATCATTTATGTTGTGGTCTGGTCAGGTCATCACCTCCCAAATATTAACTACTTCTCTAGTCTGAAAACAGTTCTGGAATCTATCTAAAGTTCTCGAGGCCTGTGTATATAAACACAATTCGTATACAGAAATCAACTTTTAAGCCCTCTGCAATCAGGCTTCAGGCACGGCCATAGCACAGTTACCGCTCTCCTGAAAGTGATTGGTGATATAAGGAAGGGCATGAAAGACACCAAAATTACAGTTTTAGTCTTAGTCAACTTCTCTAATGCCTTTAATCACGAAATACTTTTATCCATGCTTAAAAATCTTATGGTTCCTTCAGAGACACTGGAATGGTACTCCTCTTATCTTCGGGTACGTCAGCAGTGCGTTCGTGTTGATGACTTTTCATCAAGTTAGTGCGACCCCTGCACTGGCATCCCACAAGGCGGAATTTTATCTCCTCTACTATTTTCAATATTTATTAACCTCTTTACTCAACAGCTTCGGTGTGCGTATCACTTGTATGCTGATGATCTGCAACTGTATTCTCAGGCAAGAGTGGATGATCGCGATGATGTATCGCAGGCCATTGACGAGGTCAACAGGGACTTTGAGCTTATAAAATCCTGTTCAACGAGATTTGGACTGTCTGTTAATTCAACTAAATGCCAGACAATCATAGTAGGCAGCAAACGTATGATAGGCAGATTGAATACCTCCTCAATTCCATCGATTTATTTCAACGGTGTAGTCAATCCATTGAGCCCTGCAGTGAAAGACATGGGTTTACTTATTGACTCAACTCTGGATTGGCGAGCTCAGGTTACTAGTGTAAGTAAGAAAGTAACTGGAAACCTGCGAGCATTATACCACCTCAAAAACTTTCGGCCCCCTAAAACTAAAATTAGGCTCATGCAGTGCTTTATAATTCCAATAATTGACTACGGTGGTGTGTTACTTCGACCTGAATGCAGACCGTCTTAATAAATTTGACCCCCTTCTCAATAACTGCATACGATTCATTTTCAATCTTTGTAAGTATGACCTTTGTATGTCTGCTTTGCGTTCTCGGTTAAAATGGTCACCAACGGCGCAATCAGCGAGCACTTACCACTTGATTTTCATTTCTTAATTTTCACCATCCTTACATACTTACCTTGCTCCGTACCTCCGTTACATCTGCGCTAACCACGATAGAAATTTTCGATCAGTTAAAAATCTGCTTCTATCATGTCCCTCTTATAACTCCGATATCGTAAACTGTTCGTTCTTTGTTCAAGCATTACTTATCTGGAATGCGCTCCCACTCGAAGTCAGGATGTCGACCATCATATTAATTTTCAAAAAGAAAGTATATATATATATATATATATATATATATATATATATATATATATATATATATATATATATATATATAATTATGTATGCCTATCTGCAAAATCTATAAAATGATTGTATGTATATATGTATGTGTATGTATATGTAGGCGTATCGGTTATTTTAGCTGGCAACACTGTTAAGTGTCTGAAGGTAAGACACTGACGCAACACCGCACACTGGCGCGTGTGACCGGTGACCGCAGGGATGGGAATCGTTGACACTTTAAATAATAAAAACGCGATTGAATTATTGATTTTAGTCGATTACTTTCATGTCATAAGTCATAGACAAGGATCACGGGTGACAATGGTTTTATCCCATCCCTAGATGATTATTGTTCGTTCATTCGATTCGTGAAGTGTCAACCTATCGCCGTCCACTGCTGGACGAAGGTCTCCCCCAAGGAACGCCAACCGTCCCGGTCTTGGGCAGTCCGCATCCATCCGCCGCCAGCCACCTTCCTCAAATCATCGGTCCATCGTGCCGCAGGGCGTCCTACACTACGTTTGCCTAATCGCGGTCTCCACTCAAGCACCTTTCGGCTCCAGCGTCCATCAGTTCGTCTGGAGACATGTCCGGCCCACTTCCACTTCAGCGTGCTGATTTTCCATGCGATGTCGGTAACTCTAGTTCTCTGTCGAATAATATCGTTGCGTATTTTATCGGACAGAGAGACACCCAACATTGCACGCTCCATCGCACGCTGAGCTACTTTAAATTTATGGACCAGTCCGATAGTGAGTGTCCACGTCTCGGCTCCGTATGTCATTACGGGTAGGACGCACTGGTTGTAGACTTTGGTCTTAAGTGATTGAGGTATTTGTGACTCCAAAATATGACGTAGCTTCCCGTACGCCGCCCAGCCCAGACGTATCCTTCTGTCGGCTTCCAGATCGAAGTTGTGCCGGCCGAGTTGGATTATTTGGCCAAGGTAGACATATTTTTGCACAACCTACCGTGTTAGCACCACGTGTTCGGTGGAGTGTCTTATTAAAATGGGCTACTATTCAATGTCCTTACTGTATTTCGTGATCGAGAGTTACAATAAAGTAATTGTAAGAGAATATTCTCCTTACCCGAAAACTCATGCCTACCCTCAATTATAAATATGAGGCCTACTGACGTTCCTAGTGGATGTTGAGCTTTTATATATATGTATGTCTAATTGCGAGTACCTGTAAAAGGCTTTGTTGTTAACAATGTTTAATGTTTATCTTTTATTATTGAAGCTGTTGGTATTCCGAACAAAATAAAATAAAATATATATATGTAAGCGTGCGTGTTTGTGTGTGTGTGTGTGGGTATATATATATGTATGTTTATGTATTGTAACCTCTGTGCACCTACCTCATAAGTTTTCTGCACCATCCGAAGGTTGACTGGAAGAGAATGTCCTGGGCATTAAGTCCGTCCATGTACAAATTTAGTGCATAAAGTTTATAAATGAATAAATGACCTCACCTGTCAACCCCAGGCTTGCACTTATAGAGGATAGAGACCGTTCTGCAACCTACGACAGCTATCTCTGGTAACGGGCGAGTTCCCGGGCCTTAAGGACCTCGAGAGTTTTCAACCAGTTCCGCTCCCCCGTCTCTTTTGGAAGCATAACTCGCAGAAAGAAGACGTCGAATTTCCACGTACTCTCGCTCTGTACCATGACCGCAATCATGCCACCGTGCAAGAGAACCCCACTCCTCTGTTCCGACCACGCCGGGCATTCTGCCAGCGTGTGAAGCGCGCGCTCAACGGTTATGTCATCGCAGTGATAGCACTCAGGCTTGGTTCCTTTCGAATCTGACACAATGGATCTCCAAAACATCCTTTCCCGGTGATCGCCTACGTCCGCTAGTATTAAAGGGACTCTCATCAGGATGGTGTGATGTTGACTCTGGTGTCCCTCAAGGCGGTATACTTTCTCCTTTGCTTTTCTCAATGTTTATTAATCTCCTATGTCCCGAACTTCGCAGTGCGTATCACCTGTATGCTGACGACCTACAACTGTATTCTCGGGCCAGTGTGGATGATATAACGACGGCTATTAGTAACATCAACACTGATCTTAGGACTATCGAGAGCTGGTCTGCGCGGTTCGGATTGGCGATTAACCCGACTAAGTGCCAGGCTATAGTAATTGGCAGTCGACGTTCAATGGACAGGGTCAATTTAGAAATGCTCCCTCAAATAACTTTGAATGGCACCACTATACCGGTC
Source organism: Phragmatobia fuliginosa (assembly GCA_932526445.1). Lineage (NCBI taxonomy): Eukaryota > Metazoa > Arthropoda > Insecta > Lepidoptera > Erebidae > Phragmatobia > Phragmatobia fuliginosa. Next base: position 13,311,856 of record OW052076.1, on the reverse strand, counting down.
AGTCGAAAAGTGAAGGACTTAGGCTTGGAAATCGACTGTACTATGAGCTGGCGTGACCAAGTCACATATGTATGCCAGAGAGTCACCGGCATCCTCAGAGCACTATATCGCTTAAAAAACTTTCTTCCCGTGAAAACTAAGACAATGCTTGTGCAATCTCTTATCTTCCCTTTGATCGACTATGGTGACGTGTGCTATTATGACCTGAATGCAGATCTTCTCAACAAGTTAGATCGTCTTCTCAATAACTGCATTCGATTCATTTTTAATCTTCGTAAGTATGACCACGTTTCCAGCTTTCGTTCCCAATTAGGTTGGTTGCCGATTCGTCAACGCAGAAAAATGCGCGCACTCACTTTCCTGTATACTATCCTCAATTCCCCTTCCCCTCCTACTTATTTGAAAACACATTTACAACTGTTGTGCAGTAATCACAACCGAAATCTTCGCTCGGCTAATAATCTCCTCCTACTTTGCCCTTCACACACTACTGCCTTCGTGGGTTCTTCGTTTCTTGTCCAATCTATTCACCTGTGGAATGCGCTTCCCGTCGAGGTCAGAATGGCTAGAAATCGAGACGCTTTTAAAAGGCAGATAGAGGAACTTTCATTGGGTGAATTGGTGGATTCGACGGGGTCCTAGTTTGTCAAGATTATTTTTTGAATTATTAATAAATATAAATGTATATGTATGTATGTGTATGAATATAGACCTATATATGTATGTTTGTGTAAGTATATTACTTATTATGTTATGTATTATATTACCTATGGTATTACTTTTAAAATCACAATAATTTATCGATTCCCCCTATGTGCACCTACCACATCTTTTCTCTGCATCGCCCAATCGGTTGACTGGCAGAGAATGCCTTAGGCATTAAGTCCGCCGATGCCTGTATTTGTGCATAAAGTTAATAAATAAAATAAAATAAATAAAAATAAAGGGTTCCGTGACTCCTCTCGAGTCAACCTTCAATAACGGGTCTTGCCACCGCAAGAATGGCACGGCGCTTGGTTGCTGCATTTGTTCCTTCCATATCTCTACGAGAACCTGGCAGAGTTGGGCTTATTAATCATCGATTTCGGAAGGTTCAAAACTTCGGCCCAACCCCAGCGCCTCCTTGCGCTATTGGTAAATAGATGCAAGGGTTCTCGTCTCCAGATCCCATGGTGGATTTCCGGGCTGGAGACTTGTCGCGTCGAAGGAAACCGTAACCTCCTTATTGTCAGCACTCGCTGTGGTAGTCGCGGTAGAGGGCTTCCGGCCATACTGAGGCTCCAAAAAGGATCATGGACCGCACAAAACCCGCGTGGAGCCTCCTACAGGAACCACCGGGTCCCCTCATATTAGTCAATAGCCGTGCTAGTGCACGCGCTGCTCCAACCAACTTGGGGACCAGACTTCGAAAGTTATATGTGAAGTCCCACTGACCATCAAGTACGAGACACAGATATCTAGTCTAGTTACTGATATAATAGTATTTAACTAGGTATAACTAGTATAATAACATGATTTTTTCTCACCTTTGGTTTATAAAGTCCATGCAGCAACACATGGTTATTGATTCCAGTAACAGATAGGCCATTAACAGCGACGTAAGAGCGATCAAATGTTTGATGCTCTTCGAGGATGCGCATGCGCCCGTCGTGTAACGCTTCAATGTCTTTACGCGGTTGTCCACAATGTAAATTAGCTGCTAGCTTCCCGTTGTGATAACCTAATAACACCTGATACATACAAAAAGCTATTATTATAGAGAAATATAGCTAGATAATAGTTATTCGTTACGTGTTGTTTTATACAATTTACGTAAACATATAGAACAGGTTTGTTTTACGGGATTAATACGGTAGAATAAGATCCCTTACAATAGGATCAACGGCAGAGACCCACAAACATTTCAGCTTGTGTCACTCGACAAATTCTTGACAAAATTGTAATAAATGATCTCGTGCAACGAAATTAATCAGAAGAAAATTGAAACAATTCAAAATAAGTAGCAATTATAATTCTAATGTCGGGTACTCTTTGTTGAAAAATGCAAAATTTAATAATACCTAGTCCGTGTGGTGACGGAATACAGAGTTTCACCACCCCTATTCATACCACGGGTGTCGTAAAAGGCGACTAAGGGATAAACTACGCAAGACAACATCAATGCTAAGAGAAGGAAAACTTGAAACCAACCATATACCAACCCGTTTGGCCAGCGTGGTAGGCCAAAACCTCCTTTCTAAGGAGAGGCCTATGTCCAGCAGTGGACCGTTAAAGGCTGTTGATGCTGATGATGATGATTATAAAATTTCCAATATAATACTTGGTATACCTACATTTTGGTGACCAGACTGCTGATGAACATACTTACATATTTCTAAATGCATACATCCTAACACGTAGTACTAAATACGTGTAAAGTCCAAGATTTCTTACACAGAATCTTCATACGGATTTTAGGCATCTATGAATGCATCTAGTAGTAGTTGTGGGTACTTTGCAGCACACAAATTTAAATCCTCTTTCCAATCAAAAATTAAAAAACAACATTCTACCTTTACATATATAAACTCAAATAATAGACTCAAATATAAATATTATATTATACTATAATTATAACGAGAGATTTACTCACTTTTGTGATGGCAGTTAAGCCAGAAGCAGCCTCACTGTACCCAATATTAGACATGACACTCCCAATCAACAAAGGTTTATCATCTCTATTCTTACAAAATAATTCTTGAATAGCTTGTAGCTCTACTTTTTCTACCTCAGGTGTTGCTGTAAGGATCAGATATTTTAATCAATCTCAAAACTGTTATTAAAGGAGATGGTCCATAATGTATGGACCAAAAACCCAGAATCGATTGGGACTAAACGGGTATCAGTAGTTCAGTATATTGGACAGATCAGTAGTATTCAGTATATTGGACAATTTACCCCACCGAAAGCGCAATGCCGCAATCAATGGGGTATATGAGCTATTGGCTGCGGCCAGAGCGGCGGAGAGACACATCAAATATGATGTGCCGGTGGTCAGAGAGGCTAACCACTTCCTCCGCCACTCGCCATCCCGACACCATGTGCACTGCAGAGGGACTCGCCCACGACAGGTCGACAATCGACTCGCCCTGCCATCATAGTCAAGTCGTCTAGCCTTGTCTGCAGGAAATAGTGTCTATCAAAAAGAGCCAAGATGTGTTCTTATACTTGAAAATCTACTTTTATGTCTCCTCCATGCCTTTGGGGTGTAATCCTCTCATTATTCAAAACTCTCTGGTAGGCAGCCGTGATGACTCTAGCATCAGACTATTCAGGTACCTATTTCGGTAAATACGCAAGGCCCGTGATGTATTTCCGCGGGCTTCAATATATCACATAATCATTTGTCCGTATTCCCTCGCGCTAAACATTACAAATAATCACTATCACAATAATAATAAAGTACCTATTCTAAAAATAACTTAACACTAAAATTAGGTTAAAAGAAAATAAATACGAAAAAATACTTAATTAACTTACTATACCTACTAAAAAAACTACGACACAAATTTACTTTCCCGAAAGGAAAGCAGGTACCTAATTGTAAATTATAATGCACCACGCAAGTGTCCACCCAGTACGAACATTGAAGACCGACTAGTCGTCGTAGCCAGTTACCAATACGATGCATTATAATAATATTAGAGAAATTAAAATTCTTTGACAGACGCCGCCGAAAGGCGAGTCCCTTTGATGTTAGCCGACAATGTGGCTTACACACAACGGCACACTATATATTACTTTATAACCATATTGTATTTTTCAGTACTGTAATTTATTTTCTGTTTTCTTCGTCCCATGGTTGCATTTAAGAGATTGCCTACGAGCGATAAGGCCGCCACTTGTACCAACATAATGTAGCTAGTTCTAAGCCCTAACTCTATTTTTTTTCTGGTGTACAAGAAAGTCATTATTATTATATTGTTTGCTTTTTTTTTCGTTAAACCTATTCAGTATCATGGTCTGAATGCAACCCCTAAGTTTTCGGTAGCAGTCTTTTTACACTTTATATACATACACCATAAAAGTGTGTGCGCTCTCTTTTCACTTACTCTCAGAGTCCAAAACAACCAAGGAGAGATCAGGCACAGGACCGACAATTTTACGTGCTCTTCGAGGCACAGCAACTTAAGAAATACTACTACTATTTCCTTCATTCAGAAAAACTCATTAACACCTTTTGTACAATAAATAGTACAAAAAAAACAAAGTTATTAACAGGAACATAATTAAAGCATTATAAAATTAATAATAATATATGTAGATAGTAGAACGACGCTAATTTCAGCACGAATGGGCGGCTCGACAAGGGCAATAGGTACTACCCTCACACAGAAGAACAATCTATAAAACACAGCATTCGTGCTGTCGTATTTCGTTTTTGAGTGTGAGACCGGAGACAATGTGCAGTAGCATCTCACTAGACAGCCATAGAGTTGGTCACTCGTTGTTGCATTGATAGAGCGACTCGTGATTTGTGAAAGCAAATTTCACATCTCTGGTATGCCAAATATAAAAAAAAATACTGTTCAAGTACTTGAAAGCGTTTGCCCTCATTAACAGTTTTTTTATGTTATGAGCTGAACTCCGGTTCAAATCCTAGATCAAAGACCATATTCTGAAGAATTTGCTCGTCATAGGATGTCGGCTGTCAATGGAGTCTATGTTCACACAGATTTTTAAAAAGCTTTTTGTTCTTTTCTATTATATTAATTTAAACAACTAAGTAAAATTATAGTATCTCTGTGTGTGAAATTATAAATAACCATATGTATATTTTTGGGGTTTTAGGGTTCGCTATCGCAGTCCATTGCTGGACATAGTCCTCTCCAATTGCACGCCATCTAGTTCGATTTTTGGCTACTCGCCTCCAGCTCCTGCCAGCCGTCTTGCACAAATCATCACCCCTACCGGCCTGTGGACGTCCTCTACTACTTTTGCCAAGACGCGGTCTCTTCTCAATTCCTCAAATTACCCGTTAAAATATGACGTTGCTTCTGTAGAACCCGTTTACCCCAAAGGTTATAGATTCTGTGACTAATATGGCCAGCCCACTGCCACTTCAACTTGCTAATCCTGTGGGCTATGTCGAAACTTTTGTTCTTTGCCAGATTACCTCGTTTCTTATTCGATCCCTTAAGGAAACACCAACAATAGCCCTCTCCATAGCAAGCTGCACGACTTTAAATTTGTGGACCAGCCGTGCCGTGAGATGTTTCGTTTCTATGTGTCATGCCTTGTTGGTCTAGTGGTTAGCGTATGCGGCTGCTGATCAATAGGTCTCGGGTTCGATTCCCGGGTCAGACCAAATATTTGTGTGATCCACAAATATTTGTTTCGGAGTCTGGGTGTTTTTCTATGTATAATATGTATGTATTTACAAAAAAAAAGTATGTTTATGTATTTATATCAGTTGTTTAGTACCCATAACACAAGCTCTGCTTACTTTGGGACTAGATGATGTTGTGTGTAAGATGTCCAAAATATTTATTATTATTATTATTTATTATTATTATGACGGGTAGGATGCGCTGATTGAAGACTTTCGTCTTTAGGTACTGTGGGATCCATGATCATAAGACCCGATAAAGCTTTTCAAAGGCTGCTCAACCCAGCTGAGTTCTTCTATTGACCTCGATGTCAAAGTTGTTTCCACCTAACCGCAAAGTCCGCCCGAGGCATCCATATTTTTGAACAACTTTGAAAGTGGCACCGTGTACCGGAACCTGTTCTGGTAATACATGTTCATATATATATATTTATATATATTTATGGCCTATGAGAAGATCTCTGACTCGATCGAAATCTGGTCTGTTCTGTAGTCCCTGTAGGGTTGCCAGTTGGACTGGCGAAACACCCAAGTGTTGAGATGTCTCTACGAGGCCACCACTATGTCCTTCCAAGTACAGAATCAGCAAATAATGTCCATGCTATAAATATATATCATAAATAAGACGTAAATATAAAAGAATTACTCGTTTCGAGAGATTAGATATGTATAAACGCCTAGACAACGCATAAGGCAAAATTTTATTACGTGAATTGAGAATTTCAGCGGATTATTTAAATCCATGGAGTAGTAATTTTAAGCTTCCCACTTTATCACATAGTCTATTAAAAAACATATAACAAATACATATGTGAATATATATGATATAATTGCAATCTGTTCTTGAAAACTTACCACAACCAAAGCCTTCAAAGTATTCAATTGCCTCTACCGGTACTCCAGCCTCTTTATAAAATGTTTTTAGGAAATCGATTGTACTATTCAACTCTCTATAGAATCCAAATTTAGGATTTTTATTTTCTTCTATCAAACCCACATACTCAGCTTTAACATGCACGACTTCAGCGTATATTCTGAAAAATAAAACAATTACGATAGATTTCAGAGTTAAAGCATCCTTAAATATTGTTTATTTATTTTTGTATTTTAATTTACCTCAAAGCATGTTTGGCTCTTTGCAGAAATAAAACACTGATTGCTTCTGATCTAGCACATCCTTGAGCACGTTCATCGTAAGAAAAAGTTTTACCGTCTCTGCTCATTTGTATTACTCTGTAAAACAAAGTAGAGATTATAATCAACTAATCATTGATGTATGATATTTTTATACATCAATGACTAAGTAGGATAGTTTCGTATGCCGCTTTTATTTGAGACTGTGCATCTAGGGTTTTTATATATCAATGCAACTAATACATAAATAATTTAACGTCATGAGGTCCTTTTATTTATATATTGTATTCGTATTTATATTTTGTTTATAGTATTCTGTTAGTATTTATAATATTTATCGGATGAGTATTATTTTTAATCAAATAATAAATTTTAGCAAAAAATTGCTCCGCCGAAAGAACTGAAAACCAAAAAGTAAATAATAAACTACCATTACTTAATATCAATAACTATCTTCTTAAACTAGTGCGAGCATACCCAAATAATTATGAGTTGGCGCCAAACAATCAATACAAAGATACAAAGAACAAAGATAACTAAATTATCTTAATTTTAAAGAAATAAGTAAATCAAATTAACAAACAAGGGCGTGTCAACGCACTTGATGTAAATTTAATTCTTGTATAGCGCTGACTCGTAATTATTTACGTATGCTTATACTACTTTAAGAAGTTAGTTATTAAGTTGATGTAATAATAGTTCATTATGTTCTGGTTTTCAGTTCTTTCGGCGGTTTGTTTTTTTGCTAAAACACTTAGATTTATTTATTTTTTGTATTTATAAGCTATAAATTCCAAAATTTATATTAGATACCAGATGATCAGTGAGTGATCAATTATCTTTTCTTTTCTTACCCTTTATTTATATGGGACTAACCTCGATACCTTGTACTCTTTCCAATAAAATAATAATTATTTAAATCGAACTACTCAGTACAAAGTTAAAGGTGGTCATATTTACAATCAGTGGGTACACAATCTACCATTCCCTGTTTTGCTATCTTTTTCCAAATTTATATGAGACTAACTTCGGAATACAAACAAAAATCTGCCAAGTGCATGTCAGGCCACGCACAGTAAAGGGTTCCTCAGTCACGTGGATTTAAAATCGTATCCAATAGATAATTATTATAGTCCAAGATCCCAGAGCCGCCGGACCTACGTCATTTGTGCAAAGCTGAAATTTTCAGGATTATTAGTACAATGTCTTGTTAAGATGTATGCGTACCCATTAGCTTGAAAGCGGGGCCGTTTGTGAGATGGCGCGAAGTACAGATGGTCAAAAACCTTACTTACCTACGTTAAAGGTCCAAAGCTAGTATTTACAATTTTTTTAAGTATATTATTTAAAATTAAAATTCATTACTGCCAGACACATTCCGTGGGCCATTACTTCTGCCAGACGTCTTGAAAGTTGTGATAAAATTACGTAAACTACGTTATAGTAGCAAACCTAAATTTTATAACTATATTATATAACTATATTTTATATCACTATATTTTATAACTAAAAAATGTATACATATTATCTAAGGTAGGTACTATTTTAAGACCCTTTGTATACGGCAAGACCAGTCCGAAGGGCCAATCATCCCCCCAGATACCTTTAAATATTTGTAGTAATTAGGAAGCTGAGGTATATCATCTTTGGTATTATTTCAAGAATAGAATTGTAAATTATTAAATGGTTTTTATTATTATATATATAATATATATAAATATATTATTTTATATATATAATATAAAATAATATATTTATTAGCTTCACCTGTATGTTTGTTTGTTTGTAACCAACTCCTATGGGTGCGATTTTGATCCACTTTAAACGGCCAGATTTCGTATACTTGTATATACTTGTCAATATATACTTGTAAATCTGGCCGTTTAAAGTGGGGTCAAAATCGCAACCAAAGGAGTTGGTTACAAACAAACAAACATACAGGTGAAGCTAATAAAAAGCGTGTAAAAACCATTTAATATTTTACAATTCTATTCTTGAAATAATACCAAAGATGATATACCTCAGCTTCCTAATTACTACAAATATTTAAAGGTATCTGGGGGGATGATTGGCCCTTCGGACTGGTCTGGCCGCATACAAAGGGTCTTAAAATAGTACCTACCTTAGATAATATGTATAAAATTTAGGTTTGTTATAACGTAGTTTACCTAATTCTTTCACAACTTTCAAGACGTCTGGCAGAAGTAATGGCCCACCGAAAGTGTCTGGCAGTAATGAATTTTAATTTTAAATAATATTTTTTTTTAAAATATGTAAATAAGTAAGGTTTTTTACTATCTGTACTTCGCGCTACCTCAGAAACGGCCCCGCTTTCAAGCTAATGGGTACGCATACATCTTAACAAGACATTGTACTAATAATCCTGAAAATTTCAGCTTTGCACAAATGACGTAGGTCCGGCGGCTCTGGGATCTTGCTCTATTATGTTCACGTATTATTGTGTTAATTTTGTATGACGTTTACCAAGTGAGCGCATTTTACAAGTTAAGTCTCCGTAACTCCTGAATTAATGAAGTCATCTAATCCGTTATAGTTTTCCTTGAAAGTTCATTATGTGGACCACCATCACGAATTTTTCCAGATTTTTTGATCCAGCCCTTTAGCTTTTAGAGGGGGGGGGACGCTATGTTTTTACAAAAAAGTGCCCTTTAAAGTGGAATTTCTCGCAAACGGATACCTGAATCAAAAAATCGTCTTAGAAACCCTGTATTGTTTTTAAAATACCTATCTAATGATACCCCACACGATGGGGTAGCCGCGAGAATAAATTTACATCCCCACTTTACGTGTAGGGGAGGTACCCCAAATAAAAATATTTTTCAAAATTTTATTATAGCACTTTGTCGGCGTAATAACAATACATATTCATGCAAAGTTTCATCTTTCTACCACTTACCGTTTGGACGGTAAGTCGAGGACGGACGGACGGACGGACGGTCGGACGGACGGACGGACGGACGGACGGACGGACGGACGGACGGACAGACGGACATGACGAATCTATAAGGGTTCCGAGTGATATACTTCGGAACCCTAAAAAAGAATTATCAAAATCGTACTACTCTGCAAAAAGTCAATACTTTACGTGGTCATACATAAAAATATATACGTAGAATTGAGAATCTCTTTCGTTTTAGCGGTAATCGTTTTCTAACAGATCAAGCATCAAGTCTTGACTTGTGTAAAAATTACGTTCTCAAGAGTTAGTGTCAGAGTTAGTCAACAGCTTGTCCTCTAGTATATAAAAAATATCAAGTTGTGGTGGCACCACAAAACCATTATCAAGAGGTAATAAAAGAAGTTGAAATTTGAAATACTATTTAACAAATAATCAAAAAAAGTAGATTTTATTATATAAATATGCATAAACGAGGCGAGTACAGGCGAGTACTTTTTCCCTTGTTTATTGTTTACCTTTTATTTATTTAATTTAAAAATTCGCTTTTTGTCAGAGACATTTAAAGTAACAACCTGAAATGAATAAATTGACATGTACCTCGATAAGTTTATTGCCGAATGTGGATGCACACACAAAAATGATCCGGCAACTATTGCGCAGTCGCATCTTCCATTTCTAATAGCTAAGTACGCCTGTTCTAACGCACTAATAGAACCAGAACATGATGCATCAACAGCGGCTGATGGACCCCTGCCGTTTAACCAGTACGAAACACGGTTAGCGAACATAGCTTTACAGCACCTGATTTAGAAAAAATACACAATTATTAACTTGTTTCATAATCGGATTGAAAATTAGAGAGTTTGGACGTTTTGGTGGCCAGATCTAGTAACAAGTAGGTACATGACAGGTCATCTGACTGCAGGTCATAATTTTTAACTTGTCTGCACACAGAAGGCGTCAGAACAGAGTATAGAAAAGACAGGTGAGAATCGAAGACCAAACTGGAAAATTAATATTGGCTATTGACCTCAATCCGAATGGGTTGAGGAGTGTTAGTTTGCAGGTCGAGGTTGCAAAATCAGGGTTTTTGTTTTTACAACGTAACACCGCTTTTGTTTTTTCTTGGAAGAATCAGAATCATTGGCTATCGTCACAGTTTTAGAATGTTTATATGTATATGTTAGAAATAAGAGTATTTTTTTACCCAGATATTCCAAAACCAGTCATTGCATGGGGATTGTAAATAAAAGTTTTGTCCATTTCAGAAAAACATGCACCTACGAAAACGTCAATTTTTGTATCCGATAGTTGCTCAGAATTTAAACCTGTAAAGATAGAATAATAATAATAATTCTTTATGGTTTGTTCAACAAGAATAAATCTAGTTATTCTTGTTAATGAAATAACATACATGGTCTTTATTTGTATAAACATTGTGTACATACTAATTACGTTTGCGGCAGCAGAAAGGTTAAAAAAAACCGAAATGATTTTATATTAAACTACGTACTTAAGTTAATAAAATAAAACTACAAAGTTAATCCTAATGAATAATTATTCCACTTCAAAGTAGGAATATGTAATAATTGTTCTTACAATATAATTTAGGTATTAATTCTAATTGACAATATTAGACAATCGATGGACGCCGGACATGTATCAGCTATTTTATTAGAGTTAACAATATTCACAGGGCATTGAGCAAGTACGGCGTCAATGGTCCTCGTATCATCAGCTATCTACTAGTGAAAGGTTTGCTAATTTTAAAATAATTGTTTTTTTGCTGTAAATACCTTATGCACTTTTATATGTATGACGGCGTATCGATTATTTTAGCTGGCAACACTGTTAAGTGTATGAAGTCAAGACACGGACGCGTGCGACCGGTGACCGTGGGGATGGAAATCACTGACACTTTTTTTTTTTTTTTTCTTAATTTGGCACACTGACACTTTAAAATAATAATGTCGCGATTGAATGATTGATATAAGCCGATTACTTTCATGTCATAAGTCATAGACAAGGATTACAGGTGACAATGATTTTATCCTATTACTAGATGATTATTGTTCGTTCATTCGTCCGTGAGTTCCTTTAAAACGGAACATGGTCTTGGGACGAGCATAATTATCGTTGATCATCTCGTGTGAGCACCACATATTCGATGGTGTCTTATTTAAAATCATTAATCATGGAATGCTTATCAATAACCTAGCTGTACTTCGTGATCGACAGCTATAATAAAGTGACTGTACGAGAATTATTGTCATATTCCCCTCAGCCGCCAACTCACGTCTACCTTCAATTGAAAATATGAGGCCTTGTAACGTTCACAGTGAATTTGAGTTTCTACATGTATGTAAAAAACGTTCTTTATTTGTATAGATAAACGACTTACCAGCGTCGTAAATAGCTTGATATGCATGTTCTAAGATTTTTTTTGACATAGTATCCATAATGTATCCCTGACGGTAATGCACCTTAAAGAATTGAGCATCAAACTGATGTAGATCAGGAACAGTGCCAGCGTAGGGCGCCAGTTCTGGGTGATTGAAAGTGAAACGGATACCATCAGATGAAACGGGGTTGACCTATAAAAATAATACCAGTTTATATTTTGTATAGAAGTGCAATAATCCAATGTGATAGGTATATTGCTTCGATAAGATGTTTCGCTCTTTAAAAAGGTACGGGACCCATGTCAGTTCCAAAAGTAACGGACACGTGTAATTTCGTCTGCGCCTCTCCAAAAACAATGAATTTACCCCGTTTTGCCATATTTTTCATTGATGCCAGTCACCTGTTGGTTGGAGCGTGATTTTGTATGGTAAATGACTTTTGAGAAGGTCTTATGACAGTCGCTCGTGTCAGATTTTGAGAAAGATGACTCGTAGGGGACCGTAAATACAGTAATATAACTTTTATTGCAGTATATATTAGTAATAGAAATAGACAAATGGTTGCTAAGCACACTATAATGTCTTATGGCTTTAAAAGTTATTGTTTATTTTTTTCCCGGCATATTTTGTCAGAACGATGTTTGTTTGCTAAATTTGGGTTATAAGCAATTGAAGCATGTGTTTTAGTGGCAGTAAGAAGCAAAAATCGAAAGTACTTTACAGTCGTTATATAATTATGAGGAAGGGTACAAGCCATCACCTTCAGAGCAGTCCTCTGTGGGCGCTAGCACCAGAAATAGCATATACATATATGAAATTAAGTAATGTGCAAGAAATTAAACTATCATTATTTCTATCATTATTTCTTACCTTATTGTATAATATATCAGAAAAATCCTGGACACAGAGTGACTTCGGAAAAAGGCCGGACATTCCGGATATAACGACTGCGTCACCGCCATTTTCGACTGGTAACTGAAACTTCGTTTGCCCGTGTTCCTGTGGTGTAGATACCATTATTACAAAGTCCCCTAAAACAAATTAAATTAAATGAGTGAATAAACACAAAAATATACAATGACTTAACTTGAGGAAAATACCGTCTTAGTAAAATGTCGACGCTTGAAAAGCAACTTTTACTTTGAAATTCCAACATCGACTTATAGATATTGTTCGAATCACCAATTTTTTCTGCGTCGATTGGTGTAGGTTTCATACTCCTAGAACAAATTTTATGTCGCTTAAATACCACGTGTTTTTTACCAAATCTTCAATTTTCGGTTCACTTTTATCATTATATATTATCAATAGTCTTTAACAGTCCACTGCTGGACATAGGCCTCTCCTTTGAAAGGAGGTTTTGGCCTACTATACCACGCTGGCCAGACGGGTTGGTAAAGGGATTGTTTCAAGTTTTCCTTCTCTTGGCAGTGATATTAGCTGCTTATTTTGTTCCTTTAGTCGCCTCTTGCGACACCCATGGAATGAATAGGGGTGGTGACACTTTGTATTCTTAATCCGTCACCACACGGACTACGGTTCACTTAGCGACAGGAAAATTGACAATTTTTAAATGTTTTCCACCTATGAAATGATGTTACTTTAAATAAAAACTTTGTCAGTTTTTCATAAATTCATATTTTATTTTATTTATGTTTATACATTTATAAGAAATTGTCGGAGAATCGGCACTAAGATGTAAAAAGTCTAACTTGAGAAAAGAACATTCTAGAAATTAAAATTCTGGCCAAGAATGTACAAAAAAGACCGATGAAGTTAATCATTTTTGGAATCTTACTCAAGAACGTCGCCGTGATTAGTTGGTATCGATGTCACCTAAAGTTGGTATCAAACTTAAACGTAGTGATTCTGAGAAGCGCAATTACACCTTTAAATATTTATGAAGGAGAAGGAAGGAGCTTTGTTTGTCAACAGTTCTTGGCAGCCACTCTTATAGAAGTTAGTTTGTATTTCTGACATATGGTAATTTTATCATAATAATTGACATTTTTATATTTCAATTTTTTTTTTTTAACATTGGATATCCATATTTCTGACATGGATTATTGCTATTTTAATTGTATCTTGTTGTTTGACATTATATTATCATTATTTTTGTAATATCATTATTGCATAATAAATTACTTTTTATTGACTTGATCCAAATATTTATCGCATTCTTAGAGAGTAGCATAATTATAAATGGTTTTTATTATTGTATAACTGCGAACATTTTGAATTGTACATGTGAGCACTTTGTAGTCACTGGTAGCATTAGTTTGTTGACTGGCGGTTGTGAGTATGTCATGCTCGCTCAAAAGTCCTGCTGGCGGTGGCGTGTGGTCGTTCGGCTCCCTACGATATGGTTGAACTGGACGATGGCTGGTGCATGGGTCATGCTCGTGATACGGGCGCCGCCAGTCGGGGCTGGTCATCTCACAACTTCTATTTATTGTTTAATTGTTTTTGGACACTACATGTGTAAATATCAAAATCGTTACATTGTCCTCACATTTAATAAAATGCCTTAAACAATGTAACCAAAAATTGTAAAAACTATGTTGGAAAAGAGTTTCCATGGAGTTTCTTGTCTATTCTTCTCTATAGGATCTACGAATTGGAACAGACGATTAGCTTCACGACTGACTATTGACTGACTACTTGACGTTTCAAAAGTGCCGTTGTATGGTTTATTTGTAATAAAATGGTTTGATTTGATTTGATAACATATTATTTGATAAAACTATTTACAATATTGTGAAAAACGCTATTTGGGGATGTGCAAAAGAAGATATGAGGGCTGAATGTGAACCTTCGAACAAAACTAAACAAACTACTATAGATTGTCTTATGAGCTTCATCCAACAGTTGCCAGCTGTTCTGTCACACTATTGTCGCCAAGATTCAAGCAAAGTTTATTTACCTCAGGAATTGAACAATGTCTGAAATTTGTAGAAAATTTACAAAAAACACCATTTAGATCAGAGTTTGGACGTTGTGCGCGAGAGAATATTTCGTTATGTGTTTCATGAAAACTTCAACATTGGGTGTTACGTGCCTAAAAGGACAAATGTCTGAAGTATCTTCAATCCGAAAATAACCTCGAAAAAAAAATAAAAAGAATGAACATGAAATAGAGAAACAAGAAAGTTACGCAAGATTTAAAATTCATAAAAAAGACCCTTATAAGCAGTGCGCCAGTTTCAACTTGGAAAAACTTCCCTTTTTATGTTGATTTTTAAAATATTTGTTTCGGTAATGAAAATTAAAAACTATAGTTTGATAATAGCTAAGCTTATAAATGATATTGATCTCAGGTTTAAATTTGTTTAAAGCAGTACGTACCACTGATTTTTTCATAATTAAGTACTTTTGTTACGAATTCTTTTCTTTAACCCCTGTCCACCTTAGAAATAGATGGTACAAACGTCATTTATGAAAGAGTAGTTATAGGTAATAGTAGTGACGTAGACAAATATTCTTGGATAACATTTAAAATTAGTTACTACATACATTTTATTACGTAAATATATATATATATATAAATCATAAATAATATTAAATGAATCAACTTAGATAAATGTTCTTGATTATACATTCTTATGCGGCATCAAATGCCATTTAATAGTATTACGTATCTCTTTCTAATGTCAAAGATAACCCTAAAAATAAGTATTCCAAAACTCTATGAATTATTTCTATAAGTTAATTTTTTTTTCTTTCTTTTAAACTTTAATCTCCTGTAAAATTTACTAAGTGTCGCTTAGTCAAAGTAGCTTTTCAAGCGTCGATATTAATTCTGCAACGAAATAGATACGAGTACAAGTCTAAAGAAAACATCATTTCATTTCATTTCATTTAAATAGGCGGCGCGCCTAGCCACCAGAGGAGTCTCCTTGGTGTTTGGGCGCATTGAAGCGCTGGGTTTACAGGTGGCCCTGGATAACACGAAGGACCTTTTGTTCCGTGGGCCCCGTTGCGGTCCGCCCTCGCGGTGCCTCCATCATGGTCAACTCGATCCTTGTACCGGTTCGGGCCCATATAAACTTGATTCTTGACGGCAGGTGGCTCTTCAATGAGCACTTCCGACAAGTTGTTCCGAAGCTGGGGGAGCCCGATTTGGGTGGAGCTAGCGTCGCGCATCGGGCCCTCACTGCAGCCATCAGAGGAGATCTCTCGCTACCGGCCATCAAACGCTCCATGGCCGGTTACGACAGTTGTTTTACCATGGCAACCTTTCGAACATTATTTCGCGGAAGGGGTGGTGGCTCTCCGCCACCCTGGGCCCACTATATATAGTATAGAGTATAGAGTACGATAGAGAGTACGATATCCACTCGAACCCAATCGGCCCAGGCGGCCCAATATGAATGCTTTAAGCTGCCCTGAGGGTGGCCGTGGATAGACTGGGAGGTGTCGCTTCAGTGGCCAGTGACAGAACCGATCCAGGTGTGATCCTGTCATACTTTTGGGGTGAGACAACGAAGGTGCAGCTGGATTGTTGCTTTCTTGGATCAGCGCCCCATTATGATCCCTTGCCGTTGGGATCATAATGGGACAATGAATGGGAAGAAATTAAAAATGACATAAAATGCGAGTTTGAGTGTTTCGCGTTTTTAAAATCAAGGGCTTAATTTGTGTAAAACCAATTTTGCAATTGCAATGTACATGAGATGTCGTTGTGAGGGAATTGAGTTTATTTTGCAAATAGTTAAATATTAAAAATGTATATTCTGTTCTAAATGAATATAATATGGTGTTGATTAACAAAATAAGTAATTAAATACAACAATTTCCCAATGGACCGGTTCATGCTTGGATATTGTACGAGGAGTTAAAAAGGTAATTGATAAAGACACTATACGAGTTATATTCCACCTCCGGTACATCGCGACACGCTAGAGCGATGGACAAATTATAATGTACAGAATTTCTTAGTCAAAGAAACACAAACTTTAATAATAGGCGACTTTAATCTAAGTACTCTATCATGGGTTTTAACCCTTGAACGATTATCATATTGCGTAGTACGGAAAAGATACTCATGCGTAAAATTGACGTATGTGTTTTAATTAAGTGCTGGTCGAGGTGTATTAATGTATTTTATTTGATAGAATAATTTATTTGAATAAATTGAATACAATAGTATATTCACGCATATGTTAGAATAAAGTTACACTGCAGATAATTTATTTAGACTCATATATTTATTAAAAAATTACAAACCATGTAAACTTTGCTATAAATCAATCCAATTTTTTAACACTTACTCGTACATATCAAAACCTATTTTAACTACAATAATCAGCCTTTTTTCTCATATAAAACCAACACTTAAACATATCTAATATCAGGAAAAATACAAAAATCTGTTACAATCACCTTTGGCGCATCTAAACCTTTTGCTCACGACACATAATTTTTTTACATTTTTTGTAGGACGCATTTGCCTTTCGTCTTATTTTGGATGGCCAAAAAATACAATAAGTACGTTTTTTTACCACTGGCTCATGAATATTGACTTCTGATGTATTAAGTACTTAATTTGGTAACATATTCGATATATTTTCTCTCAAATCTCTCTTCAAAGTAGGTGCTTCTAAACGTCTACGCATAAACGAAGAAGACAGACCCAAGCTAAGATGTTTCATATTTTTTGACCAGGCTTTTTTCTTTGTTGATAACATTGTGACTGTATATTATATATGCGTTAATGCAGGCTATGCTTATCATTCCATACAAGAAAGCCATAGGCCATCTATTTATTTTCCTACAGAAGGACGGCAGAGAACACATTTGATCTAGTGTGTCTATCCCGCCTTTTGTTTGTCTATAAAAGCTTGTTCTGTGTCATTCTGCACTTCATCCTCACTTTCGTGGTTCGTTATTTCACTGTCGGTATCCTCACAGGGAAGCTCGTTGACAGTTTGCATAAGAGAAGCCTGAGAAGCCACAATGTGGAGAAAAAACTTGGATAAAGACCATAACTATGGTATTTATCCAAGTTTCTACTTCTAATTGTGAGACTTACCTTATTGACAATTGATTGTACGCCACACGGTAGCTTCCAGCGACGACGAATGAGATGTCCCAAAAGCACAGTTAATGATTAGCGCTATTAAAAAAAATAGAGCAAAAGTTCGAAAATGTATGCGTCAATTTTACGTAGACTATCTTTCTAGGGTTAAAGGAAAATCTATAGCTTCCTGTTTGCGGTGATTCGGGGTCTAGTGCTATTGTTGCAGAATTCATGGCGTAAAATGAACTTTATCAATTTAATTCCATATCAAATAACAAATCAAGAATCTTAGACTTAATATTTGGTAATATGTCTCTGAAGAATGTAACACGTTGCGATTTTGCGCTGTCAAGAGAGGACCTACTGCACCCTCCACTACAATTTTACCTTCCATTGCGAGTAGAACATAACTTGGAACCAAAAAACATAACCAAGCCAGACTTTTATAAGGCTGACTACGAGAAAGTTCGCTCGCGATTGAAAACTATAATCTATGACTACGTTAGTCGCATAGATTGCAACGAACTCTTGAATTCATTGAGATAAATGTTCCGACGCGCATTCCTAGGAAGCAGGTTTTTAATTTTTGTGTAGTGCTACACTCGAAAACTAATTTGGGTCACTTTGCTGCTATGCCCAGAATCTGTAGGCGGTATAATGCATTTTTTATATGGATGTATATTTTACTTATAAGCAAAATGTTAGGACCTAATATCTCTGAGAATGTTGTGGTCTCCTATAATTGAAGGAGTGCACTAGCAAAAAACTTATGTATTATAAAGTGACTTTATTGTGTACATCTTTCGTTGGAGGTCCTTAATACTGAATAAATAAATATATTAAATGATTATCACATGCTGCCAACCAGTGGCCATGCTGGGATCAGGCGAATGTTAAGTAACATAAGGAGACATTATTTCTGGCCAGGAATGGAAAAAGACGTCACGGAATTTGTTACCAGATGCGACCAATGTCAAAGGGACGTTGCCCCGATAGCGGTCCTGTATCGCCTTTACCGTAGACAGTGTTCTGAAGAGCTTTTCCAACTGGTTTCACAACATGTGCTAAACTATGAAGTCACTGCTTTGGAGTAGAAGAAATATGATCTAGTTCTAATACCACATTTTTCGGTGGTAGGTGTGAAAAATAATGGACGCATCGTAAATTAAATCCCATTAAATCCCGAAGATTTAATTTAAAATACATTTAGTTGTTTTTTGCTTTTTTTTTGTACCTTTATACAAGTAAATACAGTTGCATTATTGGTACTCACGTTTGCAGCGCAATTTAATGTAGTGATAACACTAATTAACACTACCTGCCAGTGCATCGCTTTACAGTGCTAAAAAGTAACTTTACTCATCTAAATGGTCAAGAATGTCACCAATCAGTTATATAATATCGGCGCCGAACACTTGAGGGGACCTTTCTTAAGAAGATGACAGACCTTGAATCTCAGATTCATTGTGCTGGTCCTGCAAAAGACACCGTAGCCAAGGTGGCGGAGGAATTCCGAACCCTTAGAGAGTTAATCTTCTCGATGCCAGGCTTGCTCCAAAAGCAAATAGGCGAACGCTGCAGACAGATCGACGCTATGAAAACCAGACAGCGGCGTAAGTCACTTATTTTTTTAGGTGTCAAAGAGGATGAGAAGGAGGACTGTAAGGCTCTCATGCTTCAAGTAATCAACAACCACTTGAGCCTTAAGAACATAACGGCTTCTTCTATCGGGGTTTGCCACCGGCTTAGAGTGTCGAGTAAAGAGCCTCAACGGCCTATATTAGTTAAGTTCTCCAGCGTGAATGATAGGTCGTCCGTGTGGAAGGCCAAATCAGGACATAAGGGTTCTTCTATTATTATTGTTAAGGAGTTCGCCAAGACCGGGATACATTTTGGGGTCTCTTCTAGCTGGACCCAGAACGAAACCATAGTCGTCAAGGTCCCTGGTGGTGTCCGGCACAAGGTCATAACTATGGATGAGTTGAACCCGCTGCTGATGAAGTATCTAAAGGCACAATCGGCTTCACCAGGACCTGGTGACCTATCTGCGAGAGATATCAGGTCTCGTAAACAATAACTGTAGCCACTACCAGACGGTAGTGACAATCAATGTTTTCAACTTATTTGGTAACTTGAACTCTTGTGTTTGTTTCTCTTTGAATAAATCAACTGAGTTTTTTCATATGATTTGTATAAGTAAAATTTGCCTTATTTCAAGTACTCATTATAAACAAAGCTCTAATTTCCTTCATATAAACACATTCTATCAAATTGTATTGCCTTCTGCAACTTTGTTTTATTATTGGAATGACAGAATATTAATGTAGGTACCCTTTCTCTGTTTATCAATTGTGACATTTGTTTTTGTGCAGTGATATACTAAGAAATGACATACATATCTTAAAGATGTTTTAACGTTCACTTATTTCACTCACAATGTTTTTCATTAGTATTAGGATTCCTGGCGTCGAGTACCTGCGTCCATAAGCAGTTTTCCCGTTTTATCTATTCTAATAACTTACTTAGTCCTCTTCAGTCTCGTTTTCGACTGGGTCATAACACAGTTTCTGCTTTTCTGAAAGTGTCTGGCGATATTAAGGCGGGAATTGAGAATGCTAAGGTTACAACCGTTGAACTAGTTGATTTTTCCAATGCCTTCAATACTGTCAGTCACAAACCCTTGCTATCCTATCCTACTTCCCGGTCTATCAAGAAGCACTAAACTGGTTCTGTGCTCTTACCTTGGGGATCCCCAGCAGTCAATCAAGGTGGAAGATTGTTCCTCTGGCTGCTGGTGTGGTCTCGTTGCTGGCGTCCCCCAAGGCGCTATTCTTTTACATCTTCTATTTTCTATCTTCATTAACCTTATCACCTCTAGACTTCAGTCTTCCTATCATCTTTATGCTGATGACTTGCAACTTTATTATCAATCCGCGGTCTCGATAGTAAATAGTGACCTGGCGGCCGTTAAACACTAGTCCGATATGTTTGTCGTATCGGTGAATCCGAATAAATGTCAGGGTATTATCATCGGAAGTAACCGCCGTATGTGCCAGCTCGACCTGAACTCACTTCCACCACTGATCTACGATGGTATGGTTATACCGTAATGCAAACCCGTGAAGGACCTCGGATTATATATTGACACTACTCTCAGCTGGCGAAAACAACTTGCATCTGTGTGCCAGAAGGTCACGTTCTCGTTGAGGACTCTCTATAGACTTAAGAACTGTCTGCCAGTGAAAACTAAGGTAATGCTAATCCAGATCCTAATATTCCCAATAATTAACTATGGTGATGTGTGCTACTTTGACCAAAATGCAGATCTGCTCAATAAGCTTGGCCGTCTTCTCAATAATTGCATTTGATTCATTTTTAATTTACGTAAATATGATCACGTGTCTGAGTATCACTCATTTGAAGTGGCTTCCGATTCGTCAACGTAGAGAGACACGGGCGTTAGCTAACCTTCATTCTTTACTTTTTTCCCCAAGTTCTCCTTTCTACCTAACTGCTCGATTTCAGTATCTAGGTGCAAACCATACTAAAAATCTTAGATTCTCACTCACACACACACTTAGAAAACTCACTTCTTCATTGCCCCACACACTGTTCTGATTTCCTCACTCACACTCAACTTTCTTCATACAATCTGTCCTATTATGGAACGCACTCCCTCTCGAGGTTAAAATCTCGAAAAGTTTTAAAGACCGGGTGAAGAAACAATTCCTAAAAGTCTTATCAGATTCACCGTGATTTCTTAATAATCTCTTCTTCTAGAACCTATGTATTATATATATTATATTGTATGTATATAAATATTATATATAACGTATATACTGTGTTTATATATATATTAGTATGTATTGGTATGTATGTGTATAAATATGAATCTTTTTTTTATTAAATCATATTATGAGTTGTGTGAATCTACCCAGTTTTTGGCCCTGCATCACCCTATATATATATATATATATATATACATATATATATATATATATATATATATATATATATATATATATATATATATATATATAGGGTTTATATATATATATATTATTATATATTATTATTATATATAATAGTATTATATATATATATATATATATATATATATATATATATATATATATATGTATAATCAAGTTCACCTTTGTCACTGTTATGTGCATAAAGTATAAATAAAAAAATGGCTCTTCCTTCTTGTGCCAAGCACTCAAAAACTGGAACTCATTAGCAGCTCACTTCATTCCTTCCCACTATGATCCTTTAAATGAGGTGTGATAAATCATCTCACTAGGTCGCCATAGTGTGGGCCGCCATACTCTATTGTCTGCATTCGCAGCAAGTGTAGTGTCCTTAGTTTCCTCCATTCTTAGATTCCCCACTCTTAGATTCTACTCATATTTCCATCAAGCAGAGTAGAGTCAATATATTAATATGTAAAATAGACTATTATAAATTAGACAGTATAAATGCTCATCACACACTATTTGTTATGATTGGGAAGGAATTAAACATCCACAGCTTTAGTCTTAAACAGACGCGTCAAGTATTTGAATAAACTAAGAAAGGTATAAATAAATAAATAGAAATATAATTAACCTACCTTTAGATATTAAAAAAAAAGATAACTGATCAAAATCGATTTAGAACGAATCTTCTTATTTTGCACGAAATCCAATCCAAAATTTAAAAGTGAACTATATAATTTTCAACCCCAAATTCCCTGCACCATGAGGACAATACGTTGTTATTCACACGTTTCCAGATTTATATAAAGTTTGGTGGACAATAAATTAACATACAATCATAAATATGCAATAAAGCATTTAAAAAAAAAAAGGTAATTAACAATATTTGTACCAATACATCAGTGTCATGTCAACTTCATTAATTAAAGTAATACAAAATTCTTTGGTTACGGTTGAAAAACTACAATTTTAGAGTTTACCTTTACTCAAGTAAAAATAAATAGTTTGACTTAAGAAGAGTATTTCGTTCCTTCCTTCCTTACGGTGCTTCTCCATTAATGGAGGTTGGCCGTCAGCTCTGCATATTCCTTTCTGTTCTTAGCCAGACGAAACAGTTCTTCTACGCTGGCGATCCCAGTCCATTCTCTGATATTTCTGAGCCACGATTTTCTTCGTCTTCCGACGTGGCGTTTTCCGGATATTTTTCCCATCATAATTAGGCGGATAAGGCGGTACTGTGGGTGACGGAAAATATGTCCCAGGTAGCCAATCTTACGCTTTTTGATGGTCAGAAGTAGCTCACGGGATCTTTGCACACGTCGGAGAACTTCCTCATTCGTGACTCGATGAATCCAGCTAATATCCTTCAGGCTGAGTAGAGTCACTTTGGTAGGTTTAAATATATGATACTGGTGTCGGACTTTAGGAAAGTGAATTTACTGTCTTTTTTTTCCGTGTGGAAATCCCCCCCAATTGCCCCATAAGTGATAAATAAGTGATGTATATGTCGGACTCGGACCGTGTCTTTTACGTGTTTTGTGTTTGAAAGGAGAGACATTTAGTCTCTTGTGGTATTTTGATATTTGTTTTATTCATTTACAAATTATTATTAGAGGAAAAGGTGATGATTTTATGTTAATTAAACAATCAATTTGTTATCGCTAGGTGATTAACCATAAGTTCAAGCTAGCATATAAAAAAAATTAAAGCATAGAAAAGGAAATTAAAAATTAAAATAAAAATCTTTATAGTCGTCACAAAATAAGAAGCCCGTTTTGACATTTGTCATTTGGCATGCCGCATGTAAGTAATTGAAAAATCAAATTTACAATCCTATTTAATTACTATGTTACCCATACACCATCACAACGCGTATCATAAACAAGCATCAAGTTTAACTTGATATTGAAAAACTGCACTCAACAACACGAATTAATCGTATTAGTTACGCCACGATGACAAATGTCAAACCGGGCTTCTTATTTTGTGACGACTATAGACGACTCTAACAATTTTTCTTACACTACTGACCACGGCCTGAATATGGATACCACTCCTGCTTCTCACGATCATCAAATATGACATTCTACTAGTGAACACATATATGAATCAGCTGTGGTTGATCACTTTTCACATTCGTGAAATATATTTTCATATATATTTTAATTAATGCTTTATTAAGAGGCATACAGCGCGTCCGATTTCCTGACCTGGGCATTTTTATTCAAACAGCAGGCTTCCGATTTCCTGTCATCCACTGGCGAGTGGCTATGCCGATATCATCTATCTTGAATTAAATGAGGACCAATTTGATAAACTTGAGAGACTTCAGAATTTTTGTATCAGATTAATTTTTGGTTTACGCAAATATGATCATATATCTGAATTTCGCACTAAACTCAAGTGGCTCCCAATTAGGGTTTCGCCGGAATACTCAATATACAATGTCTAAGTAATCCCTATAACTCCCACCTATTTGAAAACAAGAATTTACATTTGTTAATTACACACACACACACGATGCTTAAGGTCATCGGAAAATCGAATTTTGGACATTCCTACATACTTCACTACTTTCACTGACAAATCCTTCACAAGGCAAGCTTGATAGGCAACCTATCTCTAATCCATTGTATGCTTTATAAACATTCATTTAAAATTAGTTGTATCGGAAAAACAGATACCTGCAAAATCGAGCAGTTGGATCTTGTACTATATCTTGTAAAACGTACTCACTTTACTTCGTACAAAAATAAAAAAATAATAACATCTGTTACGCGCAATTTGAAATACACGTGCCATTGTTGGTGATAACGGAACCGTGGCCTGACACGCACTTGGCCGATTTAGTTTTTTTTTTACGCGCGGCCTTTGCGCGCGGTCGCCGCAGTAGCCAGTTGTGTACCACCTTCATCTTGGAGGTATCATCGCTGAAAGACTAGGACCACGCCCTGACTCAAATAATAAATAAATAATAATAATAAAAAACTGTAAATGCTCGTGACAGAGTTTCTAATTTAACTCATTCTGTGTAACCACATGGCCACAAAGCCCATAAACGTGTCAATAATGTCATAACCCCAGAGTCAGTCAGAGAGTGAGACCACAAATCCCAAAGTGGCATACGGTTTCTAGTAAACCACATCATATCTAACAACGTTTTGGACATTCCCAGTGTGTCGTGCAGGGTTGATCTTTTCACTCTTGACAAAGTAAGCAAGTCCCCGTTGATTCGTGTCGAAACCTTACACGAGAGAAGTCAAAAGAGCCATAGATTACTGCGTTTTCCCGCGTTTACTGTACAGAACTGTGCATGTACCTCTGATTCTAATTGTATTTTAACTCTATTGTTATAAGACTAAATATACATTAAACACCACTTCTTCTTCTTCAAGACTTTGATTTCGGGTAAAGAAGTGGAAGTGAGTGGGCCTCTTCCTTTATCCTTGCCAGGCCGGATAACCCACATCTTCTTGGTAACGGCGAATATTTGCACGTACACAACCTAATAGGTTGTGTCTATGTAGGATTATATTATATCAACAACTTGCCCTTAAATAATAACTTGTGAATTTGGAGGTCCCATACCACAGGTATACAGGTATGTGCCAGTTCTCGAGAATAGTCGTGCTATTCTCGAGAATAGTCGTGCTACGTTATATTAAGATCGATCTACTAGCACAGACAGGATTATTATTGCCTTTTGTATCTTCCATGCACGCATGAAAATCATGCTTAGATCATGTGTTACTTTAGACGAAATAAAGTGCGTATACTCTAGGAACCAATATCAAAGATCACGAATCTGTCATGTTTAGATTAAAAAAGCAGCCAAGTGCGAGTCGGACTCGCCCATGATGGGTTCCGTATCAGCAAGTAACATCATATAAAAGTTCTTGTAGTTCGTTGTAACTGTCATCGATGTTTTTATACTAGTGTATTGATTGGATGAAAGGTAAATTGCGTGTTACGATTTATGACGTATTAAAAAAAAACTACTCACTAGATCTCGTTCAAACCAATTTTCGTTGGTAGTTTGCATGGTAATGTACAACATATATTTTTTTTAGTTTTATCACTCTCTTATTTTAGAAGTTAGAGGGGCGGGGGACACACATTTTTCCACTTCGAAAGTGTCTCTCGCGCAAACTATTCAGTTTAGAAAAAAATGATATTAGAAACCTCAACATCATTTTTGAACACACATATCCATAGATACCGCACACGTATTGGTTTGATGAAAAAATTTTTTTTGAGTTTCAGTTCCAAGTATGGGGACCCCCAAAATGTATTGTTTTTTTTTTCTATTTTTATGTAAAAATAGAAAAAGCGGTACACAGACTACATTGACTGACCAAATTTCAACAGTATAGCTCGCATAGTTTCGGAAATAATTGGCTGTGACATACGGACGGACAGACAGACTTGACGAATCTATAAGGGTTCCGTTTTTTGCCATTTGGCTACGGAACCCTAAAAATGAAGAATTCATAAAAAATATACAAAACTAAAAATGATTTCGAAATTGAAAATTATAATCCTGTGGAAGTTAACTAAGCGACAGCAATCAGTAAATTTATTAAAATAATACATCCAATTATTTGCCAATAACTTTGTAAGACGATTAACTCCAAGAAGTAAATTTAAAATAAAACTGTGGATGCCTCACTATGCTTAACTACGTTTCTCGACCTCGCCAAGCCCTTTGACACTTTTTCTGTCCTCTTACTAACACACTAGAAGCCCACGGTATAAGAGGCATCCCAATGACATTGTTGACTAATTATTTGCATAATAGAACCCAATGCAAAAAAATCTGTGACAGCATCAGTGACGACTTACCAACTGCATTCGGGTTAACCAAGGGCTGTTTATTTGAATCAAAAATGACTCTTGTTTAAATTTTAAGAAACATACAATCTTTATCCAGTAGAATTTGACAACTAACATATATGGGATCTACCAATAAGAACGTCCTGATTTAAAAATTGAATAAAACACACATTTTTTTATGAAAAATGCATCCCATTGATTTATTTGAGAGATAATTTTATGCAATTTATGTTTTAAATAATATATCGGCCAAATGACCGCCGCGATTCTTTTTGAAAGGAGGAGAAAGGCTCACGCCAATTTTCGATAACGCGGTGCACCATTTCGGCCGGTATGTCGGCTATGGCTCGTCGAATGTTGGTTTTTAGGTCACGAATTGTAGCTGGATTTGGTCCATTTTTCGAAATTAAAGACTCACCAAACTTTCCATATTTCCAATTAAATTCAACAATTCCATGTTCACTCAAGTAATGTGAGGTGGTGCACCGTATTGTTGAAAATAAAGGTCGTCTACATCAATATCATCAAATTCCGGAAAGAAATATTCGGTTAACATCGAGTTATAGCGCTCGCCATTCACAGTAACAGGGTTTCCTTCACTTTCAAAGAAGTACGGACCAATGATTCAACCGTACCATAAACCGCACCAAACTGTTATTTTTTGCGGATGCAACAATGGTGATTCATGAACCACATGTGGATTTCACTCACTTCAATAGGGACAATTTTGTTTATTAACAAATTCATTGAGTCAGAAATGGGTCTCATCTGAGAAGATGATTTTACGATGAAAATCGTCATCGGCTTCCATCATTTCCAGTGCATAATCGGCAAATTCACGATGGATACGATGGTCGGATTGCTTCAATTCTTGTGCCAAAACAATCTTGTATTGGTGTAGGCCCAAAACAAACCGCAAAATACGCCAGGTGGTCATTGGAGAGAGCCCCAATTCTTGTGAACAGCGTTGAACTGATCGATTTGAATTCGCATCAACACTGGCTTTAACGGCTGCGATATTCTCTTCACTACGGGCATTTCTTTTTCTCACAGGCACAGCGGTATCGTGGAGAGTATATTTCACTTTCAAATTTTGTTATTATGCGATTTATAGCGCTCACAGAAGGAGCACTACGACGACAGACAGACAAACATATTTAGTATATGTTACATAAATTTTGTTTATGAGGCTTTAACGCAGTCAATTTTATCCTATTGCATCCCTACCTGGGAAAGAGCTTGTAAAACAAGAAGGGCCTTTTAACCCTTTAATTAAGTGACGTATCGGAGGACAGAAGAAAGCACGTCCATAGCTTAAATTAGAATAAACTACGCGATTACGTTATTGCCGTCCCGTCGATTAAGCTTGTTGTGTTATCAGTTCACTGCTGGATTAAGGCGTCTCTCATTATATGCCATTTTAATCAAGGTTGATATAGTAATGTGAAAATGTAAGTTTTGTTTCAGTTCATTTCATTTGTGTCACCATTGTATTCCAGTCGCTACAGAGTCAATATGTCAATTTTTACATTATGTTCTACTTTAATATTATTAAAACAGTATAATACAGTTTATAATTTAAATAACTAAATATATGATAATAGTTGATTTGTTTTGCTAATAATATAATTGTCAATAAGACTGAATTGTTAAATGTTCCATGAATATGTAAAGTTTGACGTCTTATTAGTAAATAAGCTGCTGAACGTATAATAAATTAAGGCTTGATTCTCACACGGAACAAAAGTGAACCTACTTCACAATATTTTCAGTTTTTATTTGTATGTATGAGCCTGCCAAAGTGACTCCACTCATGGTGTGTGAGTGTGTGAGTGTGAGTAGAATCTTAGAGTAGTGGTACTTATTGCAGATAATGCAGTATGGTAACCCATACTATGGCGGCTGATTGAGACTCTTCCGCATCATTGGGCCTCGTGTCTCTTACAAACCAACGAAACACGACAACATGAATAATATCCTTTTTTCTATTCTCATCATCATCAATAGCCTTTAACAGTCCACTACTGGACATAGGCCTCTCCTTGAAAAAGTGGTATTGGCCTACTATATCACACCGGTTGGTATAGGGTTGGTTTCAAGTTTTCCTTCTCTTTGCATTGATATTGTCTTGCGTAGTTTATCCCTTAGTCGCCTTATACGACACCCACGTGGGATGAATAGGGGTGGTGACACTCTGTATTCTTAATCCGTCACCACACGGCATTTTTCCATTCTAAGGCATGTTAATCCCATTTATTCTTACTTACATTAATATTTACAATACGCACATATTTATAAGACGTCCCCACATACGTAATATGGGCCAAGGGTATTAATTGTCTACAATTGAACTCTTTTGATATCGAATAGAAAAGTGTAAATTTCAAAATTGAAAAGGAAAAGAATGCTAAGTTTTATATGGATGACTCTACTGTTTCGATTTTAATATATTTAGAAGTACTCAAGTTTTGTAGTTGGTTTACTTAAATAGGGCTGCCACTGGTGACATTTTTTAGCGTCGAAAAAACATATCCTCTGACTATTCGACGGGATCAAAAACTTTCTATTGTCATTTTCTTCCCTTACATTCAGTATTGTAAATAAATAAAATGTTATGTAATTGGCCCAGAACAAAGAAAAGTTCCTAACACATTCACTTGAAGGTCGGTTTTGTAAGTATTATGTGATTTTTCAAATGTATTTTCTCATAACTCTGGATTTAAACGTTATTAACCACGCGTTTCAAAGTTAAATTTTACTAACGCGTGCATAGTTACATTTTAAGTCATTGGTCCAAAAACAAATTAATTAATGCACAGAGTTATTGTTTTTTATTCTAAGTTTGAACTTAAATTCCAAAATTTCAACTTAATTCCTTGCAAATAATCAATCTTGAAGTCATACTACTTTAATTTCCTTTTTGTTTGATTAAATTTACAAATACAATAGTCAAATTATTTTGATCATAATAATATGATACATTATTTTAATCGATTTATCGTATTTCAAGAACTGTTTTATAGTTTGTTGTTTTTAGATATGCACAAGCCACTTCCCTACCCTTCTATAAAGTACGACATTACTGTAGTACATTATTACGAAAAAAATACCAGTAATTTGTAGGTGTGACCTGTCAAAAAAGACAATAAACGAATGGACAAAGTATAGTATCATTGACAGCACTATTAGTTTCACTTCTAAGATTTATTTATTAAAACTTCCTGCAAAACATATAGCACAAGGTGGACTTAATGCCACATGAATTATCTTCCAGACCAACCTTTGGGTGTTGCGAAACTGTTTGTGGCAGGTGTATATGGGGACAAGTAAGCCGAGAGAGTAAATTAATTAATTCCCAAAATATGATATACATACATATATACACACATAAATATATATCAACATCCGTAGACATAAACATACATACACATATATACACACATTACTTACATACATATGTACACAGATATACTACATGAATATAATAATACGTGAATAAATAAGATAGAAAGTGTTATTCTGAAGACTCCGTTAACAAGCCTCTATAGTGCTTTCGCGCTTTAAATTTAAAAGTGGATCGTTGTAAAGAGTAACTGCTTGAACAGGGAAAAACAATGGACTTTACTTGAAATGTGTGCAGGACAAAGAAGGAGAAGATTATTAGACGAGCGAAGATTTCTGTCATAGTTAGAGCAGAGATATTGAAGGTGGGATTTTAAGTAGGTAGGTGAGTTCGGTGAATGAAGAAGTCGTCGATAGCGCTCTCAAACTGCGACGCTGCCTAATAGGTAACCATGACAGTTGTGTACGATAAGAAGAAATGTGATCATACTTTCGGAGATTGAATATAAATCCAATGCAACTGTTGAGAAGCTGGTCTAGTTTATTGAACAAATCTGCATTCTAGTGGAGATAACATACATCACCATAGTCGACAATAAAAAAAAAGGTTTGAACTAGCATTGTCTTTATTTTAATTGGGAGGCAATGTGTAAGACGATAAAATCCTCGTAACTTATTTGTGACCTTCTGACTGACGCTGGCTACTTGGGTCTGCCAGTTCATAGTTGTGTGCAGACCGAGATTCTCGATCGAAACCCTGATCGGTAAAATAGCACCCTTAAATATTATCTCAGGAATCAGGGTCAATCCTGCAAATCATTCTAGGACTACCTATGATGATCGTCTGACAGTTTTTTGGGTTTACCGTCAAACCAAACCTGGTAGACCAAATCTTTAAATTTTCTAAGTATTGGTTAATGTTATTTACCGCGTCATCCAAGTTCTCTACTCTAGCGTGTGAATAGATCTGCAGATCATCAGCATACAGGTCATACGAACACTGAAGTTATACGAACACTGGGTAATGAGATCGATGAATAAAGAAAAGAGAAGAGGAGAAAGAATACGTTGACGGTCTTGGCTTTGCTAGACTTCAGCAACGCCTTTAATACTGTTGATTTCGATGTCTTATTGGGTGTACTGTGCTCTCAAAACATATCTCCATCGGCAATTGACTTGTTTCGTAGTTACCTGTATGGTCGCCAGCAGTGTACTTGTATCGAAAATGTTTACTCTTCTTGGCGCACAACATCTGCTGGTGTACCTCAGGGCGGCGTGCTGTCTCCTTTACTTTTTGCAGTTTTTATTAACTCAATCAGAAATCAATTATTTTCTTCCTACCACTTGTATGCAGATGATCTTCAAATTTACTCACAAGCAACTCCAGATAATTTAACACAAGCAGTGAACGACATAAATCAAGACCTAACGCAAATATGCAACTGGAGTAGAAAATATGGACTGAATATAAACCCAACTAAAACGCAAGTCTTGATAGTAGGTAGCTCTAGGCAGTACTGTAAAATAAACTTTCAGCAGATACCAGTCGTGTGTTGCAGCGGTACGATTGTGCCGTATAGTGAAAAAGTTAAAAACTTGGGCATCTATATGGATAAGCACCTTTCTTGGAGCCCCCAGATCGGGGAAGTTAGTCGCAAACTATTTGCAGCAGCGGGTTCTCTGCGAAGGCTACGGAATTTTCTTCCAACTAAAACTAAAATTGCACTTGTACAATCTCTACTGCTTCCCATCCTTGACAATGGCGATGTCAGCTATCTGGATATCACTGAAGACCAACTGAATAAACTTTAGCGACTTCAAAACCTCTGCATCAGATTCATATTTGGATTGCGTAAATATGATCACATCTCAGAGTTTCGTTCTAAACTCAAGTGGCTACCCATACGCTTTCGCCGGAATCTTCATATTCTTTCTCTTTTATACAGTGTTCTGTTTCATCCTCACACACCTCCATATCACAAAGAACGGTTTCAGTTCTTAAAAATACACATTGTAAGGACCTGTGATCATCGGAGAATCTAAAACTAAAAATGCCAGCACATTTCACTCACTTTGCAGTTAATCTTTTAGTGTGCAAGCAGTGCGGCTTTGGAACAGCTTGCCTGAGACTATTCGACAGGCTAAAACCTTGACTTTATTCAAAAAGCTGGTGAAGGATCACTACTTGTCATTGTGAATACTTTTATTTAGTTTTATGAAGTGTAAATGTATATATATGTATGTGTATATATATATATATATATTAGTTTGTATATATGTATGTCTGTCCCCAACCCGCATTCGGCCAGCGTGGGGACGTATGGCCTTAACCCTCTCGTGAGAGGATACCCGAGCCCAGCAGTGGGACGTTATGGGTTGTTGATGAATGAATGAATATGTATATTTGTATGTCTGTGTATGTATTTATGTATTTGTGTAGGTGTAAGTATATGTCTGATGTCAATGAATGTGTCTCTGTGTATGATTCCTTAATGATATTCTGAAATATTTTGCTATATAATTATTATGGTTGTCTGGAAGAAATCGCCTTGAGCAATAAGACCACCAATTGTTGTACATATAATTTGTAACTCATACGATTCTTTTCTTTTGTACTATTTTGTATTAACAATGAAGACAATAAATAAATAATAAATAAATAATAATTATTTCAGATTTTAATGTAAATATGCTGGAACCACAAAATTATTTCACTAAAATGCTGAACACTTTTCTTATACAACACGATCTCCACCAAATATAGCCGGTTCCAAAAATAACGGGTCAGTCACATAAACCAATAACGGGTCAGTCACATAACTGTTTTTCATCACTTTCTTCATTTAATACTTTGTATTGCCTCCACGTGATGAAGCCTCCAGTGATGAAGAACAGCAAAAAAACAATCATAAAAAAAATGTAATCTTAAGAAAAATATGACTACTTTAGTTTTTTTTTAATTTAAGATTAATATTGTGGGTGTGACTAAGTTTTATTTTATTTTTTATCTGTATAATTAAATTCTCAATTGAACAGTCTTCGTTTCATTAGGATGGCATACGTAGTTCGGGAGATATTCGGGTTTATGTGACTGACCCGTTATTTTTGGAACCGAGTGTAGTTAAAGAATCAACTCGAATCACGGAAGCCTCTAAATCTCTCATTGACTTAGTTTTAACAGATATGCCCGATCGATGTTTAAATATAAGTTTACACATGTAAATCAATGTGACACATGTGTATAACAATGTAAGTGTTTCAAAACTTAAGCGATCACGCTAAGATTATTGTACTTTATTGTACTTGACAGAAGGCCAAAACCATTGTTTTGCTATAAATCCGTAAGATTATTTAAAAATATAAAACTGAATGATTTTAACTAAATGTTATTCCCTGGAATAACATTTTGAAGGAAGATGATATTAACACAGTGGTTTTTATGGTTGGTGCATATATTATTAGGTACTTGTTCGATGTACACGCGCCCTGGATAATAGACGCTATTAAAGTAAAGTAAACAGCTATTTAAGTTTTTGAGCCTTACCTAAAATAAATACCTATGTAAGCATGTATAATATAATAGATTTTGTTAATTTTATGCTAATGTAATTTAGCCTATTTAATACCTTAAGAACTACTTTTTTATCATGTCCTATACTGTAACACAATGTCAATGAAATAAATATTATTAGTATTAGTAATGATGAAGATTCGCGATGAATCGCTAGCCATGTTTCACAAAACTAGATCAGAAACACACAAAAATTATTATAAACAACTTAAAAACCTAGTCACGTCCAGTTTAAAACAAGACAAATAAAAAAGCGGCCAAGTGCGAGTCGGACTCGCCCATGAAGGGTTCCGTATCAGCAAGTAACACCATATAAAAGTTCTTGTAGTTCGTTGTAACTTTCATCGATGTTTTTATACTAGTGTATTGATTGGATGATATTGTAAATTGCGTGTTACGATTTATGACGTATTAAAAAAAAACCTACTCACTAGATCTCGTTCAAACCAATTTTCGTTGGTAGTTTACATGGTAATGTACAACATATATTTTTTTTACTTTTATTACTCTCTTATTTTAGAAGTTAGAGGGGGGGGGACACACATTTTTCCACTTTGGAAGTGTCTCTCGCGCAAACTATTCCGTTTAGAAAAAAATGAAATTAGAAACCTCAACATCATTTTTGAACACCTATCCATAGATACCCCACACGTATAGGTTTGATGAAAAAAAAATTTTTGAGTTTCAGTTCCAAGTATGTGGACCACCAAAATGTATTGTTTTTTTTCTATTTTTATGTAAAAATCTTAATGCGGTTCACAGAATACATCGACTGACCAAATTTCAACAGTATAGCTCTTATAGTTTCAGAAATAATTGGCTGTGACATACGGACGGACAGACAGACAGACAGACAGACAGACAGACTTGACGAATCTATAAGGGTTCCGTTTTTTGCCATTTGGCTACGGAACCCTAAAAAGCGTAAATGAAGTTTTATGATAATAATAACTCTAAAAATTCCAAAGATATGTGGCACCATTTAAAAAGTATATCTGTTCTGAATGATTCATGTGAACCCTGTATTTCAGATCATTTAAATATTGCTGACGATATTAACATTGTCTTTTAAATTTGCTTGGTAATATAAACGCAGATCGGGATACATTACAGCATTAAAAAAAATCTAAAGTAAGCGAAAACCATTTCGAATTAAAGAAGATCTTGGAAAAGGATGTTAAGAAGGTAATGAGTATGATAAGGACCAAGGCACACGGACGTTATTATGGACACGACCTGGTTAACATTGAAATGATCCGTCTGACGCTGCAAACCTTGCAAGTAATCACCAGTATAATTAACAGATCAATAGAAATGAAAGTATTTCCCTACTCATGGCAAATAGCTCTAGTGAAACCTATTCCCGAGACAAGAAATATTACACAACTAAAGGATTTAAGACCCATTGGTATACTTTCTGTCATATCAAAGAATAAGCAAAGAGTTTACGATAGACAGTTTAAGCCCTACCTGGAAATCAACTCCATCTTACCAATTTCGTCAGGATTTCGCTCAGGACACGGAACTACAACTAAACTACTTGAACTAGTTCAAGTTGCAGATGATATACTGTTAGAGTCAGATGTTGCTAATAGTTCTATTAGGGTGCTGTTGGACTTCCAGGGCCTTCGATTGTTTAAATAGAGAACTGCTACTTGCCAAGCTAATTCATTATTGAATCTCCTTAGAAAGCTCCTGTTGGTTCAGGTCTTATGTTGCAAATAGATACTAACAGGTAATTATAGTTGATCGCAAGGACAATAATGTTAAATAGAAAATGATGCCCAACGTAAGAGGAGTCCCGCAGAGCTCTATTTTGAGTCCTTTGCTCTTTCTAGTTTTTACAGCGAATCTTCCTCACATCCTACAATATTTATTCATACATCATGGACATTGGTACAATGGCGGACTTAATGCCTAAGGCGTTCTCTACCAGTCAACCATT
Organism: Phragmatobia fuliginosa; assembly: GCA_932526445.1. Classification (NCBI taxonomy): domain Eukaryota; kingdom Metazoa; phylum Arthropoda; class Insecta; order Lepidoptera; family Erebidae; genus Phragmatobia; species Phragmatobia fuliginosa. The sequence continues at coordinate 13,276,345 of OW052076.1, read as the reverse complement.
GGGTGATGCAGAGAAAAATGGTAGTAGGTTTATTTTGGTGAAAATTAAAATTAATTTACTACCTATGTACAAACTGACACGACTGATACAAGTTTATAAACATAATACATAACATAATGTACAATACATATTATATGAGTAGTTTACAATACAATATAGTACGATACAATACAATATAGTACATAGAGTATCTATACTTAAATAGATATAAATACATACATACATACACAAATAAATACAAAAAAGAGTAGATAATTAGGACTTGGTTGATTCTGCAGCTGTTTCACTAGAAACTTCTTGACTTTTGTGTCTTGAACGAAGAGGAGATATCGATGGGAAACTCATTCCAGAGAAGAATGGGCTGTACAAAAAAGGATGAGCCAACAAATTCAGTTGTGTGAGAAGGACAACGAAGGAGAAGGTTATTAAAGGAGCGGAGGTTTCTATCATGAGTACTACACAGGAGTTGGAAGTAACATGGTTATTAAGGATGGAGTATAGGACAGTTAGCGCGCATAGTTTTCGGCGTGAACGAATGGGTAGCCAATTGAGTTGCGAACGGAAAGACTAAACATGATCATATTTACGGAGATTATAAACAAATCGAATATATCTTTTCTATCTACAAATATCAATATTCTAAAGTACATCTTTATGAAATGACACGCAAATTTATATATCAACTAGCTGACCCGGCAGACTTCGTACTGCCTCTATCGATAAATAGAAGACCTAAACTTTTGTGTAAATAAATTTAAAACAAACCAAAAAATCTAATAATAATAAAAAAATGCAATCATTTTTATATAATACACCTTTTAAACCTTCTCTCGACTTCCACAAATAATTCAAGACCAAAATTAGCCTAATCGGTCTAGTAGTTCTCGAGTTTTAGCGAGACTAACGAACAGCAATTGATTTTCATATATGTATGTATATAGATAGATTAGACCTACAAGCCATATATCAAATGACTTGGAGCGAATCCTTGATTAATACCACCCCCAAAAAAAAAAAACATTTTATTTTTATTGGATACAATTTTAAATCCACATACCATTATGGGTGACTGAGGAACCTTTTCCTGTGCCTGGCCGATTATAAAAATAAAGTTATGGATCCATTTATTTAATATGTTTTTGTATAAAATAAACAGGTTAAAGTGATTTAAATAAAATATAATCTGTTGCCTAGGTTGTACTCTGTTCGTTGTACACTGAGGCGGCGAGTTTCCTGGCCGGAACTCCATCATGGAACCTGTAGGCGAGATCCTTGCTGCTCTTTACTTCACTTCGACCCAACTCCTGCGCTTCTTTGAGCCACTGGGCTCAAGGAAGCGCAGGAGTTGGGCCGAAGTCCTGAACCTCGAGAAATCGAGGATCAGAAATCCCAGCTCCACCAGGTTATCGTGGAGGAGTGGAAGGAACGACTTGCGCAACCAAGAGCAAGGCACGCCGCTATTGCGGCCGTAAGACCCGTTATGGAGGATTGGCTCGAGAGGCGTCACGGTAGCCTCTCATACCGCTTGATTCAGGTGATCACTGGGAAGGGATGCTTCGGAGATGCTGTGTCTAATCGGAAAAGAGCCAACGCCTGAGTGCCACGACTGCGATGGTCGGACCATGGATACGTCGCTCCATACACTGGCTGAATGCCCAGCATGGGCGGCGCAGAGGGGAGATCTTGTGACGGCCAGGGGTCGGAGGATCGGAGTGGGTATTCTCTCGCTCGCCAACATGATTGCGGCCATGGTGCGGAGCGAGAGCGCGTGGAACTCCGCCGTTTCTTTCTGCGAGCAAGTTATGCTGGCGAAGGAGATGGCGGAGCGGGATCGGGAGAGGCTTAGAACCCTTTCGGTCCGCCAGGGACAGGAACGGGCCCGGTATCGCAGACGACTCAGGCGCCGGAGGTCGCAGAACGATCTTCGTCCTCCATAAGCGCTAGCCTGGAGGTGACAGGTGAGGCAATCTGTCATGTGTGATAGTTATAAGTCCTTGACTACTAGAACTGTTCCCCATCATACAGATTATTTGTTATAATTCAGTGAATTCGGCCGTCAACTTTCTACATGTATGCCTCGTCTTATTTTTGATTATTTCATCTAATTACTTTACATTGAACTCAAGAAATAAGTGTACTAATATTTCATAGCACTATAATACATCAGTTGCGCGCGAGACGCAGTAACGAGCGCACGGATATTTACTGTGTATCGAGCTTGCAATACCTATTTAGTTTAAAGTTTTTAATTAAAAGCAATTATGGTTGATGGCGATTCGGTGTCTAGTGAAGATGACGGTGATAAAAGTGAAACGGATATAATAAATCAGTGTGAAAGTGAGTTACAAAATTTATGTCGAAATACCCTCGGTGATAATAGTCAAAATGTAAATAATTCTAAAGTTGTGGAAAAAAGGCAAAGGGAAAGCAGTGAGGGTAGTATTGAAGAGGGCTTTATTACGGTTGTCAGGAGAAGACCTAAGAGGCTTTTGAGGAGTTATTCATCGGATGTACGGGATATGAGTACAAATGAAGAAGGAGAAGAAATTGAGGGTAGATGCGAAATAGTTTTATCTTCACATAAAATGTTACCAAAACAAATGGCATTGGCCAAGCTATTAAGGGAAGAAAATGTTCAAAATATTATTACTTTGAAATATAAGAATCCATATAAAGTGTTGGTACGATTAAGTTGTAAAGAACAAGCAGAGAAAATAGTTAATTGCCAAAAATTAGTAGAACTAGACATTAAAACAAATTATGCAGATCAAAGCATTACTTCCTACGGAGTAATTAAAGGTGTGGATTTGGACATAAGTGAGGATGAAATTATGCAATCGTTAACCTGTGTAACTAAAATATTGGCTATTAAAAGGATGAAAAGAATAGACAGAGTTGGAAAATGGATAGATAGTGAGTCTGTACGTATTTGTTTTCAAAGCGCTTCTATTCCGCCGTATGTCGATGCCTATGGTTGTAGATTTAGAGTAGAGAACTACATTTTCCAAGTTATGCAATGTTCTGCTTGTTGGAGATATGGTCACATTAAGAAATTTTGCCCATCTAATCATGTTCTATGTCCTAAGTGTGGACAAGAACATGCCAACTGTAATACACAGACATTTAAATGTTTGAATTGCAAAGGCCCTCATATGGCTCTTGATAAGTCATGTCCTTTCTTTTTGAAAGAAAAGAAAATACGCCTAATCATGAGTCAAGAAGATGTAGGTTACAAAAAAGCTTTACAGATTTTTTTAAAGAATGAACAAAAGGATAAAGCCCGCAAAACTACAGAAAATGCTGCTCGAACATCCTATATGAATGTTAACAATACCTATAGTAGCATTGTCCAAATGACATTAACCGATCAAGATAAATCATCTGATGAAATTACTGAAACAGATCAAAATGTACAATTGTTTACAAATCAATCTACTAGTGCTGAGAAAACTACAAAAAAATCTAAAAAGAAGAAGTCAAAAGATATATTAGAGGCGACAGAAGTGCAGACAGAACCTAAAAGTATGTGTATCGAAAATTCACAAAAAGCTGATAGACATGAAGAACAAAATTACTTTAAAAGTTTGTTGAATAAATTAAAGTGTATTACATTGTCTCGAACGGATATTGAAGATAAAATTTATGAAGTATTTAAGCTATTATTAACTGAATTAAAAAAATATTTCATGAAGATCCTAAAGCAAACTGAGTTCTGTAATAGTATTTTAAATCTGTTCTGTCATGGCTAGTAAATCTTCACATTTGAAGCTGAATATAATCCAATGGAATGCTCAAAGTGTAAAACCGAAGCAATCGGAGTTTGAATGTCTATTTATTATTTATTTATTGTCACATTCTGGAGAATATTGTGTCTGTATATTGTCCGTCAAGTGTTAGTACTTCTCAGATAGATTGGGATAGTTTGTTTGGGTTATTTTCAAAAAAAACTTTGATAGCGGGTGATTTCAATGCGCATCACACAAACTGGTCATATAAAAATGACACAAGAGGTGTTCAAATAATGAACGCTTCTATAGATAATGGTTTCGTTTCTTTAAACGACGGGAGTGCGACTAGATTAAGACTTGTCAATGGTACGCTTCAGGAATCTTCTCCCGATATAACATTTATTTCCACTGATATTGCTGTAAGCTTTATTTGGAATGTGACAAGTGAGACACTTGGCAGCGATCACCTGGTTATAAAAGTGTCGTTAGATTATAAGAGTCATAATAATTTGATTGTAAGGCGCAATTATAAGTTGGCTGACTGGAGCAAATACAGAGATATTCTTATGAATAGCTTCACGGGCTTGAAATTAACAAATAACGTCCAAGATCGGTATGATTTCTTTGTCGCACAGATTAATTACGCGGCTGATCACTGTATCCCTATGATTAAAATAAGTAAAGATCCTACAGGTAAATTCCAACCAAAATCCTGGTGGACACCGGAGCTCTCTAGGTCTGTTGCTCAACGTCGCCTATTATTGAAAACGTTTAGGAAAAATCCTACTCCAGATAACTTCTCTAGACTGGAACATAAAATACGTGACACAAAACGTTTGATAATGAAAGCTAAGTCGGAGAACTGGCGTAAATTTTGTGATGATATTGATGAGACTGTTTCAGTATCAGAGATGTGGCGTCGAATGCGATGGATTAAAGGATACAAAAAAAAATATTTCCAAGTTTCTATCGATCAAAAAGAGGATTTATTATGCAATTTGGCTCCTGACTTTGTGAGGGCACAGACACCAACATTTAATTCGATAAATACATCTCTTGAAACTGATTTCAGCATGGAGGAAATGATGAAATGTTTAAAAAAGAAAGACACAGCTCCTGGAAATGATCTCATTACATACTCAATGTTGTATAATTTACCCTCTGTAGCTAAATCTTATATGTTAGAAATATTTAACCTAATATTTAACAATGGCATAGTTCCTTCGCAATGGCGCAATGTGAAGATTTGTCCAATCCCCAAAGTCAATGACACTGTTGGCTCCATACCCAAGCTAAGACCAATCGCGTTAATTTCGTGTATTTGTAAAATTTTCAATACAATGTTGGCAAAACGTTTAGAATGGTATGTTGAAAAAAATATTTTTTTGTCACCCAAAACAACTGGATTTAGACGGGCACAATCAACATTAGACTCTTTGGTAAGGTTAATAGGTAATGTACAAATAGGATTTTCAAAAAACCAATCTACCCTTGCATGCTTTCTAGATATCGATAACGCATACAACAATATTTCGGTAATAGCAGTGGTTAAAATTTTGGAAGAATTAAATGTGGGTGCTAAAATATCAAAATATCTGTGGTCCTACTTAAGTGAAAGGCGATTGTTCATAGAAATAAATGACGGGAGTTGCTCTGACGATAAAATCTGTCGTTGGACTAATAGGGGAATTGGGCAAGGTGATCCTCTCTCACCGCTATTATTTAATATTGTCACTCATAAGATATGTTTAAACATAGCAGAGGTCGAAATTTGTCAGTATGCCGATGACTTCGTTTTGTATACAAGTAGTCAAGATATTTTGAGGGATAGTGTAAATAAAATGCAAAAATCTTTAGATACAATGTACAAAATATTACAAGATGTTGGCCTTCAACTATCTGGCAGTAAGTCGAAATATGTCATATTTAGTAGAGGGCACAAAAAAGTACAAGTAAATTTACAAATTGATAATTTAGTTTTACAATCGTCTGAAAATGTTAAATACTTGGGTGTATGGCTCGACAGGTCTCTGCGCTGGGGGAAACATATTAATGAGACAAGTTGTAAAACGTATAGGTTCCTGAATCTTCTTAAGCTTTTATCAGGCCATTCATGGGGTGTTCATCCCAATTATTTGCGTAGATTATATATAACACTAATTAGAAGTAGGATAGATTATGGTAGCTTTATTTACGATAACAGTGCGAAGGTACATTTACATAAACTAGATATTGTTCAGAACCAGGCGCTAAGAATTATCGGCGGTTTTATCAGGAGTACGCCAATTCATGTCATGGAGAGCGAGCTGAGTATTTCACCATTGTTTGTACGTAGGGAATATTTAGCTATAAAGTATTTATTGAAACTAAAATCATGCTCCAATAATCTAAATTATGAAATATTATGTGAACTAAGCACTCTTTGTACCAACAGCTATTGGTCAAAAAAGAAGAAACCGCTTCTGGTAATAGTGCACAACAAAGTTAAACAGGAAGATATAAATACTAGTTATCCTTTAGAAATGTTTACACTAGATACATGGGTTTCAAATATCAATACTTTTCAAGTGATACATTATAATTTGGATTGCATTACATTAAATAAAAATATTTATAATCGGGATACACTAAAAATTAACATCCTTAATGAACTTCACAATAAATATAACGGTTATCACACTATATATACTGATGGTTCAAAGAGTGCTAGTGGTTTGGGGTCGGCATTTTTTGATCCTTGTAATAAAATCAGTAGTAGTTTTAGGATATGCGATAAAAATTTATGTATAATGACAGTGGAATTGACTGCGATTCTGGAGGCGTTGCGTTATATTAAAAGTAATAGTTTTGAAAAGGTGGCCATATTTACTGACAGTAAAAGCGCCCTTCAACATTTGGCTCGATGCGCCTCTGGATCCAGAGGTGCATCGATAGCCTACAAAATTTTAAATCTGCTATATTGGTTCGAAAATAATAACGTCTCTTTGAAGTTGCAGTGGGTACCATCGCACATCGGATTAAAGGGAAATGAGCTGGTTGACACTTTAGCGAAAAGTGGAGCTATTAATGGTACAATTATTAATATCAAACCTTGTTATTTTGAACTCTTACCTAAATTTAATGCTAGTTGTTATGGAATTTGGAAAGAATATTTTGATAAACTTTCACAAGAAAAAGGAATATGGTACAAAACGATGCAGTGTGAACCTCCTCGTATCCCATGGTTTTCAAATAATAGTATTAATAGAAAACATGTAATTATTGCACATAGATTAAGGTCCGGACACGTTCCGCTTAACAAGTTTGGATTTTTAATGAAAAAAGTCAATAGCCCTAACTGTGAACTATGTGGAATTGTTGAAGATGTCCATCACTTGTTGGTGGAATGTGTTCGATACGGAAAAGAAAGGGAAACATTGGTGTCCAGCTTAAAAATTAATATCTTAAATATAGGTTCTTTTCAGTCAATCTTATCCAAGCCGTGCAGCGAGGACGCAATCAAAATTTACACATTTATTCACAATTTAAGGAGAGGTAACTGACTGTTCAAAGTGTGAATTTAGATTGAGTCTCTTTTTTTGTAGTGGTAATAAGTACAGGTATTATTATTTATTTATTTTTTAAACTGCCCATACAGTATATATAATGTAAATAGCTATTATAGGATACAATGAGGCTGGCATAATCATGTTTGATTAAAAGCCTCTACATTTTATATGTAACAAATAAAGAATAAAAAAAAAAAAAAAAAAACTATAATACATGGTACAGGTTAAAATAAAAAAATTCATAGTGTACTTATACATTATTGTGCAGGCATCAGTCTAATAACTCATACTGTACTATACAGTACTGTACATTATGGTGCATTTTTGTAACAGAAATCTCCTATAACTGAGTAAGCAACCATTAAAAAGGTTTTAAATAAAACTAATCGTCATTTGGATTATTTTTTAATGTGATTTAAAATTTACTATAGTATTGAATGTGACTGAAACATTTTAGCTTTTCATAACAAATCAAAAATGAAATTCAAGTCATTCTGACTCATGAAGATAGATTTTCCAATCTATCTTAGATTGGAAAATCTACTTATTCTTTTCAGTTTTTAATCCCCAGACTTACAGAACAAAAGGCATTATTTATTTTAGCATATAGGTATTAGGTAACAATTCTTCAAACAATATCTGTAATAAAGCTTTTAAGAACAGAATTTCATAATTATAATCGTGCGTTGTGTTTGTAGTAACGGCTTTAAATGGAAATGCAGGGAATTATAATAAAAATATTTTTTGCTAGTAAAAAATAATCGGTGAAGAAAAGTTATGCCCAAAACATCCATTACGATTTGATGCACTTTGATTCAAGTATATTTGAAATAAATGCAGCAACAAAAGAATTCACACATGTATTCAACATCATCCGTTATTCTGTGATAGATCTTGAAGTTTAATAATTGCTACTTTCTATTTGTTACGGCAAATTAGATTTTGTCGCTAACCGTGCACATTACAAATTTGATTGTTTATAATATTGACCATCAAAATATCAAATCACACAATCAAGTTAAGCAAGTTTATAATTATTATAACTACGGACCTGCAATACATTATTCAATTTATCTAAAATCTATTCTTTTTTTAATCGTCATTTGTTTAGATATTTCGGTATGTGAAATCTAACTTAGGATCTGCATACTTAAAAGGGAATCAGTATTTAGAAGGTATGCATTACAAATATTTTTCATTTTAAATTCGTCGAGGATCGTGGGGTTCAAATATTCATTGATAATCGCTGCACATCTCAAGTCTAAAGTGATATTGGCAAGAGATGAGTCTAACTGATGAACTGCTACTGTTTGTGTTGAAAGTTTTTCCAGATCAGCTTTTTGTGCCTGTAGACGTCCTTGTGCAGCGCGTAGTAGCACAATCTGTGAGCGTAACTGCAGCCCTTCATGACCCTTATAGTTAAGCATATAATTGATGCGTGCTACTGCATACTCCATAATCGTCCGTACGTACTGCTCTGTATGTGCTACGTGACCTTGAAGAATACGCACATAATCTTCAATTTTCTCAGAACACGTTTTGTATGAAGTATCTTCTAGTAACATTGAAACTTGACCACCCAGTAAAGTATAGATGTGCCGTAGCACGCCATTCTGGATCTGATCTTCACTCTCAAATTCTGCCAGTTGAATACCAACTTCATCTGATAACTCGTGTGATGCACATCCTACACAAAACACCTTGCCTGTTAATCCTGAAACAGTACGGTATAGTTATATTAAATACAGACGATAAAAATATAATTTTAATAAGTGACACAGTGGCAAGTGGCAGAGCTAGTTGAAAATACTGATATCATAAACAAAATGATTTTTTATACGTCTGTGGTTGACGGCTTGTGAGCTAACGTACTTTAGCCTATAAACATTTAACATTTTCCAGTGTTTCTCAAAATTGAAAGTACTATTACCATGAAGCGCTGTACAGCCTGGGCTGAACTTTTACCTATGGTACCTGTTGCACAGTATGCAACCGAGAATAGCTCTACCATTTCGCTGGCATTACAGAGAGGTTTTTTTTTGTCGCTTTTCTTCGACATTTACCCGCCTATCTAGGATACGGAAAACACCGAGATAAAATTAATATTTTGCTCTGCATGTAATGGAAGTCAAATTCCCTTAAAGTCAAAGTCCTCTACAAGTCAGCCTCCACTGTCGCCTAGGCTCGAGTTACACATGCTGTAATAGATAAGAGCTATCTCTGCTGTTAACAGAATTTTCTTTCGAGAGGGAGACCAATAATCTCAAGGTGGCGTTTTGGTTTCTGATAAACAAGTCTAAATCTAACAACGTTGTTGAGATTCACAGTGTGTCAAACAGATCAAACAAACTGAGAAGTATAATAAAAAAATTTGTTCGCGTTGGATCCCACACAATTTGTCAATCGCTCAAAAAAGGCTCACTATTACTTAAGTTAGACACATAATAAATTTCTAATAATTCTATCTAAAAAGTCTAATAATATAAAAAATAGTAATCTAAATTGAGGAAATTTTATTATCACTTACCACGTTCTTCTAAAATTGCAGCCATTTCCAGAGCAATGGGAACGCCTGACTCATAGCCCAACAGATAGAATGTGTCATTAATTTCATATTTTTTCAAGTAAACCTATAAAAGCACAAATACATGAATAAATATTTATCTAACTGTTTCAAGAAATCTCAGTCAGTCAAATGACCTTTAAAGTTATGTAAAATTTACTGTAATCGTATGTTTTTACATATTTCGGAAACACGACTCCTTCTAGTACCAAATTAAGCAGAGCTTGTACCTAGGATACTAGATAACTGCTATAAAGACATATATAATGTACATAGTAAACATTTGAAATCCCAAAGAAATATTTAATATCATACAACCACTTAGTCCGACTAGGGTTTCTTATCCGAGACTTCAAGCCCGGCAGTCACTTATGCTTCTATTGCGCCAGCGAGGCAGTCCGTCATATATATTTATATATATAGACTTATACTCATCAATTATACTATTAACTAGATATTTACTAGGTATTTACTAGATTAATTAATACAGGACAATAAATAGATCAAATTCACCTTTACGAATCTTTCAGCCGTTTCTCGCATAGTTTCATTGGGATAGTCTACTCCGGGCTGTAACACTACTGCAGGCAATTTAAGTCGCTGACAAAGAACACGAAACCGGCTATAATGACCTTCTACTCCTGGTACTATGCACAAGTTGACCTTACTGGGCTCATAGTCATCATCTCTCTGGAACAGATTCATATATTTTTAAATAGCTCACAAACCAAGTAAAACACGACGATTTTGTCAGGTACTTACCAGAGGTGCGTCTTTAGCGAGTGTTGGTACGTTTACCATATCCACAGTGGCTTCAATTTCGTCTGGGTCTATGTAATTGAAGAAGGTATTTAACCCCTTTACATCTTCAAAACCAAAATCTATAACTTTTCGTTCTTCTTGTAATAATCTAAAATAAAACATTTGTTTTTTTATTTATTAACTACTTTCATACCTAGGAGACATCTACTAGGTACTAATCTAGCACCAGAAAGGGGTCTTTACTTTCTATAAATGTGTGTACTTTAGAATATGAAACTAAGATAGACAAAAATTCTTAGGTGTTGCTGATATAAATATCATAAAACCATTTTTTATGTAGATTGGGTGTGTGTCGTAATCACCACAACTGATTGCTAACACCCAGTTAGCAATCAGTTGTGGTGACTAAGATAAAAAGACGGGCCCAAAATCTAGATGACGTGAATAATGCCCTAGTTCAAGTCCAGAATTGGTTCACAGCAAACAATTTGGTATTAAATGAAAAAAAAACCAAATGCATAAGATTTGCTTTACCGAATGTTAAGAGTAGTGATTGTGATATAATTTTGAATAAAGAGAAACTTGAATTCGTAGATAAAACTGTTTTCCTGGGGATTACGCTTGATGCAGGGCTACAATGGGGTTCTCATTTAACATCTCTTGCGGGGCGGCTAAGTTCAGCAGCATATGCTATTAGAAAAATCCGTCAATTTACTGATGCAGATACCGCTAGACTGGTCTATTTCAGTTACTTTCATAGTATAATGTCTTACGGCATCTTGTTATGGGGACGGGCTGCAGATATTGAGTCTATATTTATTCTGCAAAAAAGAGCCATCAGAGCCATATATAATCTTCGTAGGCGCGATTCTCTAAGGGAACTGTTTAAGAATATTGGCATCATGACGGTACATAGTCAATACATCTACGAAAACATAATGTACGTCAGGAAAAATCTTCATCTTTTTGGCAAAAGAGGTGACAAACATAATTACAGTACTAGAAATAGGGACCAACTAGTTCAGCCAGGCTTTAGACTCGCTAAAGTAGACTCTTCTTTTATGGGGTACTGTTTGAGATGCTATAATAAAATTCCACAAAGTATTCTTGAACTGAATGAGACAAAATTTAAAACATGCATTAAACGCACACTATGTAAGCAAGCATATTACAAGTTGAGCGATTATATCGCTGATAAAAATGCTTGGCTCAATGCTGGTCCTGCTTCACAAGGACAGTTGCGCATAAATTGATAGCATTAAATGGTATTGTTGGAGCTGCTGAAGATTGTACAACTTTCTTTGCATTGTATAGATTCAATCTCTTTAGTATTATATAATCGCATAGCCCATATTGTGTGAGTACTATGTACTAGGAAGCTATTCAAGCTATCATTCACTGGAAACCTACGTCTTTTCTTGACTTGAATCTGCCCTGGCGGTTGAGAGTATGTCATGCTCACTCAAATGTCACGCTGATGGTGGCACGTGTGTCTGATCATTTAATTCCCTTCAAAATGGTTGAGTTGAATGTTCGTGAACGGGCGCTGTCAGTTGTGACTGGTCATCTCTTAGTTGCCACGGCTTATTTGATTTAATTATTTTATTTTTCAATTGTATTTTTGTTGTACTATGGACACTTTTAACGTGCACGTCTTGCTACATCGTTCTCACATAATGTACCATCTCAACATGAATGATGTAACCATGATTTTGTAAAAACATTTTGATTTAAAAGAGTGTCCATGGAGTTTCTTGCCCATTCTTCTCCATAGAGATCTACGCTAGGGAATGGGCAACTACAGTACTTTCACAGTTTTTATGTCTTGTGACTGGGACTGTAGCTACATTTTTGTTTCGACAATTCAAAAGTGCCTGCAACTGGCCTACTTGAAATAAATGCTTTGATTTTGATTTTGATTTTGAACTCTAGCAAGTAACACTTGCTTTCTAACAAATTTCAGATAGTGGCATGCCAATACAGAACCAAGATAAGTAGCATGGATACTCTAAATGGCTAAAGAAATTTGGTACTACCATGCTCTAGGTTAAGATGGAAAGTATTTAAAAGTACGATAATTTGGAAAAGCTACGGGGATTTCATATTTTCTAGTAATAAAATAAGATATATTTTCACATACGAATATATTTAAGCTTATCAAAGTGACTCTACTCTACCTGACAGGAAGCATCAGTAAAATCCAAGAAATGTCACCATCCTCATTGTGATTGCAGACAATACAGTATGGTGACCCACACTACCTATGGTGACCTAGCGAGATGCTTCTGTGTTATTGGGCTTCTAGTCTTGCACTCCTCAATGAAATACTACATCACAAACGAATTCTATCCAGTCTATTAATACTGGAATCTACTACTGGTTCTATTACTTCAAAATAAGACAATAGTTATATTTAACAATACTTACTGTTCTATAGTTAATGATAGCACTTGTTCTTCTTCAAGGCCAAGATTATACTGAATTCGCAAGAATGCACAAAGTGCTTGCGATTTATTTTTTTCAAAACCCAATTCTTCAAGAGTCGTAGACTTTGCAGTGTTTTCTGGGATTGTTATTCCTGTACATAATTTGTATTAAATTAACCCGGTGAATTAACGGAGATAATGTAGTGACTGAGATATGACCAAATGATGTTACAGATAAATAATTGTGAGTAAATTTAAATAAAGGATTGTGAGTACGGACGGACCCACGAAACTTTGTCTGCACTTATTTTCAATTTTGTTCATTCTCTTATTTGCGTAAGCGTGCAAGAGTAAGCCAAAATCTTGTGAAATAATTTATGAAATAATAATTATTACAACACTTACCAGTCAGAGATTGAATTCGTTTAAGTAATGAGGGTTTCGCTCCACGTTCCAGATGTGCGAGAATAACACCTTGAGTATTCTGTAAAGCGCTTTCTAAAGCGTCGATTGCAGTTCGCCATTTTGGATAACTGTTGTATGATTCCTACAAGGAACAAACAAATAATAATGATTTAGTATTCAATTTCGGAATATTAAGACTATCCGTTATATTTACTAGCAACTAGAGATTGAATACCGGGAGTCTGAAAATGAAACGAAATAGATTTCATGTAGTCCAGTCAATAAAAGCTTAACTTTGCCATTTTGGTTGAACACCTGCAACCAACGCCAAAATTTCCGTAAGTCTTCGTAGATTAATATACTAAAATTGCAGGGTGCTGCAATACCGGCAAATGGTGCAAATACATTGCAAAAGAGTGCAAAAACAACATTTTCGTCTATATCTCGCGATTGGCTGGAAAAATAAAAAAAGATCCTACTACCAGATTGTAGGAAATTAAATCCCCTACAAAAACTTGGAAACGTATTTTCGCGTATCTCTCATAGTTTTTGCACAAAATGCATTTAAAGGTGCAAAATGAAAAAAATGTTACTATTAATCTTTTTTTATCATATTGAAGTGATACTACATGTTTCATTTGGATTCAAATGATATGTTTCGGGCATTTTTTTTTATTTATTTACACCTTTTTTCAATTACCTAATAATCTTGGCAAAAAAAAATATTTAAATTTTATTATATGACTAGCTGACCCGGCAAACTTCGTAAGTAAACTTTGTGTTTGCACATCATACCATAATATTTAGCTTCATGAAGCTTCATCAATAATTTAACCTCAGAAGACTATAATTACTGATGCTTTCGTTCAATATGTCTTTGATAATACTGACCGTAATACAAGGTGGGCCAAAATAAATCACCCTATTGAAAGATACTCTTATATTATTTGCAAATGGCGGCCAATGTCAAATCTGTTTTGACATTTGACCACCACCACCTCAGAATAAACATTAAAATATTATGCTTAGTTATTAACTGATACTGATAAATTGACAGCAGTGCCACCTAACGGGCCTCGGCCGGTACCGCCGGTACCTTTGTTCCTGTATTTTAAATCTGTAATATCTTCAAAAATATTAGTTTAAATTACATACTGTAAAGGGTCATTTTAATCTATATTAGATTCACAAAGTATTAAGGGTACTTAATTGGATAAGGATTAATACTGTATTGCTTATAATCGTTTCGTAAATAATCCATTATTTCTAGTAAAAAGAAAGAAAGTATTGCAGAACTTCTTAAAGTGTACAATAGTGCAGTACATTATTTTGATCTATCTCGTAGGGTACAGCCAGCGTTTGCAATGTCAGCGTAAAAAAATGGGTTTATTTACATCACATTAAAAACCTCTAAAATTATCAATGTTTCTCTACTTTTATGCATGTATTATACATATAAACCTTCCTCTTGAATCATTCTATCTAGTTAGAAAACATCGTCAAATCTAGGCATTTATACGGACAGACAGAGAGTGGAAGCGACTTTAGCATAAACTATGTAGTGATAATTTAACTTTAGTTTATTTTTATTGCATTGGATTCAGAGCAAAATTGCATTTGAAACTTATATTTGCAGTATATATTACCTCTCCATTTACCTGAGCTATTATAAATTTAATTTCAGGGGGACGTTTATAATAATATATCACTGGCGGAGAAAGAGCGTGGTATATTTTATATTATTCTTTCTACTACTATTCTACTCTTTTGCTCCCACTGATTCCAATTTTCTATAGTAAGAGTCTTCAATATAAGAGTGAATAGGTAGAATAAGACAAATATGAGACCCTTGCGCTCGACGTAAATAGTCCCATTCAAGATCTATAGGATAGGATCGAAAAATAGGACCCATGTGCTCGAATAAGACTATACGTTTCCTAACAAGAGCGAAAGAGATAGAGATTCAGACAAAAATGAGAACCTTGCGCTCGACGAAAATAGTACCATTGAGAACACACACACATGTGTTTGTTTTTCTATCTCGCTGAGCGCAATGAGTAAGACTGCAGCAGAAAATGCTCAACTATCTGTTTGTCACTTACTGTCACTATACTCCAAGCTGTCGTTTCAGGGATATTTCGTTTTTGTGCGTCTGTCCAAAAGTGATTTTTTACAAAATAAACTTGATTCACTGTTTTCAATTTAAAGGAAACAATGAATCCTTCATTTTTATGTTCTATTTGTATGAAGAAAACGTAAGATGCAACAATTGTTGTGAAAAGTATGCAATCCTGAAAGGATTGCATACTGATGGTAGTGATTGGTATGGTAAAAGTGAGGACCTCAGTGAAATGGCTAAGAAAACAATTATCACTGTATGTGCAGAAATTTTACAGGATTGAATAAACTCGTTACGAAACAAAAAGTTATCTACTACTGGACAAATTCCCTGATAACGTTGTATCAGAAATACCTCCACTATTAACATGCTTCATACATAAATTATTATTAAATGATGAAAATATCGTGTGAGATGAATGTCCTATTATCCCAAAAAAAGATACTATTGCCTATAGTATTATTTCAGCACTTCGTCCTAAATCCTTCAATCGTTTCTTCAACTAGCTGTTGAGATATACATTTATCGAAAAACAGAATCGATGTTAGTTATCAATCTACAAAGCAAACTTTGTGTTTGCACATCATACCATAATATTTAGCTTCATGAAGCTTCATCAATAATTTAACCTCAGAAGACTATAATTACTGATGTTTTCATTCAATATGTCTTTGATAATACTGACCGTAATACAAGGTGGGCCAAAAGAAATCACCCTATTGAAAGATGCTCTTATATTTGCAAATAGCGGCCAATGTCAAATCTGTTTTGACATTTGTAAACTAGACAGATGTAGAATACAAGTGAACAAGCCATGGAGCGATACACTCCCCGTACTACTACTACTACTACTACTATACTACTCCCCGTACCGTACTTTTGTGTAACAATTCGTCTGTGGTGTTGGCGCAGCGCGAGTTCCATTGCCGATTCCCCGGTCGTCCGGCACTAACTGCGCAAACACTGCGCCGTTTGGTCAGGGACCACAAGAGACGCTGCCAAGAGTGGCCGGCCCCAGATCGCCTATTCTGCCAAGAATATCGCAGCTGTTGCTGAGGAGGTCGAGCTGTCGCCAGAAACATCGACCAGACGCCGTGCCTCGTAATTAGCCATCAGCCGTTCGTCCCTAAGGCGAATTTTGGTCAAAGACCTGAGCATGTCCGTGCGTCAGCTGCTGCCTGTCGACCACCAAACGCATGTAGCCTACGCCCATGCGATTCTCAATCTCGAGGACGAAGTAGACGATTTTTCGAACAAAATAATAATGAGCGATGAGGCTCATTTCCACCTCAGCGGGTACGTGAACAAGCAAAACTATCGCTTCTGGCGCACCGAAAATCCACGAGTGTATCACGAGGAGCCATTATAATAGCGAAAAGTGACTGCATCAAACGACAACAGTGAACGGTGCGCGCTATATGGCCATGTTAACCGCGTTTTTTCTGCCACAATTGAATGAATTAGGACCGGAGGACATGTGGTTTCAACTAGACGGAGCAACGGCACACACTGCGCGAGACACAACCGATATTCTGAAGGCGGCGTTCCCGGGTCGCCTCATCTCTCGTTTTGGCGATTTGCACTGGCCCGCAAGATCGCCCGATTTAGCCGTTCCAGACTTTTTTGTGGGGTTTTTTGAAGTCCCGTATTTATGTGAACAAGTCCGAGACCTTCCAGGGTCTCGGACTCTCAAGGACAACATTCGACACGAGTGCGAGAATCTGTCGCCCGAAGTAATGAAAAATGCCATAAAACGAGCCCATATAGCAATCGATTGTGGCTGCGCCTATTTGGCCGATATCATTTTCTCGACTTCACTAATAAAATTCTAAAGGTTCAAATAAACATAATCAAAAAACAAAATCGAAGTTTTTCATTTAGAAAAAAATTGAGAACATCGGATGACTTCTTTTGGCCCACCTTGTATAGGAACCTCAGGTAGTCAGGAGACTTTTCATTGTTTAGGAGGCATAGCAGTATACACACCAGCAAGTAGTGTTTGATAAAAAAGAACTCCAATCAAATGTAAAAAAATCTGCAGCGCAATTAGCATCTACAACAGATATCACCGATGAGATGTTTGATGAGAGATTGCCTTCTGGATTAAAAACATCACCTATGCAGATCCTAGTAAACTATGTTTAGGCATTTCACCTTTTGTGTCACCATCGTATATAACATTTCTATCAGGCATATTACATGCCTCCCGTTCATTAGATGACCATCCTCTCAAATTTGAAAATTTGCGCTGAATCCGATGGAATAAAAAAAAATAAAAATAAAAATATTATTTAATAAAATTGAAATGAATTTTTTGTCAAGATTATTAGGTATATGAAAAAAGGTATAAATAGGTAAACAAAAATATTAATTAAAACCCAAGGAAACATGTAGGATCGCTTCAAAATGAAAAAAAAAGATTAATAATAATATTTTTACAATTTTGCACCTTTATATGCATTTTGTGCAAAAACTATGAGAGCTACGGGAAAAAACGTTTCCAAGTTTTTGTAGGGGATTTAATTTCCTACAATTTTGTAGTAGGATCTCTTTTTAGTTTTCCAGCCAATCGCGAGATATAGACGAAAAAGTTGTTTTTGCACCCTTTTGCAATGTATTTGCACCCTTTGCCGGTATTGCAGCACCCTGCAATTTTAGTATATTAATTTACTAAGACTTACGGAAATTTTGGCGTTGGTTGCAGGTGTTCAACCAAAATGGCAAAGTTAAGCTTTTATTGACTGGACTAATGTGAGACTTCGATACTTGCTAAATTTGACAAACAATCACGAATAATTATAACTAATTGAAACAGCAAAACCTAACAAAAAAACAACAAATGATAACAAAACGGAACCAAATGGAACAAAAAAAACTAAATTTGACGATAAAATATGAATAAATGTAATAAATCTTTTGTTAACTGTTTTGTTCCTTTTGCTATAATTCATATTTGTTTGTTATTTTTCTCTTTTGTTATTTATTAAAAAGTTAGTTTCGTTAATTTTCTTGAAAAAATCCGTTTATTCTTGTATGTATTATGAACTTCATACATGAAATTCAAGCTAAATATTTTTAAATTTATTTATAATTACATTCAAGCAGTTTTGTACGCGTAAAATTTACGTATTCCGACATACTTTCGTGCATTATAACATCTTCAACAAGTGGAATACGATTTTTTTTTTCGCATAACGACCAAGACACGACATTCTGTGTATTCCGAATTCGACACCACGGCTTCAAAAGAATAAACCACACACAATCCCTTTATTTTTAACTTGTGGTGTGGGGTTTTACGGCGGGGTGGTGTGTCGGACTCGAACCGACTAAAACCACACGGTGTGACCTCTCTGCGCCTGTGTTTATGGAGGTAGCCAGGGTGTTATTTCCTTCTCGACCCCTCCCGTGGCTGCCCGCACTATTTCGGTCACACGCGAACGTCGCCCTCTCGCGGCTGGTCTCTACAGCGTATGGACGGGGAACCCCTCCCGTCCACCCGCGGCCACACTCAGGGCGGCATGAAGCGCAAATGTACACAGATGTCATCTGCGTATCAGATTATACCCAGCCCGGGAGGGAGACACCCTCGTAGGGCCCAGTCGTATCCCATGTTCCATAGGAGTGGTCCTAAGACAGACTCCTGTGGAACACCGAATGAAATGACACTGCGTCTCAAGGCCATCTCAGTCCAGCGGCCTCAGGTACTCTGGAACTCCGTGATAACGGAGCACTTCCCTGATGCAGCTGAATGGCAGACTATTGAAGGCGTTAGCGATGTCCAAGGACACCGCCAACACCACTCCGCGGCCCAACCGAGAAGTCCGCAGGTACCTCAGCTTGGGGTGCGCTCGCAACTGAACTACCCATCAGCCATGCAACCCCTGGTCACGCACCAGAACTTGGGATTCGGGGTAATTTTTTATTGAGGTTTTCTTCCTCGCGGTCCGGCGGTTAAGCCAAGACCCACGTCTCCGATAAAAGTCGCGAGACTTGTGACTCCTCCTTTCTCCAGCGCTACCAGCGGAGAAAACTGTGGCCCCTACAGGGCTCCACCTTCTGGTTTTTTACCGAGGTTTCCCCCTCCATGCTCCGAAGAGCGAAGAGCCAGCAGGACAACCGGCAGACACGCCGACCCTGCTGGATCAGGCCTTGCTCGAGAGCCGGTAATCGGCTTCCTGTCCTGCTAGAATATAGGCCGCTGACGGGAATGCTCAAGCACACCAACTTAACACAAATCCTTTTTTTTTATGGTGTGGAAACTCATCATGGACCGTCACCCCACCGGGGTTTTCTTCGGCGAGGCGGTGAGTCGGACTCGAACCGACTAAAAACCACACGGTGTGCCCTATCTGCGCTTCTCTTTTAGGGAGGAAGAGGAGTCCAGGGTGAGATCTCCTTCTGGACTCCTCCTAGCGCCTGCCCGATCCTGCCCGCTCCTTGTGCGGGCTCCGTCTCTAAACGACGATCCTTTCTTAGGCAGCGTCCGGCACACAACCTAACCCGATGAGGTACAGCAAACCTTTTCTCTAATGAGAGACTATGTCTATCAGTTGCCTATGTAGGCTGTTGATGATAGATAACATATGTACTTACACTCTTGAGTTCGGGCAGAGTGACTATTGTTGCTGGTAGTTGATGGTGAAGTCTGTTTAGACACACATCCTTCTCAATGAAATTATCTCCAAAGTAAGTTACAAAGAAGTGTCTGGAAATTCAAAATGTTGTTAATTAATCTGCCTGTTTCGGAGTTTGGTTGTTTTCTATGTCTAAAATGTAAGTACTAGTGTTTACAAAAGAAGTATGTATGTACTTATATCGGTTGTTTAGTACGTACAGTATTAGCTCTGCTGAGTTTGAGATGATGATGATGATGATGATGATGATGATGTTGTGTGTCATATGTATTAATATATTTACTGTTTTAGAACTTATTGAAGAACGATTTTTGAAAACGACAAATGCATAGCTTATAACATACCTTAAGTCACAACTATGTTTCCTTGTCTCCACATCCAAATCGCTTATTAGATTTGGATACATTTGATTATCGTCTGTTGTGACATAAACACCTTCTAGAGGGCCAAGTAGTGTAGCATTAGATAACAAAGAAGCTACAATTTTTTGACTATTTAAACGTTCTGAAGATATACCAACTTTGACTCCTAACTCTTGCCAAGACCTGAAAATTTACATTTGTTATTACAATATTTATACAAGTAAATAAAAGTTACCTTTAAGAGATTGCCTCTCAGCGATAATGCCGCCATGAAAAGTATTTACCGTATTTTGTGTTGTAGGTAAGACGATTGTTTCTGAACATGGACGTAGAGTAGCTTCACTCCCTTGGTGACAAGTCTATCGGCGAGTTGTACTCCCAATAACGTTTTGTTACATATTACTAGGTAACAGTGATCAGGACTACATTTTAAGCTGAAAATAAAGGAAAATAATATATTTAGAGGCGTTAAGTTATGAATTTTAAAATTAAAGAGGAGAGAACTTTTTTTAATTAGTTATATATATATATAGAGCAAAATCTGGTAATTCATAATTCGGCTACTTGGTCCACATATTAAATGATTTTATAGGTACCAAGATGGCGCCTGCCAGGGGGATGGAGGGAGGGGAGGGGACCAGAAGGAAATCCCTTCTCTGGACTCCTCCTAAAATTCAGGCGCATAGGGAGCACACCGTGTGGTTTTAGTCGATTGGAGTCCTACAGGCCGTCCCGCTATAAACCGTAAAAAAAAGTTGACAGTAGGTATATGCTTCCCGATAACGATTGTGTAGATGTTCATTAGAAAGACGAATAAATAAAATGAATTAAGAGTATTTCGAGTTCACCTGTATTGAGCTTGTATATTATTATCTATCATACGCAGCAAAACACGACCTCTATGAGAGTTGTCAGCCATGAGCTTGAAGGTACGTGGGACTTCATGTGTTGCATACGTTACGCGAGACAGGGGACGAACGTAGCCACGGGCAATGCCATCGCCAATCATTTTACTAATAACCTGTTGTACACGTAAATATAATTATTATTGTTATGGTTTCCTTAGAATGAGACGTCACGTCTCATTCTTAGGAAACATCTTCTGTTTAAAATATGAAGTAGATACAATTATATGTAGTCAGTTCTGGGTATGAGCAATTATGTTGATAAACGGGAGTGCTTAAGGTATGGAGGTTTGATATGCAATAAATGCAATAAACTATCTCATCTAAATCTTTTATATATTTAAATATACAAAAAAAAATATTTTTAAATTTAGATTATACATAGAAGCATAGGTAAAAATAGTATAAAAACATCTATGATTTAGTACTTACTTTAATGTTGTCAATATTTCTAGGTTCAAATATTGAAGAGAAGTCGATGCGAGAATAGTTCCTCGATGCACATAAGTTGTACATACCAAAATTATAATTTTCTCGGTCTTGGATCTGTGAGACATCCAAAAATTCACCTCCAAATGATATGCATTTCAGCAACATCTGTTAAAAATTATAAATACATTTAACAAACTAAAGCATAACGAAAAGACAGTTTAATTTTAAAACTGTTGATTACTTCTAGATTTGCGGATAGTATCGCAGCAATAGCTGACAGTATAAATAATTTGGAGCAACTTCTAACAGTAAAGATACAATTGCCTAATCGCAACGCAGTTGATTCTATGGATCGCTTAACGCCAGCGTTTATAGTACAAGATGTCGATGAACTTCAAAACGCACAGCCTGCAGAAAATCCACAAGGCAAAAATGCGAAACCAGTTGACGGACACACGACGCCACCGTACGCGACCAAGTCCAGCAGAATTAGCAAACCAAGTCAGAATTTGTAATTATTTTATCATCGTTTTGTTTAGGTAAATGTTTGTAAAATTTATATTCTTACAAATAACTTTAAGCCTATATTTTAAGTATTTTAGTATTTATGTTTTTTTTGTTATAGTATTTATGTTTTGTGTTTTTTTGTTTTTATGTAATCATTATTTGAATAAATTATAATGAATAAACTAGTATTTGTTAAATTGTATTTTTTTTCCTTACGATCCACCCTGTAGCAGCTACCAATGCTAGAGTTAAAAGAAGCATAACTTACATCTTTTTGACTTCCCTTGACGGAGCTTATGATAATGTCACATTTTTTTTCTGCAAAAGTTTTTCGCAGAGCATCTATAAAACCAATATCGTGCGACTTCCCAATATGGTCAGCTGAAATAAAATTATTTTTAATATTACATGAAACAATTAAGTTAAGTATTTGTATCCGGTAATCTTGCAAAACTGGTGAAAAGTCACTAAAGATTTGCTACCAACAGTCTAGCTGATCTATTTGATCATGTTGATATTTATAGTGAATAGAGTTTTTTTAGTTTTTCAAAATTGCCACGATGATTTCGGCACCAACGAAGATCGTCCTATAATGACAACATTTGTGTTGTCGTCTTTCCTTTGTGGTTGCTAGGCCGGAGGCCCATTGATGAAGAAGCATCTCAATTAGCCGACATAATGCGAGTCACCATGCTCATTAAATCAGTATTCACAATGAGAAAAGGAAATACCTACTCTTTGATTATGCCCATGTTTTTCATTTGGCAGAGCAGACGATACCCCATACAATGGATTAGACGCGAGAAAAAAATCATCCCCACTTTACGTGTAGGGAAGGTACGCCAAATAAAAATATTTTTTGTAATTTTATTGTAGCACTTTGACGACGTGATCGCAAAACATATTAACGCATAGTTTAATCTTTCTACCACCAACTTTTTGGTCGCTAAGGCGAGGACGGACGGATTATAAGAGTTCCAAGACATGAACTATGCAACCCTTAAAAAAGCCGAAACATAATTGACTGCCTTGTTGGTCTAGTGGTTAGCGTATGCGGCTGCTGATCAAGAGGTCTCGGGTTCGATTCCCGGGTCAGACCAAATATTTGTGTGATCCACAAATATTTTTTTCGGAGTCTGGGTGTTTTTCTATGTATAATATGTATGTATTTACAAAAAAAAAAGTATCTTTATGTATTTATATCAGTTGTTTAGTACCCATAACACAAGCTCTGCTTACTTTGGGACTAGATGATGTTGTGTGTAAGATGTCCAAAATATTTTTATTTTTAATTAAAGTTACAAAGAAAATGAGCTAAAGTTGAAAAATAAGTAACCTGTATTTTATATAAATCAGAAAACCATTACCTTTTAGTTGCGGGAACAATTTCAGTAAAAATTGTTTTTTCGGTTTATTACTGACAGTGGTAAATACTTCACAATCATGAGCCAACGCAATCGATATAATCGCTTGACCTAAAGCGCCTGCCCCTCCATGAACTAATATTGTAGTTCGCCGCTTTAGTTGCATCTTTATTCCCTTTAAATTAACAAGCAGTATCATAAGACTCATGCATTCTCCGCATAAAAAAACATTTGGAACAATTGAAAACCCGTTGTAACCATTCAACCCGTGGGTATCATATGAACTGAATAAGGATGCAAACTTCGCAGTACAACAGAAGCAGAAAACTTAACACAAACCTCAAACTCACTCATCTAGCCTGATAACAAAGTAAAACAATGTTATTTGATTAAAACAGAGGAGGAGTACTCACAAGTAAGTAGAATGCTTGTAAATATGCAAGGGGCACAGTAGCTGCATCTTCTAAGCTCCAGTGAGCTGGCACTGGCCACAGAAGTTCTGGCTGCACTCGAACCCGAGTGCTGGCCGCACCACTGCGCACGACCCCCATTACGGGTTGACCCCTATAACATAATTTAACAACAGATAAGAATTAAAAAACCTGTTCTATCAGCTGCTACCAGTTAGAAAAACTAATAATAAGGTAAAACCGATTAAACTATATAGTATCCGAGCGCCAATATTCTTAGAAATAACCAAACATAGGAGGATGAGATTTAAATTTGAAACATTAATTGAATTGACACTTCAAGCTAAGCGTTGAGAGAATTTTTTTCTACTTCGTTTAAAAAAAATCAGTGTTTTGAATGACTTTGGAGCAGATTCAATCCCAGTATGTTAGTTATCACGTCCGAAAAAGTAGTATGTCTTCCCCAAAGTCAAATCTAAAAGCGGTTCAAGCATACGTGGAAGAAAGAGTTACTATCGAATTTATGATATTAGTATGGATTTATGGGTCTTTAAACATACTAATTTAAGTGCTTTTTAAATAAATACCTCTCTGTGGTACCGCTAAAGTCCATTCCGAATGCTTTAACATTTTGCGCAGTGAATAGTGAACCATTGGCGTGCTTTACATCATTACTATTAATCCCAGCATAGTGGACCTGAAAACATTTATATATAAGATATACACAGGGATTTTAATTTCTATAAGGTAAGGACCCCGCACGGTAAAATTAGTGTTCTGTGCTATAAAAATAAACTATCTGTTTTTAATTTTACCGTGTAATGTGTAAATCTCAAGCTAGGAATTGGCAAGATGTTTGTATTGTTCATCACAAACAGAGTGAATGCTGTTATCAAGCATGTTCCGGCAATTATATGGGTCGAAATCGCAATCGTATCGTCATAGTTATTATATATATATGCTAGAAAACATTCAGTTATTATGGACTTAATTAGTTCAACCCTGAAAGTAGCCCAACTGAATGAAAAGTGAGGAACAAAAGGTTATCCTGGTATGTGCATGTTACGAGTACAGATGTGCCTTATCTAGTGAGAATAGTTTGAATTAAGGAAGTCGATAGATATAAGCGTAGCAAACGACTAAAGAGAAGACGGATGGCCAGCGTGATAAAAATATGGCTAGGAAGGGAGTAAACAGTAAACTCACGAGTGATTAAGGAGAATAAAAAAAGAAAATTAATTACACTAACCCCAAATAAAGAGAGATGATATGTTGCTCCTAAATAAAATAAGAGAAGACACTGGAATAAACTAAGAGAGACAAAAGTGCGAGACAAAGTAAAACCTTTTATTCAGATATCCGAAACAGAAAAAAATATTTTACTGTGGGTATCGAAAAGTATAACAAAAATTTCAATAATGCACGAGAACGACGCGGCGACAAACGTGACGCGTATCGTGCGTAAACGACAGCCCACCGGCATGCTTCCCAGGTAGGCACGCGGTCAACTATACCTAACCTGCGGAGTCACACCACCCTGACTGCATTTGAAGATTACAATAATTTCTTATAAATAAATTTCTTAAAAATAATACCTAAAATACGAATACTTACATTCACATTAAGTGCTGATTCAACCAAATCAGGAGCTTGCACCCATTGCAACGAATTGTAATCACCGGTTTTTGCGCATTGCAATGTAATGTTTTTACTTTTCTTCAATGTATTTGACATCGATAAGTAGAATTCGCCTCCCCATTCACCCTGTTGGATAAAACATTGCTTTCTCTATTAATATTTATTTCAAAAAAAGTATTAATAACTAATCATCTTCCGAGCTTTTATTCCCAAGTTTATTTGGGGTCGGGTACTTGTTCAACCGGTTTTACCTGAATTTCAGTTTTTCCACGGAGCGACTGGCATCGGAACTCCGTAACCCTAAGGGAGAACTGAAATTCGAAGATTGAACTAGTTGTCAGTATATTTGAGGGCTCTGACTTCCCAATAACGAATGCCATAGATGTTCATGACAACAGGGACCGACGGCTTTACGTGCTCTCCGAGGTACGGGCGTGAATCACCGCCAAACTTCCAAACTCCGGGCTGGTATTAGGAATTTCCTAAGAAAAACCCAAAAACACTTTTAATAACTAATGTCATTTTGAAAATTTTACTTACATGATCCACGCAATTAAATGCAAATTCAACATTATTGACATGTTTTTCAACATCTTCGATATTACTCTTATAAACTGTAATCAAGTAGATTTTGTTCCGTGTACTATCCCTCCGCCAGGAAGCTACAAGCTCTTTAAGGCTAGGTATCGATGGGACGGGTGAAATTACTACTAAATGTTGATCAGCGCTCACGTTAGCACGAATTGAAGTTAAAAAATCTATGTCAGACTTTTCACGAACACAAAAAGTTGTGACGCCAGTCAGTGGTTTTATCGGACCCCAACGAACCAACTGCAACACTGACTGATTTTTGGTGAGGTCTCCAGAAAGAAGGTGTGAAGAAAGTACGCGGTAAGTCTTTGAATGTTGTTCGTAGTTTGGATTGGTTACATTTTCTTGAGATACAACAAACTGATCTTGATGAAGAATTGCTTGTAATCTTTGAAGTACCTGTTGAAGGATATATTTTTTGGGTTATTTTTTTTTATTTTAAACATTACTTTAAAAATATTTTCTAATAAGAACTTACACTTCTATTGCTTGATAAATCCTGAACAAATATCAGATCAACATCTTCGAATGTATTCTTGTTAATTGAATTTTCTTCAGAAATTTGTTGATAGTTAACTTCAATTTCAAATAAATTATTTACAATATTATTAATTTCCTTTGACAAGGATCCCTCTTCAGTTTGACTTTGTACTTCTACAACTTTAATGCTATCCTTACTCAAATTGTCAGCCACTAATTGAAGATAAACTTCAAGTGTTGAAGAAATCTGTATATAAGAATAAAATAAAATTTTAAACATTTTCTATGAATAGCTATTTGTATAAAATAATATGTTATACTTACATCCAAATTCGATTTGAAATGGGGAATAAATGTCAGTTTTTTTAGTGACATTTTTGGATCATTAACTGGAGGCAAGTGTTGGTATTTTATGTCTTGTAATAAAACTCCTCCGCACCTAATTTGGAAGTAAAAACAAAAATATGAAACAAAATGCTCAAGTATTACTTGACGTTTAAAAATGCATATAAATGAATGATACAACGTGAAAAAAGCATTTAACTAACTAGACTGCACGGATAGCGTATTGCCCTAAACAGTCGCCAAACCGAGTGTTGAGGCTTCAAACTCCACATGAGATTGTGCTTACTTTTGTGGTAATTATTTTTCTGTTTTTTTATATATTATAGGGGGCAAACGAGCAGACAGATCAATTGATGGTAGGTGATTTCCGCCGCCCATGGACACCCGAAACACCATAGGAGACACAAGTGCGCTGCCGGCCTTTAAGAAGGAATTAAGCTCTTTTTTGAAGGTTTTAAGGTCGTATCGGTCCGCAAACACCGCAGACGACAGTTTATTATACATATATATTCGGAAAGAAGCGGCAGCTATTAATTCGAACAATTCTCCGTTGTATAAGCGATAGAAGATGCTACATCTCTACGCAGAGGTCGTTATTGGAGTGCTCCCAAAATGACCTAATACGACAAACGGCAATTTTTTAGTTGTGAACGCGCAAACCTGTGTCTTTGTGGGGTTAAATTGAACCAAATTAAATCGGCCCCATTCTGAGTCTTTTTCGAAGAAGATATCAATTTCAGACACAAGTCTGTTTCGGCTCTCACGTGTTCCCGAGAAATGTTTTCACGGCCAGTATACCTTTATACTCAGTATACCTTTATACTCAGTATACTTTTATACTAAGAGGTGCCCTTGCACCTGCATAGCAATGAATGCACTTATTACATGATTTTAAATATGTTGGTAAAGTCTTTAGTAAAAGATTTGAGTTGTTTCCAAAACAGAAATAAAAAAAATGAAATTTTTGATAACGATCACTGCCGCTGTCTGTTCGCTTAGGTTTTAAGCTGCTCAACGGATTTTAATGTAGTTTCAGCAATAGATGGACTCATCCAAGACCGAAGAAGCTGCACCGGGTTACCAGTGAACAAATGAAACCAAGAATAAAACAAACAATAGTTTAGAAAACAGTAAAAAAGTAACAATAGGTAATGAAGTATTAAAATAGGAGTTGCTCACCTAGTGAAGTCAAATTTTTTATTAACTTCAGCCTTAATTAAAACTACACCGTCTAAACTTGGCATATCTGTAAATTTGCTAGTATGTTCTTGGACGTCAATATCTAATCGCCGGATGTGTGTAGGCTGTG
This sequence comes from Phragmatobia fuliginosa, assembly GCA_932526445.1. Lineage (NCBI taxonomy): Eukaryota > Metazoa > Arthropoda > Insecta > Lepidoptera > Erebidae > Phragmatobia > Phragmatobia fuliginosa. The sequence continues at coordinate 13,247,814 of OW052076.1, read as the reverse complement.
AGACCGCATTATGTTGTTGTCGCAGTGTATTCAACTGCAGCATGCCATCAATAAAAGTAACCCAATTGCCACGCCACTGTACCATAGCTTCTGTTAGGGACTCGTCAGCGCAATTGATGGATTGAAATTCACCTCTGTGTTATTTGAAAACAGTTTTTAAATTAAAAAACCAAAAGGTATGAATTACCAAATTATTTCTCACATAATTTATAATTATACCAACCCATAAGAGTAGTCTCTGTCTCGTAACAGCTGATAAATATCTTCACCAGTAAAATGCAGAGTTTGTATCTCATTATCAACTACTGAACCCATTTCTTTATTTGTCATAGGTTCTATATATCCCTTTGCGACTCTAGAGATGCCATCTAAAATCTGAATAAGGATGTTGTTAATTTTATCTTATATTATTATTATAGGTATATTTTCACTTACGTGACAGAAGCAAGTCTATTACTACTTGAATATAAGGTATAAAATAATATAAAATAAAGTATAAAATATAAAGAAAACAATAATGAGAAAAGTATTTTGTAAAACTTAACTTTTATCAATTGAAACTTTTAAATCAACGTGAGTATATGGTTAGACTGGACTACTTTGAGAGGGATGTTTATAGTTAGTAAGGGGTTTTCCCACAAGAACTTTGTTTTCTTAAACAAAATAAAACAAAGGATTCCAATATTTTTGTACTACTACTTGTCCGTTTTTTCGAAGATGAGGCTAAAAATGCGGTAACGGTCAATGGATCACGGTATCGCGAGATGTTATCGACTCAATTTTGGCCTATTATTGATGACGTGGGTATCACTGATATGTGGTTTCAACAGGCGGTCTTCGTTTCATTGCCTGTGTGACATATGGCACCGTTGCCACATGTCACGCAGCCAATGAAATTATCAATTTATTGCAAACAAAATTTCCCGATCGCATAATTCACGAAATTCAGCGGTTAAGTGGCCAGCAAGATCGTGTGATTTAACACCACCGGATTATTTTTTGTGGCTATGTTAAGGAGTTATGGACACAATCTATATATACGGAGGCAATCGAACCAATTACAACCTTAAAACTCAAAATCCGTTATTTGATTAACGAAATAGCCCTAATTATTTAGTCATTAAAACGTTTGATGAAATAATCAAATTTCCGTCAGCGTGCTCGTGGTGGACATTTCTAAGAAATCATTTTAATTCCTAACTGCCAAAATTTTTTCTTCGTAATACAATAAATATTTGAATCATCTTCATATTAATTATTTGTTTTATATTGTTTAGAAAACGAAGTTCTTCTTGAAAAAGTGAAATGTCAATGTCGTAGTTAAAACGAATATTGAACCAAACCCAATAAGTACTATTTTGGTTTTATAAACTATTTAGTCCAGTAGTAAATTTAGACCAGGACAGTTAGCGTTCCTTGGAAAAAGACTTCGATTAGCGGTAGTCCATAATAGGCTGATGATGAAGAGTTACTTTTAGATTTACCTCGAAACCTCCTTCCCCCCTGTGTAGGGTAACACTAAGTTTAAGTTGTCTTCCATCATGCAACACCGGTTGTACAAAAGATTCGATATTTTTAAACTCAACGGACATTTGCCTTTTTGGTACACCCTTCACCATACAAAGTGTATCCCACACTAGCATCAAACTAGCAGCCAACGGAAACAAAGTATCACCTACAAAAAAATGATGTTAAATGTGCTATTCAAATGAAAAACCAAAGATTTATTTGAAAAAATCTTTATCATCATCCTCAATATGAGAAGAAAATTCCAAACAAGTTGATTTGAATGTAAAGATTTTAACGGTTTTTGAATCTAAAGATTTTGGTATGCCAATTAGATTATTGTTATTAAAAACTTTATCTAAATGTGCTTCAATTATTTGGATAAATATACCTCTTATTGTATGTCCTCGTAGATACGAATACTCCTTATCGTGTAAAGCTAAAATAAAATCGCAATTTGCACCCAGTTTCTTGTTTGCAATGCAATAAAGGGGTAGTGGCCTAAGGAAAACGGAAAATAAAAATTTAGAAATCAATGAAAGGAAAGTAACGATATTCTAAAATATATTTAACACTTACCATTTTTCGTCATGAGCCCATTTTACTAAATGAGACAGGAAAGGTGTACCGGTGGAAACAGGCATTTCAACTTTGGGGTATAGAGCCTGAATATTAAAATTAAACCCTTCGATAAATAACCTGCAATAAAGATATAAATGTTTATGTAAAAAAAAAAATTACAAATAAACAGAAATATGTTCAAGTTTATCAAATACTGAGTAACAAGTTAATACACAAAATTCAAACATTGGAATCACCTGTGTTTAAGATTTGTAAAGTTATAATGTAATAAATTATGGTCATAATTTTACTTACTTTCCGACAGCTTCAAGCATAAAAAGTGTATTGTCATGATGCTTTCGTTTTGTCAATGGAATACTTTTACAAGAACGTAAAGAGCGTGTCAAAATAGCCTGTAGTAACCCATGCGGAGCGATTTCCACTAGTACGGCATCACTGGGCACCAAAAGTGAAGTTTCTTCAAATAATACGGGACTCTGTAGACGACATATTTTGGAGGTAGTTAAGTAAATATATATCTTCCTAACCTTTATTATTTCCAATATTATTTGGGCTCGGCTGGGTTTTACCGATTTTGAGACTGGCATCGGACTGTGAATGAATGAAATTCGAATTTTGGACTAACTAACGATTTCCATAAACCAATTGCCATTAGATGTTCTTGACAACTGGTAAACCGTAGGTGTTTAATGTGTTCTTTGAGGCACGAGCGTGAGATACAACCATTTCCATACTTCTACATCTACATTCAAACCCGAGACATATTGGTCAGCAGTCGTATAGCGAACTTATCTCTTCTGTTTTGGTCCGTCGTAGGGTTCCACAATTATGGCGACTTATAGGTGGATATCGAATAACAATGATCGTGTATTCTTTTGGAGCCATGTTTATTAATTAAGTACTGTACTATTAGTCTAACCTTACGTACTAATGTATGAACATGGTATCTCTCAGTTATGCTCTTACGGCTACATTATATATTCTAAAGCTATCGTTACACTGCACAATAAATACGTCATAATATGAACAAGGAAATGACAGCCGGAATCCTACGTGCTCGATAATCGGCACATATCTGAAATGTGCTGGTCAAGCATTTCTCTGTATAATTTCCGTATTTTACTTTAACCAATATATGACGCAGAAATAAGTCGCATTCGCTAACCAGTATACCTACAAGGTAGTTAAGTAATGAAAATTAAACTAATTACGAAAACTACATAGTCTATTCTTACCAACAAATTGTTTGTGAGGTACTCAGCAGAACAAAACTCGGCAATCGGCTCATTCCATCGAGCTTCTGATACAGATGTGGAGAGCCAACGTTTGCTTCTCACTTTAGGGTTTGGGATAGCCTTTTTTAAGTAATTTAATAATACAGGTCCTGCCAATAAAAAGATCAATTTATAACAACGGTGTTTGTCTGGCAGTCTGATTGAATTCTGTTGAATTTCTTCTTTTTATACGTTTTAATAGTCACCGCTGGACTCTTTTAACAGCATTTTTATTGAAAGGATGTTTTTGTGATCATGACAAGTTCAATTAGGTAGTGAAGACTTGTGGTGTTATATTACTTATACTTATATTATTGTTATTACCTTATCCTACAAAAAAAGCTTTCTTACCAGCATCAGCGATATAACTTGAGTGATATGCGATGTTGGAACAAGGCACTTCTTTAGCAAAGATTCCATCGGCAGTTAGTTTCGCAACAAACTCACGCATAACATCTGATGGCCCGGAAATTGTACTGGACTCTGGGCCGTTATGGCACGCAACTTCAATCTCCGGTGGGCACTGTTTTGAAATCTACAAACATATTTGTCGTCAGAGATTTTTAAGTGACTCATTTGTTAATTAAATTAGAATAATCATTCACTAGCTTTCTGTAAAGCAGTGGGATACCGTTCCAGTGATATCCCACTGCTTTATAGAAAACGAGGATATATACATTTTATATACCAAAACTTTCTCTTCCTAATTTTTACATATTTCTATTGAGATGTGAGTCAATGAGCGGTGAGTCTTGATATTTATCATATATATAAAGTTATCCCAAGATAGTAGAACTACGCTAATTATTTTCGACACGAACTGATCAGCTCATCCGTCTCACAGAAGACCAACCTTAAGCATTCGCGCTATTTAATTTTTTTGGTGAGTGTAAGACCGGAATCCCAATGGTGCCGAAGCATCTACCTAGAAAGCCATAGTGTGGGTCAATATGTTACTTTCGTATTGAATATGTTGACCTCTTGGATTCATGGGTAGAGTGGAGTCACTTTGACAGGCTCGTACAGCATCTCCGTGTTACCACAACCAACTAACCCTGGCTACTTACAACGGACGCACGCTACGGCTATACTCGCATCTGGCACAATATTGGATTAGTTTGTAAGGATATTGTAAGAAAGATATAAATAAATAAAACTAAAGGTAGAACTTGGGAAATTAGGTGGCACATCCTTGGATTTTGTGAAGTCCAAAGAGAGGGGGAGGACACCATAACCCTCGAGTCAGGCCTCTTGATGTACTTCCGCGAGGGACACCAATAATCCCAAGGTCTCATGGGGTTTCTGGTAAACAAGTCGATTTCCAACAACGTTGTAGAAATTTCCAATGTGTCGAACAGGGTAGCGTACCTAATTATCAAGCTCAATGAGAGGTTTTGCAAGTGTACGCACCGATCTCGGCACACACGGCGACAAATAAGAGGCAGAGACATCTCGGTGGTTAATAGGTTTAATACAGGCAGCGATCATCGGGTTGCTTGCTAGAAAACCTCCACGTGGTACACCTTGGAAACGCCGGCGATGTTGCAGAGCATTCTCGTCAGCGGTCAATATTCTAGCAGGAGAGGAAGCTGATTATTGGCTCTCGGGCATGTCTACCGGCTGCCCTGCTGGCTCTTTGCTCTTCGGAGAATGAAGGAGGAAACCTCGGTAAAAAATCAGGAGGGGGGTCCTGTAGGGGCTACAGTTTTCTCCGCTGGTAGCAGTTGAGAAAGGAGGATGGGCTCGGCGTGTACTGACACTACCACCGAGCAGGCATGGGGACGTAGTCTTCCTGCCATCGTCGGTATTACGTAATCCCGAGAAGAGTTCTGTGGTGAAGTCTCGCGGCTTTGATCGGGGACGTGGGTCTTGGCTTAGCCGCCCGGACGGCGAGGAAACCTCTACAAGAAAATACCCCGAATCCCAAGTTCTGGTGCGTGAACAGGGGAAGCATGGTTGATGGGTAGTTCAGTTGCGAGCGCACCCCAAGCCGAGGTAACTGTGGACCCGGTTGGATTAAAAATTTATACTTACCCGGGTAATGGGGGATCTCTTTCCGGGTTGACCTTTAGTTCTCCCCCACTCGTGGGACTATTATGGCTGATGATAAATTGAATATAAAAGAATGAATTAAAACTAAACTAACGACTAAACAGGCGAGCACAATGGCTATCGAAACGGAGGGAAAGAAGACGGGCATCCTCAGAGGGATCGTCTCTTCAGGAGTGGGCGGCAAAGCGTCCAAGGACGCTGTGGTGGCACTCGGGCCGCCCATTTCGATAGGGCTCCCAGAAGTCAATCTGACTTCTGGGAGCCGAAGAAGATTGGGGCGTCTACGCTCCAAATCGGCAGCGATCCCAAGTGGTGACTCCAGCGTGAGTGAGCCAGGACACAGGAGGGGGCGATAGGCGGAAGCCGGGTACCTTAAAGGATGGAGAAGGCAACTCATCCCTGGAGAGGCGACCCCCCACGAAGGGCAACCGCACCGGGAACCGCGAACCGCGGGCCCTATGCACACTCCGGTCTCGACGCCGTCAGAGTCTTATAGGAGGCTCAGAGCGGATGGAGAAAAAGAAGCGAGGAGGAGATCGCAGGTCTCCTGCTGGGGGTGAAGGTGAGGTACATGGTTGTCGATAGATAATATTCGATCGATGTTTCTAGACTGAATAGATTATTCTAGAGCTACTTGCAGCGCCACAGTTGTGCGCTACTCGACACTAGGTGGCGCTGTCCTCGATTCTGTTGTCTTCTAGATTATTCCCGTACTAACGAGATTCATCTCCTTATGGCGCAACAGTAATAAAGCTGGTTAGGTAGTAGTCAGCGGTAAAAATGTAGATTTCGCTACCAGAACTTTTATTTTTACGAAATTTATGTAGGTAAAATTTATGTATTATTACGAAGTTCAGAGTTTATGGGTTATTTAAATCTCGGATATTTAAATTAACCTCTTATTACACTATTAATAAGTTTTCTGATTTATACTAATTATTATTCTAGTTCTAAGTTCCGTCTTGGAATTGATCTCGATTAATTTGAATAAGAACCATTAATTTAGTTTATTAACATAGTTTGTATTACTTCTTACATATCAATCACTGAACACAGTCAATTATTTTAGTTTCTAATCGATATTTAACAGTTTTTCCGCTTAATTCACTTTAATATCGAGGAGGTCAAGATAGGTAATTGTTTACTTCGCACCTACACCCTACCCTCTTGCATTACATCCTATTTCATCAGAGGTCTTAAAAGCTGGAGGTAAACCCGTACTGAGGGAGCTCCAAAAGCTTTTCAACACTGCCCTCTTTGGGCAGTGTTGAAAAGCTGACAAAAAAAAGGTGACAAGACCTTGTTGAAGAACTATCTACCCATTTCCCTTCTAAGACGTCTAAAAGCAAGTGACTGGTTTTCAATAGTTATCACGAACCGACTTGCGCAAAGACTCGACGAATTTTAACCATCTGAGCAGGCCAGATTTTGAAGCGGATATGGCACCATAGACCACATCCACACAGTGTGGCAGATTATACAGAAGACCTAAGATTATAATCAGTCCCTGTGTCTAACATTCGTGGACTATAAGAAGGCTTTGGGCTCGGTTGAGATCTGGTCTGTTCTGAAGTCCCTACAGCGTTGCCAGGTAGATTGGCGATACATAAAAGTGGTTAGATGTCTTTACGATACTGCCACCATGTTCGTCCAAGTACAGAACCCGCAAACAAAGCCCACACCATTGCATCGAGGAATGAGACAAGAGGACATTATTTACCCGAAATTGTTCACAAATGCTATGGAAATAGTTTTAAGATATGTTTAAGAGGCTGAACTGGAAAGGACGTGGCATTAACAATGGCTAATACATCTCTCACTAGCGATTTGAGGACGACATCGTCATAATGGCAGAGACACTGAAGGACCTGCAACAGTTGCTGAATGACCTAGCTGATTCTTCTATGCGCATCAGCCTCTGGAGTGGAGACCGCGACTCGGTAAAAGTAGTGTAGGACGCCCACAGGCCAGGTGGAGTGACGAATTGCGCAAGATTTCTGGCAGGAGCTGGATGCGAGAAGCCCAAAATTGATCAAAGTGGTGTGCCATGGGAGAGACCTATGTCCTGCAGTGGACTGCAAAGGGCTGATAATGATAATGATCCAAAAAGGACATAGACTACTTTTTACCGCGATAACTGACGAGGGCGGTGACGCAGGCGAAAACTACCATAAATAATGTACACATTGTTTGTGCTTGATGGTGTGCCTAAGATTTCTATCTTATTATGTCACCAAAACTCACATTTAAAAGTGATGGTTAGTTAGATATTTATCGAGTCTACAGTGAGCAACAATGTGATTTGAGAATTATACGATATTTTGTATTATTATTATATCTTTACAGTTTATAATAAAATTAAAAATGAAGTCACTTCCGCTGACCATTCGATTAAATCTTCTTAACTGATCAGTGATTCTAGTAAGTGCATATTATAGGTGAGAATAATTTATAATTTTAAAGACATATGTGTAACCGGACCGGGTTTTTTGTAATAGATGAAAAATCATAAAAAGGAATGGTAGGTAGGTAACGATGATCTTTTATACAAAGCCTCACTTGTTTATAGCCCATTCCGATAGCCGCCATAGAACCGTGTATGAATTTGGTTTCCAGTGACACCAAACCGCGATAGTATGCAGATAGGATCATTTCTTCTGCAGTCAAGCAACCGTCTGCGTATGCACATCCCAGCTCACCCACACTGTGACCTGTTAATATCAAAGAATGAAGTCACATCATCTTCCTAGCCTTATTCCCAATTTTATTTGGGGTCGGCTACTAGTTCAACCGGTTTTTCCTGAATTTCAGTTTTTCCACGGAGCGAGTGGCATCGGACCTCCGCAACCCTAAGGGAGAACTGAAAGTCGAAGATTGAACTAGTTGTCAGTAATATTTGAGGGCACTGACTTCCCTATAACGATTGCCATAGATGTTCATGACAACCGGGACCGACGGCTTTACGTGCACTCCGAGGCTCGGGCGTGAATCACCGCCAAACTTCCAAACTCCGGGCAGCTATTAGGAATTTCCTAAGAAAATCCCAAAAAACACTTTTTGACCCGACCCGGGATTTGAACCCGAGACCTCTTGATTAGCAGTCGCATACGCTAACCACTAGACCAACGAGGCAGTTGAAGACCAAAGAATGAAGTCACATCTACCTTAAATAAGTCACTAAGGTAGAATTATTTCTAGGATAGGGTGTACCATTCTGTCACAGTTGTATGAGGTTTGGATCAGATTGCACTGTCTATAGTCAATCCTAAATCCTATTTTAGGATTAACTATAGACAGTGCAATTCAAACTGATTTAAAAACTTGCTATGCTATTAATAAACATTGTTTACCTATAACACAATGTTAATTATTATTAGTTTTTAATTCTTTTTGAATTCAATGTATTTGTGAATATATTTTTAAATTAAATAATTTAATAAAAAGTGATTAAAAGCTTTGATGAAAGAATCGACTTCTATCAGCTTGCTCGTGGTGGACATTTGTCAAATATATTTTTTGATTCATAACTGCCAAATTTTTCTCTTCGTAATACAATAAAAATTTGTATCATCTTCTTAAAAAAACTTTGTTTTAGAAAACAAACTTCTTGTTGAAAACCCCGTTATAGTCAGCGATAGTCTTTTAAAAGTAAAATATAATTGTATTATCGGCTGGATCTAACCAATTATTCCATCTGGCTGTATTCCCATTGCATGGAGAATGTCAGTAAGTCCAATTTGAACAGCAGCAATTCCCACAAATGAGTGCAGAATATTGTTAAACATGGTTTCATCTGGAGATGTTATTATCTCCACAATATCAAGTCCTTTTGGCTTTAAAGCTACCCGGCATCTGAAATTAACCAAAGGTTGTTAATATCAGGCTAACTCTTTCCATGCTTCGTTGTAGTCGATTGTGGTTACATTAAATAGAAAAATCTTACGATAACAAAACTGATACGATAATGAAGAGATTTGAAGATAAATTTGAAATTTGTCTTACCGTTCTATAGCAGCTGCAAAAATAGGTATGCGCATGAGTTGTGCACCCATTCCGGCCCACTGTGAGCCCATACCGCTATAAACGAACCACAACGGACGTCTGGAGTGATCAGCGTATTCAGTTTTCTCACTCAAAGTGACTGTGTTATTTTCCGCGTCCGTTTCTGAAATAATTAATATATGTACTAGTTGTGGGAGGTAGATACAAGATTGTCGCTGCTCTGCGCCAAAGATACTCTCTGAGTTATTGTCGTCCCCAAAGTTCGGGAGATTCTATAAAAATCTTTCAAAAATCACTTTGTGATTGAATCGATTGAGTATTTGGCATTGATAAAAAAAAATATAAATAAAACAAAGTCCGAAAGGATTGCTTTCCAACTACATACTGTGGAAGGTGTTTTTAATTTCATTATTTTCGTCTTATTATAAATTATTGTTCGAATTTTTTACAATTTGTTAGTCCTGTTTAACAAAATTAGGCGATTTAACTTAAAAAAATTCTAGTACTATGCTATTGATAATATCCAATAATCTCCTCTATTATAATAAAAGGACTTACGAAGAATAATATATCCTCTGCCCACATGTCCTGATATATTTGTTTTATGTATATTACGCAATAAAGCCAACTGCTCAGCATCTACAGGGTTCGATTGTAAGTTTTCAAAAACCCATTTTACCGCCATTTCGTGTCTACCAGTTACAGTTACTAAATGAGGTATACTGGCCTTGTGTCGATTAAGATCCTAGAAACAGAAGGACATATAAAAGAAAGAAATATAGAAATATTTATACTTATATAAATTCACATTTACACTAATTATTTGTTTTTCGAGACGAATCTTAAAGGGGAAAACAAGCTGACGGCTCACATTTCGGGAAGTAACTTCCATTACCTATGGACATGGACGGGTGGAAAATCTTTTCAAACCTTTTGTTCCTCGAGTACTCTGGAAACAGAAGTAAATTCTATTTCGATTGATGCAGCGCCTACTCAGACTTTATCTTGGGGAAGCCTGTACTTCAACGTGCGAGTTAACCCTATCATATATTAGAAAGTCACATCATAAATAACTCTAGCATAAACTCAGTTTTATAAAAATCATGGTCTTCGTCGATTGTTTAGATCTTAATAGTGTGTTTTCAAATATTTTAATAACTACGTAATTCAATATGTAATAAATACTACTATATACATACTACGCCACTTTAATAGCTCGAATCGGATATAAAGATGATCCGAGAGCGTCTCAACCTCTTCCAGAACGCACCAGTCCTTACAATTGTGTCTCTTTCTATCGTGTAACTCTTATCTGTTCTGACGTAATCTGACGTAAAGTGCAGAGTGACACCCCCCTGGCAATAGACTTTGCGTTGAAGTCCCCCAGCACGAGGACGTGCCCAGACGCTAGTCGCCGTATCGATGTCTCCAAATTGTTAAGGAAGACTTCGAAGTCGCTCAAACTCCAGTTGGGGGAAAAGTAGACACCGTAAACGGTGATCCCCCCCCCCCCCTCGGCGGCAACATATCCAGTGCCGTGGTCTCTTAACGATAAGGGCGGGAAATGAACCGCCGAGGAGCCGACGACTGCCACGAAGCTGTCCCAGTCACACAACCAATTAGGACGGGGAGGAACGTAATGAGGCTTCGCGACTACGGCAACACCTATCAACCTCTGTGCCATGGTATGCAGAAAGAGATCATGCGCCGCGGCACAGTGGTTGAGATTCGTCTGGACCAGGACGCTGGAGGCTAGGTGACTCTTCGACGAGCACTTCTGACAGCTTGCTCCGAAGCTGATTGACACTGCCTCCGCCCTTTGGTGTATTTTACCCAATTTAGGCGGAGCCAGTGTCGCGACAAGACAGCTGTACACGGGGGTTGTCTTGTCTATGGCACTTTACGGGGTTCACCAGTTCACTTACCCAGGTGAACTGGTGAACCACATGCTATTAGGGGGTTCCGTGACTCCACTCGAGTCAACCTCCTATAAAGGCTCTTGCCGCCGCAATAATGGCATGCCCGGCGCTTGGTAGCTCAAGTCATTCCTACCACATGTCAACGAGAACCTGGCAGATTTGGGCTTATTGATCCTCGATTTCTCAAGGTTCAAAATTTCGACCCAACCGGAGTGGTGGTGGAGTTCCGGGTCAGGAGACTCGCTGTCTGGAAGGAAACCATAACCCCTTATGACCCTTATTATCAGCACTCGCTGTGCTCGTCGTGGTAGAGCGACATTGTTGACCTTAAGGGCTTCCGACCATACTGGGGCTCCTAAAAGGGTCGTGGACAACACAACTCCCATGTAGAGCAGGAGACCTGGGGTGCTCACCGGGTCCCCTCATATTAGACAGTAGCCGAGCCAGTTCACGCGCTGCTCCAATCAACTAGGGGACCAGACTTTGGAAGTGATGTCTAAACTCCCGTCGACCGTCGAGTATGAGCCTCAGATATCTAGAATAGTAGTGGCAGTAACATGATTTTTTCTCACCTTTGGTTTATAACGTCCATGCAGCAACACATGGGCATTGAGTCCAGTAACAGATAGGCCATTAACAGCGACGTAAGAGCGATCAAATGTTTGGTGCTCTTCGAGGATGCGCATGCGCCCGTCGTGTAACGCTTCAATATCTTTGCGCGGTTGTCCGCAATGGAGATTAGCTGCTAGCTTACCGTTGTGATAACCTAATAACACCTGATACATGCAAATATTTATTATTATAGAGAGATATAGCAAGATATATTTATACGATACGTATCGATAAACGTTATCGTATATTACGTTTTCATGAAGTTCCGATTAGAATTAGTCTTACAATAGTCCTTACAATAGGATCAATGGCAGTGACCCACTAACATTTCAGGTTATGTGACTCGAGAAATACTAGACAAAAATAATAAATCTTGTTGTACAGCGAAATTAATGAGGAGAAAATTGGAACAATTAAACATAAGTAGTAAATGGGATTTCAAAAATTTCTAATGTAAGGTACTCTTTGTTTTAAAATGTAAAATTTGATAATACCTAGTATAAAATTTGACAGAATGCCAACGCAGAGTCTTCTGATATAATACTTGGTATACCTACATTTTGGTGACCAGTCTACTGATGAACATACTTACATATTTCTAAATACAGACTAGTACGAGTACTAAATACACGCAAAGTCTAAGATTTCTTAGAGACAACATTTATACGGAGTTTAATGCATTCAGTAGCAGTAGTGGGTAGTTTGTTACACACAAATCTAAAATCCACTTTCCAATCAAAAATCAAAATATATTTAAAAAACAATAGTCTACCTTTACACATATATAATATATATATATATATGTATATATACTTATAAATACTATATAAATACTTAGACTTAAATATATATAATATATTAAACTATAAGCCACAACGGCGGTAGTTAGCATTTTTTGGCGCCATCGCTTCACTGCGCTTGGGTATAAAAAAAGTGCTCTGTTGTATCGGCACGCGTTTCTGACGAATGCGTCGCGGAGTGTGGATCATTGTCTTTGGACAATTAGTACTACTCTGTTAACAGACGTGGAAAGCTGTCTTTGACAATGTCTGAATTGCGGTGGGTGCGTGGAAAGCTGTCTAACAGCTAGTACAGCCCTATGTGACCGCCCTTGCTATATAACTAACTGTAATTTGTTTAGATTTGTTACTTAATTAATGGTTGTTTGTGTCTAATTGCATTTCTAAGATTATTTTGTAATTAATGAAATTAATTGTTTAGAATTAAAGTAAATTGTTTAGGATTATAATTCTTTTTTTATTATTTTTCACTTCTGGAACCTAACAATACTATAATTATAACGAGAGATTTGAGAGATTTACTCACTTTTGTGATGGCAGTTAAGCCAGAAGCAGCCTCACTGTACCCAATATTAGACATGACACTGCCGATCAACAGAGGTTTATTATCTCTATTCTTACAAAATAATTCTTGAATAGCTTGTAGCTCTACTTTGTCTTCCTCAGGTGATGCTGAAAGGATCAGATATTTAAATCAATCTCAAAACTAATATTAAATGTCTAAAATCAGGACTATTATTGTGAGACTAGCCTTCACAGATTATTTATGCTTTTACGCAAGCACAGGTCTTTTTCGCTTACCCACAGAGTCCAAAACAACCAAGGAGAGATCAAGCGCAGGACCGACAATTTTACGTGCTCTCCGGGGCACGGCAACTTACGAAATACTAATAAAAAAAATTTTATCCCGGAAAACACAATAACACCTTTGTACAGTAAATAAGACAAAAAAAAATAAAGTTATTTACAGGAACATAATTCAAGCATCATAAAATTAATTAAAATGTATGAAGATAGTAGAGCCACGCTAATTTCAACACGAATGGGCCGGCTGGACTGGGGCGTAACAGCGTATTTCTTTCTCTACTAATTTGAATTTGAATTAAATGTATATTTTCAGGGTGTTGGGGTCCGCTATCGCAGTCCGCTGCTGGACATAGTCCTCTCCAATTGCACCACACCTAGTTAGATTTTTAGCTACTCACATCCGCTCCTGCCAGACGTCTTGCGCAAATCATCACCCCTCCTGTCCTGTGGATGTCCTACACTACGTTTGCCGAAACGCAGTCTTCACTCAATTCTTCGATTTACTCGTTAAACTGTATCTTTGCTTCTGTAGAAACCGTTTACCCCATCGGTCTTAGATTCTGCTGCTAATATGGCCAGTCCACTGCTACTTCAACTCGCTAATCCTGTGAGCTATGTCGAAAACTCTAGATTTGTCTACTAGATTACCTCGTTCCTTCCATCCCTTCCGTTCCTTATACGATCCCATAAAGAAACAGCATACTCTCCATGGCAAGCTGCGTGACTTTGAATTTGTGAACCAGCCGTGTCGTGAGTGTCCACGTTTCGATTCCATATGTCATGACGGGTAATACGCACTGGTTGAAGACTTTCGTCTTTAGACACTGTGGGATCGATGATGACATGACCTGATGAAGCTTCCCAAAACGCTGCCCAACCCAGCTGAATTCACCTGTTGACCTCGATCTCGAAGTTGTTTCTACCTAACCGCAAAGTCTGCCCGAGATACTCATATTTTTGAACAACTTCGAGAACGGCACCGTGTACCGCAACCAGTTCCAGTAATACATGTTCATATAATAATAATAATAATCGCCAACACCTGTACGTCGGCAGAAGAGGACCCGGCCACCAGACAGCTTGGGATCCCGAGGACCACTGACCTCGAAAAGGGTCTCCGCTACCGGTGGTGGTGTGCCCCGCATGAAATGGTCACATACAATAAATGAGAACGTCATGCGGGCATATTTTCGGGCTACAGAGTTGGGTACAAACCTTACTGCGTACCGTGTTCGACTAGTCTCTCTGTTTCAGGAGCTTGAGCCAGCCGTCAACGTATCAGCACAACGATTGTCGGATCAAGTGCGGGCTATACAGCGATGCCATCTGCTAGATGAGGCCGTACTTCAGAGGATACGCTCGGACGTGCGGAATACCTTGGCTATTCCTCCCTCTTCGTCACATGTTGTGGATTTGGGAGCGAATAGTACACCAATTCTACCACAGAATAATAATGTTGATGAACAAGAAGAGAGTGAAGTTATATCCGTAAGTACCCAATATAATGATAGAATAAGGAGCGCTTTGGAGGATGCGATTCAGAAATACCGGTATGTTGATTATCATAACAGACCCCGGTTACCCCGTTTGCCCATTCATAAACGAAATTTAGCACTGGTGAGTGCCCTGAATTCGTTATTGTCAGATTACTTTGATAATAGCGAGGATCTTAGTGATACACATTCTATTCTTTACTGTGCGGCTATTGCAGTTTGTCGAGTAGCTGGTATTAGGTTTGCTGAAGACAGAATTGGTACTCGACCCAAAAATACTTTGCAGCTTGGCAGTATAGAATAGAACGTCGTATTACTGAGACTAGGACACTCATCGGTAAACTAACTGCTTTTCAGGCAGGTAATACGCGGCCGAGAGTCATGCGCTTTGTGAAACAGGCATTCTTGGGGACTACCATCAGTCCTCAACAGTACTTGTCTAGTGTTACAGAGCGCATAGACTTCTTGAAGCAAAAAGTTTATGTATGGGCAAATAGGATAAGACGGTACAAAAAACGTGGGAATCGGTATTATAAGAATCGTATGTTCCAAAGAAATGAGAAATGGGTGTACCGGAAATGGGAAGAACCGGATCCATGTGAGCACGATGGGTATTTGCCAGATGAAAATGCCACAAATGAATTTTGGCGTGGCATCTGGTCGGTGCCTGTCACCCATACAGATGGTGACTGGATGCGAGATGTCAGACACTCATGTGAGTCTGTAACAACTATGGAACCAATCATCATTGACAAAGATGATGTAAGTTGTGCAATTCATTCATTGCCAAATTGGAAATCACCTGGTCCGGACGGTCTGCACAACTTTTGGCTTAAGTGGTTCCGAAGCTCACATGGGTGTTTGGCATCTCAATTCCAGGCAGCATTTGATTCTGGTTCATTACCACAATTTTTAACAACTGGTATATCCCATTTTCACTCCATAAATCTGGTAGTGCCATGGATCCCAAAAACTTTAGGCCCATTACATGTTTACCAACTTTGTATAAACTTCTTACATCTATTTTGAGACTCAAAATTACTACACATGTAAATAATAATTCGATATTTTCCGTTTCTCAGAATGGATGTAGAAGTGGGACCCGTGGCACTAAAGAGCTCCTTATCGTTGATATGACCATTAGCCAACAAGTACGTCGTAATCGTAAGGGTTTGGCGACATGTTGGATAGATTATAAGAAGGCTTACGACTCGGTTCCCCATTCATGGCTTTTGAGGGTGCTGGAGTTGTATAAAATTGATACAACTATGTGCACCTTCTTGAAGTCATGTATGGGGCAATGGAGGACAGTCCTTCGCTATCCTGGATGACGCCAAACTGCGGTAAGCGACGTATTTGTAAAGATCAAGAGGGGTATCTTTCAAGGTGACAGTCTGAGTCCCTTGTGGTTTTGTTTGGCCTTGAACCCTCTTAGCACTCTCTTAGAGGGTTCAGGGTTAGGCTATAGGTTGCAGAGAGGTAACCGGGTTATATCTCACCTTCTTGATATGGATGATTTGAAACTACTGGCTCCCACAAAATTACAATTGATGGAGTTACTAAAGGTTACTAAAAACTTTAGTAATTCTATCAAAATGGAATTTGGTTTGGACAAGTGTGCAGTCATGTATGTAAAGAATGGTGTTATTGTGGAATCTGAAGGATTAGAACTTTCAGATTCAACAAAACTTAGGTCTCTCTCTGCAAATATCTAGGCTTTTCACAATCCTTGGGAATACCAGAATCTGATGCGAAGCAAACGTTGCGGAAACGCTTCTGACTGACTGACTGACCCCCTGAAAAAAGTCCTTAAAAGTCTTTTGTCAGGGGGTAAGAAGGTGCGAGCCTACAACGGTTGGGTCATGCCAGTTCTGATGTATTCCTTTGGTATACTTAGATGGACTCAGACCGAATTAGATGCCCTTGACAGGAGAGTTCGTACCTTACTGACTGCATTCCGAATGCACCACCCACGTTCATCGGTTATGAGATTGTACATCCCGCGAAAGTTCGGGGGTCGTGGATTTTTAAATATCAAGACCCTACATAATCGCGAGATATACAATCAAGAATATTTTCTTAATACCGACATTGGGGTGCATCGCAATGTAGTTACGGTGGATAACGGATTCACTCCACTCGCTCTGGCTAAAGAGAATTGGCGCAAACCTGTAGTACTTAGTACTGATGATCGCAAGGAGGTATGGAAGGGCAAAGAGCTTCATGGTCGGTTTTATCGGGCTTTGAACGGGCCCGATATAGACTTTAAAGCATCGACTTCCTGGCTGCGGTACGGTGATCTCTTTGGAGAAACCGAAGGTTTTGTTTGTGCAATTATGGACGAAGTTATCATGACGAATAACTATCGCAAATATATACTGAGGGACGGTACGGTTGACATATGTCGGGCATGTCACCGACCCGGGGAATCTATCAGGCATATTATTTCTGGTTGTTCTCGTCTTGCTAACGGTGAATATTGGCACAGACACAAGCAAGTAGCCAGGATTGTACATCAGCAACTTGCCCTTAAATACCAACTTGTAAATTTGGAGGTGCCATACTACAGGTATGTGCCCGACCCAGTTCTCGAGAATGGTCGTGCTACATTATATTGGGATCGATCTATTATCACAGACAGGACTATTGTCGCTAATAAGCCTGACATTATGACTCATGACGAGAATCTCGTGAAGGTTGAAAAAGAAAAACAAATAAAATATTTGGATTTATCTCACTAGATTGTCGATATGTGGAATGTCGATTCGGCGATCATTGTTCCAATAGTCGTTTCTGTTCATGGTTTGATAGCCAAGAGTCTCAACCAACACCTTAAGAGGCTTACGTTGGACGGTTGGATTAAGGGTCTGATGCAGAAGGCGGTCCTCCTTGACACGGCACGTATAGTGAGGAGGTTCCTGTCTTTGGAGCCCTAACCACCGGTTTCTTGGTCCCTGTACTCGAAGTCGGTGGTCTACTATTTTTTTATATTTTTAAATGTATTTTTTATATTTATATATTTAAAAATGTAATTAATGTTTATTGACTTGAATAAAGAGAATAATAATAAAAATTTCGGACATCTTACACACAACATCGTCTAGTCCCAAACTAAGCAGAGCTTGTATTAAGGGTACCGGACAACTGATATAAATACATAAACATACTTTTTTTTCGTAAATACATACATATTATAGCTACATAGAAAAAACCCACACTCCGAAACGAATATTTGCAGATCACACAAACATTTGGTCCGACCCGGGAATCGAACCTGAGACCTCTTGATCAGCAGTCGCATACACCAACCACGAGACCAACGAGGTATACTATGTATATTAATTGGCTGTGAGAAGATCTTTGACTGCCTTGTTGCTCTAGTGGTTAGCGTATGCGGCTGCTTATCAAGAGGTATCGCGTTCGATTCCAGGGTTGGACTAAATATTTGTGTGATCCACAAATATTTGCTTCGGAGTCTGGGTGTTTTCTATGTATAAAATATATGTATTTACAAAAAAAATATGTTTATGTATTTATCTCAGTATTTCATTTATATCAGTTATTTTGTGCCCATAATACAAGCTCTGCTTAGTTTGGGACTAGATGACGTTGTGTGTAAGATGTCCGAAAAAATATTTCAAAAAATATATGTCTCGATCGAGAAACAGACCAGCTGTTCTGGAGTCCTTGCGGCGTTGCCAAGTGGACGGGCGATGCATCCAAGTGCTGAGATATCTCTACGAGGCAAACACTATGTCCGTCCAAGTACAGAATCAGCAAACAAGGCCCATGCCATAAATAAGTAAATAAACAAGAATTGCTTGTTTCAAGATATTACATATGTATAAACGCCTAGAAAACGCATTAGGCAAAATCAATTTAGCATATTATTTAAATCTATGGAGTAGTAATTTTAAAGGTCCACTTTATCACATAATCTATTAAAAAAACATACAACAATTATATTATGAGTATGATATAATTGCAATCTGTTGCAGAAAACTTACCACAACCAAAGCCTTCAAAGTATTCAATTGCCTCTGACGGTACTCCAGCCTCTTTATAAAACGTTTTAAAGAAATCAATTGTACTATTCAACTCTCTACAGAATCCAAATTTAGGAGTTTTATTTTCTTCTATCAAACCCACATACTCAGTTTTAACATGCACGACTTCGGCGTATATTCTGAAAAATAAAACAATATGATAGATTTCAGAGTTAAATAAATATTGAATATTTTTTATTTATTTTTGTTTTTATGTTTACCTCAAAGCATGTTTGGCTTTTTGCAAAAATAGAACACTGATTGCTTCTGATCTAGCACATCCTTGAGCACGTTCATCGTAAGAAAAAGTTTTACCGTCTCTGCTTATTTGTATTACTCTGTATAACAAAGTAGTTAGATTATAATCAAGTAAGATATTAATATACCATCACGTGGTCTTTTTATTATTATTGTTATTTTTACATATTTGTACTCGTATTTATATTTTGTGTATAGTATAATATCAGGATTTATGTTATTGATCGGATGAGTATAATTTAATAAAAATATTTGTTTCTAGCAAAACATTGAACAGCTGAAACAACTGAAAGAACAAAAAATAATAAAACACTATTACTTGACTCATAAAATAGTGTAAACATATCTATTAAATGTATATGAAGCACTGTTGTCGACCGTCATTAAATTAAATTGCCTGCGCTTTATTGTTGAGTTATTGGTGGCAGCACCAGCGTGTTGGCACTATGATATAGATAAAAATGGCGCTCTGGCTTTGTAAAGCGTCATTAAATATTTCAGATAGAAAAAGGTGAAAACATTAATATTTTTAAAGAGATTTGAAGCGATAGCTTTAGATGTTGTTTCAAACAAAAAAATAATTATCAAAATAGGACTACTCTGTAAAAAGTACTGCGTAGTCATACATAAAAAATATATACGTCGAATCGAGAATTGTCTTCGTTTTAGCGGTACACGTTTTCTGACAGATCAAGCATCAAATCTTTAACTTGTCTGAAAAATTACATTCCCAAGAGTTAGTGTCAGATACTCATAGTCAACAGCATGTTCTCAAATACAAAAAGTTGATCAAATTGTGGTGGCACCACAAAACCATTATCAAAAAGTAATAAAAGGAATTGAAACTTGAAATACTATTCAACAAATATTCAAAGAAAGTAGATTTTATTATATAAATATGCAGAAACGATACAGGCGAGTACTTTTTTCCCTTGTTTATTGTTTACCTTTTATTTACTAAAAATCCACTTTTTGTCCGAGACATTTAAAGTGACAAAGTGTAATAAATAAATTGATATGTACCTCGATAAGTTTATTGCCATATGTGGATGCAAACACAAAAATGATCCAGCAACTATTGCGCTGTCACATCTTCCATTCCTTATAGCTGAGTACGCTTGTTCTAATGCACTGATAGAACTAGAACATGACGCATCAACACTGACTGATGGGCCCCTGCTGTTTAACCAGTACGAAACACGGTTAGCGTACATAGCTTTACAGCACCTGATTTAGAAAAAACACACAATTATCAAATTGTCTCTTTATCGGATTGAAAATCAGAGAGTTAGAACTTTTTGGCAGCCAGATTTAGTAACAAGTAGGTACACGATAGGTCATATGACTGCAGGTAAAAAAAAAAAAAAAATTTGTCTGCACACAGACTACAGAAAATGCAGGTGAGAATCGAAGTCAAAAGTGCTATTGACCTCAATCCGAATAGATTGAGGAATGTTAGCTTGAAGATCAAGGTTCCAAGAACACGATTTTGTTTTTACATTTTTGTTTTTTCTTAAATAGAATCATCATCCATCGGCACAATTTTAGAATGTTTATCCGTCAATGCACAAATGGATATTACAGAAATTATAGTATTTTCTTACCCAGCTATGCCTAAACCAGTGCTTGTAGTGGAATCGTACATTAAAGTTTTGTCCATTTCAGAAAAACATGTACCTGTGAAAACGCCAATATTTGTTTCCGATAGTTGCTCAGAATTTATACCTGTAAAGATAGTACAATAATAATTCTTTATGGTTTTTTCATTTACAAGAATAACTAGATAGATACATAGTCTTTATTTGTATAGACATTTTGTACATACTATACTATTTTCTATATACACCAGACAACAACAACAATTTATGAATTGGTATTGTTTCGAGTTTAGATCGATTCCACAACACTTACATCATAATTTTTTTAAGCCCATGTACTCAACTCAAAACCAAAACTCTCATCATAACGGTAGACGCAGGCGTACAATTTCTCTAATGCAAAATAACTAAATCAACATAGGTAATGCCTCTCCAGTTGCTGCACTCAATGAGATCTCCCTTCTTTGGATTGTTTAGGACTTTGTCCCAGTCATATGGTAGCTCTTCATCTTAACAGATGCGCTGTAGTAGGGGCGTCAGGGCATTTGTAGCCGAAATCACAACTGCCTTCAGCGTTTGAGATGTTATAAGGTTAATTCTTGAGCGAGGGTATCCTGTATGAATATACGCCGTCAAAAAGTTTTGGATATAACGCCAGCCAGACGTGTGCCAATGCACAGGGTTTTTAATGAAACTTTAATGGAATACAAACTGAGCACCGCGGTATAAACTGCGCTTGTTCTTATACTCCCATATAAACACCGAAAGTAACAACGCGAAGCTAGTTTTAAAAAAGCTAAGCTACTCTTTACGTCATCATCATCACCAGTGAAAGTTCTGCCAATATTGGTCTAGCCTTTCTAGAGATTAGCCAACACAAACGGACAAAATTTTAAAATAATTGTTTTTTTAATGTAAATTCTTTATGCACTTTTATATTATGTATGTAGTAAAAGCTGTTGATTTAAAATAAATAAACACCTTCATTTTCTTTATTTGTATAGATAAACGACTTACCAGCGTCGTAAATAGCCTGATATGCATGTTCTAAGATCTTTTTTGACATAGTATCCATAGTGTATGCCTGACGGTAATGCACCTTAAAGAATTGAGCATCAAACTGATGTAGATCAGGAACAGTGCCGGCGTAGGGTGCCAGTTCTGGGTGATCGAAGGTGAAACGAATACCATCAGATGATACGGGGTTGACCTATAAAAATAATACCAGTTTATGTTTCTATAGATTTGCAATAATCCAATGTGACATGTGTATATTGCAATACGATGTTGTATGTCGCTCTTTAAAAAGGTACCCCTGTCTGTTAAAAAATATTCAATTTCGCCTGCACCTGTCCAAAATTTACCAATGAATTTACCCTGTTTTGCCGTAAATTATTTTTCATTGATACCAGTCTCCTGTTGGTTGATTTTATGTAGTAAATAACTTTCGAGAAGGTCTTGTGGCAGTTGGTTTGTGTCAGGTTTTGAGAAAAATGACTGGTAGGTAGAACTTACCTTTTGCACTCAGGCCTAAGTAGTATTATGTATGTTGCAGAATATAGTATATTATATATCACAGTATTTATAAAAGGCCTAAAAGTCATCACCTTCAGAGCAGTCATCTGTGGGCGCTAGCACCAGAAACCTCCTACCTTATACGAGATTAAGGATTTTTTCTCAAATTACAATGATTATCAATTGTAGATAGCATTGACCACATAGAAAGGCGTATAATATATCTAGCTCTCATTTATATTTAATAGGTCAACAGATTAACTAGTTCGATGTATATTATTTTGTAAACATTATTGTAAATATGCGATACCGACTACCTGTGTAACACAACACAAACCTTAGAGGTTTCTCGTGTTATGTCTTAAGAATATATTTTTTGTACTTATATTTCATATGAAAAAAAGTAATGTGCAAAATATTAAACCAATGGTATCATTATTGTATCCTTATTATATATCATTGTCCGTACCTTATTGTATAATATATCAGAAAAATCCTGGACACAGAGTGACTTGGGAAAAAGGCCGGACATTCCAGATATAACGACTGCGTCGCCGCCATTATCGACAGGTAACTGAAACTCCGTTTGCCCGTGTTCCTGTGGTGTAGGTACCATTATAACAAAGTGTCCTAAAACAAATTAAATTAAATTAGGGTATATACACAAATATATATACTGATTAATTTAAGGAAAATACCTTCTTAATAAAATATTAATTCTGCAATGAAATAGGTGCACAAAGTTAAATTTCCATTTCAGTTTATTTCATTTCCATACGCGGACCACAGGAGTCTCCCTGGTGGTTGGGCGCATTGAAGCGCTGGGCTTACATGGGTGGCCCTGGATAAGACAGAGGACCTTTTGTTCTATTTTGTATATATTACATTTTGTTGATATTTTAATAATACATAATTACATTGGGAACTATATCATGCGTTATGAATAAAAATTTGGTAGTTTTCGGGATAATTTTAACATGTATTTTTTTTTTGCTTTATTTACATACATGTATTCAGTATCGATAGCTGAATACCGGTGGCATCCTACCGGTGCCGGTGGGATCATGATTCGGATACCGCACCGCACCTTTGAAGTTACCGCCTCGCGACGGATACCGGCGCACCGCCACAGACGTCCTCTGCTACCACGTACGAGACCCTTCCCATGGTGTGTCGTGCGAGCTGGTCCGCGTCCGTCCGCGATATCGCAGACCTTGGGAAGCTGCTATTATGTCGCTCGTCTGACAGCGTGTAACGTCATTAGTAGCAAAACAGCCGCATTAGTATAGTTCGCGAAAAGTTTTGTTTCATGGAGTAGATTCTTGATTTGTTGTTACGGAAATATATCGTTGGTGTACAGTACCTCTATGTACGAACACACCAAAAACTACTCCAAATAAAATATTCATTGATGTGCCAAGAAAAGCAGATACTGACTGTCTTGTTGATCTAGTGGTTAGCGTATCCGGCTACTGATCAACAGGTCTCGGGTTCGATTCCCGGGTCAGATCAAATATTTGTGTGAATATTTGTTTCGGAGTCTGGGTGTTTTTCTATGTATAATATGTACGAGCTCCGAAAAAAAAAGTATATGGGGCATTTCACGTTAAGCGGACAACCAAAAAAAAAAAGCGGCAAAGTACGAGTCGGACTCGCCCATGAAGGGTTCCGTATCAGCAAGTAACAGTTCAAACCAATTTTCGTTGGTAGTTTGCATGGTAATGTACAACATATTTTTTTTTTAGTTTTATCAATCTCTTATTTTAGAAGTTACAGGGGGACACACACACATTTTTCCACTTTGGAAGTGTCTCTCGCGCAAACTATTCACTTTAGAAAAAAATGATAATAAAAACCTCAACATCATTTTTGTATACCTATTCATAGATACGTATTAGTTCGATGAAAAAAAAATTTTTGAGTTTCAGTTCCAAGTATGGGGACCCCTAAAATGTATTGGTTTTTTTTCTATTTTTATGTGAAAATCTTAATGCGGTTCACAGATTACATCTACTTACCAAGTTTCAACAGTATTGCTCTAAAGGTTTCGGAAAAAAGTGGCTGTGACATACGGACGGACAGACAGACAGACATGACGAATCTATAAGGGTTCCGTTTTTTGCCATTTGGCAACGGAACCCTAAAAAAGGATGCTTATGTATGTCAGTTCTCTAGTATATACCCATAATACAAGCTCTCCTTAGTTTGGGGCTAGATGGAATTGTGTGTAAGATTTCCAAACTATTTATTTTACCTTAAGGAATGTTTACAGTATTTACAAAAAAAAAAAGTGGCTGTGACATACGGACGGACGTCCGTATGTCACAGCCACTTTTTTCCGAAACTATACTATTGAAACTCGTTCATTAGATGTATTCTGTGAACCGCATCAATATTTTCACACAAAAATAGAAAAAATCTGCCAAGTGCATGTCAGGCCACGCGCAGTAAAGGGTTCCTCAGTCACGTGGATTTAAAATCGTATCCAATAGATAATTATTATACTCCAAGATCCCAGAGCCGCCGGACCTACGTCATTTGTGCAAAGCTGAAATTTTCAGGATTATTAGTACAATGTCTTGTTAAGATGTATGCGTACCCATTAGCTTGAAAGCGGGGCCGTTTGTGAGATAGCGCGAAGTACAGATGGTAAAAAACCTTACTTACCTACGTTAAAGGTGCAAAGCTAGTATTTACAATTGTTTTAAGAATATTATTTAAAATTAAAATTCATTACTGCCAGACACATTCCGTGGGCCATTACTTCTGCCAGACGTCTTGAAAGTTGTGAAAAAATTACGTAAACTACGTTATAGTAGCAAACCTAAATTTTATAACTATATTATATAACTATATTTTATAACTAAAAAATGTAAACATATTATCTAAGGTAGGTACTGTTTTAAGACCCTTTGTATACGGCCAGACCAGTCCGAAGGGCCAATCATCCCCCCAGATACCTTTAAATATTTGTAGTAATTAGGAAGCTGAGGTATATCATCTTTGGTATTATTTCAAGAATAGAATTGTAAATTATTAAATGGTTTTTACACGCTCATTTATTAGCTTCACCTGTATGTTTGTTTGTTTGTAACCAACTCCTTTGGTTGCGATTTTGACCCCACTTTAAACGGCCAGATTTCGTTAATATTGTGAATAGCTACAAGTATATACAAGTATACGAAATCTGGCCGTTTAAAGTGGATCAAAATCGCACCCATAGGAGTATAACATATGCTACTATAACGTAGTTTACCTAATTCTTTCACAACTTTCAAGACGTGTGGCAGAAGTAATGGCCCACCGAAAGTGTCTGGCAGTAATGAATTTTAATTTTAAATAATATTTTTAAAAAAAAATATGTAAATACTAGCTTTGCACCTTTAACGTAGGTAAGTAAGGTTTTTTACCATCTGTACTTCGAGCTACCTCAGAAACGGCCCCACTTTCAAGCTAATGGGTACGCATACATCTTAACAAGACATTGTACTAATAATCCTGAAAATTTTAGCTTTGCACAAATGACGTAGGTCCGGCGGCTCTGGGATCTTGCTCTATTATGTTCACGTATTAATGTGTTAATTTTGTATGACGTTTTCCAAGTGAGCGCATTTTACAAGTTAAGTCTCCATAACTCCTGAATTAATAAAGTCATCTAATCCGTTATAGTTTTCCTTGAAAGTTCATTATGTGGACCACCATCACGAATTTTTCCAGATTTTTTGATCCAGCCGTTTAGCTTTTAGAGGGGGGGGGACGCCCTGTTTTTACAAAAAAGTGCCCTTTAAAGTAGAATTTCTCGCAAACGGATACCTGAATCAAAAAATCGTCTTAGAAACCCTGTATTGTTTTTAAAATACCTATCTAGTGATACCCCACACGATGGGGTAGTCGCGAGAAAAAATTTACATCCCCACTTTACGTGTAGGGGAGGTACCCCAAATAAAAATATTTTTCAAAATTTTATTATAGCACTTTGTCGGCGTAATAACAATACATATTCATGCAAAGTTTCATCTTTCTACCACTTACCGTTTGGACGGTAAGTCGAGGACGGACGGACGGACGGACGGACAGACGGACATGACGAATCTATAAGGCTTCCGAGTGATATACTTCGGAACCCTAAAAAGGAATAAATGTTGGGGGTCCCTATACTTAGAACTGAAACTCAAAAAATTTTTTTTCATCAAACCCATTAACATTTTTGATTGATTCACCTTTTTTTTATTATTAGCGTAATTTTAATAATAATATTGGTACTTAACTACCTGTGATCAGCGCGTGCAACCAAATAAACTCTTTTGTTTTATGATATTACCACAGATTACCTAAAATTATCACAGTACTTATACGTTAGTACAATTAACTTTCTTTACTTTCAAAAACGTGGTCACAATAATTTGGGGCCCTCAAACACTTGTATGCGCTGAGTCCCCAGTATAGTTAA
This sequence comes from Phragmatobia fuliginosa, assembly GCA_932526445.1. Taxonomy (NCBI): domain Eukaryota; kingdom Metazoa; phylum Arthropoda; class Insecta; order Lepidoptera; family Erebidae; genus Phragmatobia; species Phragmatobia fuliginosa. The sequence goes on along the minus strand of OW052076.1, from coordinate 13,220,900 downwards.
AGACGGCCCTGTCTGCACTCATAATGAAGATGGTGATCCCTACTCCTGGATTCTACTCATCTTTCCATCAGGCAGAGTAGAGTCAATATATGTAAAAGTTAGACCATTACAAATCAGACAGTATAAATGCTTGATCTCATCACACAATATTTGTCATGGTTGAGAGGGAATTAAACCCACAGCTTAAGTCTTATACAAGCTCGTCAAGTATTTTAGTAAACCATAAAAGGTACAAATAAATAAATAAAAATATAATTAACCTACATACCTTTAGCTTGAAATTAAAATATCAAAATCTATTCAGAACGAATCTTCTTATTTTGAACACTATTTTGCATGAAATCCAATTCAAAATATAAAAGATAACTATATAATTTTCAACCTCAAATTCCTCGCACAATGAGGGCAATACGCTATTATTCGCACGTTTCCAGATTTATATAACATTTGGTGGACAATAAATTAACATATAATCATAAATATGCAACAAAACATTGAAAGAAAACTAATTAACACAATATTTGCACTAATACATCAAAACGTCATGTCAAGTACATTAAATAATTAATTAATTAATTCGTAACGATCGAAGAACTACAATTTGTCAGTTTACCTTTACTCAAGTAAAATTAAATAGTTTGACTTAAAAAGTGTGTTTCGTAAGTGAGTGTACATGACCCGAGATACGTTGTACACCTGGTACACTGGGTACACCTGGTTCTTCGACTACTACGGTTTTGTGTCGGTTCATATCTGACATAACCACCAACTAGGCGCGGAAAACTATCCACACAAAAAAGACGTGTTTGAATCCACAATGAAATTAAAAGCAAATTTCGGGAACTATATATGAACAAATTTAAATTCTTTCTGAAACACTAAACTTAAACATTACATTATTCGTATGACAAATTATTTGCTTGGTACTGATGCTGCTTACTCTCACATTTACGCCTTTTGTATATGAAAGTGGACTGAAACAGTTTAATTGTATGAGTAATAATACCACTATTAACCGTGGGGCAGTGGCCTACCAGGCATGATCACCTCGGATGGTCGGAGGATTCTCTTTTTGCATTACAGTATATACAGTAAGTTATTGAAAATAGTTGCGTCGGGACTGTCTCACTTCTCCCCGTGATTTAAAAATACACAATGGTGAGACCATAATTATGATAGATAAACATTCTAAATCATTATTTTATTCATATTGAAGTTTCTTCTGACACTCAAGAGACTGCTATCCTTTCACGAATTTTCTATGGAGTATATGTATGTAAATGTTGAAATGTTATTTATAATGTGATTATTTTGTAGTTTGTAAATTTTGCTGACACGTGAAGGACGCAAGTCGCGCGTCATATGTTTGTTTTGTATTCATTTTTAGGGTTCCGAAGTTTATGACTCGGAACCCTTATGGATTCGTCATGTCCGTCCGTCCGTCCGTCCGTCCTCGACTTACCGTCAAAACGGTTAGTGCTAGAAAGATGAAACTTTGCATGAACATGTGTTGTAATTACGTCGACAAAGTGCAAATAAAATTATGAAAAATATTTTATTTGGGATACCTCCCCTACACGTAAAGTGGGGATTATCTCGTAGCTACTCCATCATGTGGGGTATCCTTAGATAGGTCTTTTAAAAACAATAAAGGGTTTCTAAGACGATTTTTTGATTTAGGTATCTGTTTGCGAGATTTTCCACTTTAAAGGGCACTTTTTTGTAAAAACAGGGCGTCCCCCCCTCTAAAAGCTAAACGGCTGGCTCAAAAATTCTGGAAAAATTCGTGATAATGGTTCATATAATCAACTTTGAAGAAAAACTATAACGGATTAGATGACTGTGTTAGTTCAGGAGTTATAGAGGCTTAACTTGTAAAATGCGCTCACTTGGAAAACGTCATACAAAACTAACGCAATAATACGTAAACATAACAATTATCTATTGGATACGATTTTAAATCCAGTTTGACTGAGGAACCCTTTCCTGTGCATAGCTTGACACGCACTTGGCCAATTTTAATGTTATGATTGTTGTTGACGTAGGTTATGTTTATTACTGTAAATTGTTAATTTAGGATGAAAATTGTCTGAATTTACTGCCGTATATTTTTGTTGGTGGGAACTTCTATTCCTGCGTCATGTATTGTTTAAAATAATTGATGGAATTTATACAGAGATTTGCCTGGTCAGCATATTTCAAATAAAATTAAATGTTTATGATCGAGCACGTAGAATTGTGGCAGTCATTTTCTCGGTGAGATCAAGGCGTGATTATATATATATTGTAGCGATAGGTTTTAGAATATATAATGTAGCTGTAAAAACAAAAAAAATCCATATCTAATATATACCTTAGTGAGTAATGTTAGAGTCGTAAACCAGTACTTAAATAATAAACATGGCTGCTATCTGTATATACTGAAATTGTGATTCGCTATCTATCCATAAGTTCGTTATATCTAACAATAAAACTTTCTAAGTTTAACAATATGTTTTGGAGGCCCCTGTCCATATTCATATGCAGTAATTTATTAATTGGACAATAAAGTCTAGATGGCTTTAAAATGTATTAATTGTATCACTAGGCAAAGTTTTCCCTATCTGAGCAGAGTAGTGATTAACACGATTAATTGACTTAGTCAGGTGTGACTGAGCAGCCCACCCTGGCAACTTGCAGTTGTAAGTTTTGCACAACTGTTGGCTTAAGCTATATATAATGATTACCTTGTTTTTTGTTATCAGTTCACTGCTGGATATTTGCCTCTTTAATTACATGCCACTTTAATCAAGTTTGACATAGTAGAACTTGTAGAAAATATAAAGCCCGGTTTCCACCGCAAGCGGAACGGACCCATTAATTACTCCTTTTACCTCGCAACACAAAACTGTATACATGTGTTTCCACCAACAAAGAGTCGAGTGTAAATAACAACGAGGGCGAAAAGAGTAAAAATGAGCTGCGGACTCGGACCGGAGCCATTGATGAGTCCTTTCAACTCGCAATTGAATTTTACAAAATAGTGTTTCCACCGAAAAAGCGTTGAGCAGAGCGGTCTAGTTAGAAACGGACTCGCTCATATAATAATAAATACTTTTTCTTTCGGTATACATAATCACTGTCCTCACTTGATTCTGTATTACTCGTTAACATAGCGAATTCAAACAACAAAACACTACAGCTCGTAACCAGTTCAAAACTCCAATTGAGCTCGCTCTATGTGGAAATTGACTATTTATTTCTCATTTTCGTTCAGCTCGCTCCGCCGAGTCCGCTCTGTCATTTTTCGCTCGCAGTGGCAAAACTCTTTGTTGGTGGGAATGCAAACCTATTTTGTTTAAAAGCAGTCCGTATCGCTTGCCATTTCCCGCTCATTACCCTTTCGCGGTGGAAACCGGGCTTAAGTACTGTTTCAGTTCGTTTTATTTGTGTACCATTGTATTTCAGTTGCCACAGAGTCATTAGGTCAATTCTAACATTATGTTTTACTTTATATATTATTTAAACAGTATAATACAGACTGTTTTCAAATTTAAATGGATAAACATATTATAAAAGTTGATTTGATTTGCTAATAATTGTCAATATTACTGAATTGTTAAATGTTGGACAAATATGTAATAGCTTCACGTCTTATTGGTAATACTCTCGATAAGCTGCTGAACGTATATTAAATTAAGGCTTGATTCCCACGGAAGGAAAGTGTACCTGCTTCAAAATATTTTCAATTTATTTTTGTATGTATGAGCCTGCCAAAGCGACTCCACTCTGCACATGATGGAAAGGATGAGTAGTATCTTAGTGGTACTTATTGCAGATAATGCAGTATGGTGACCCTTACTATGGCGGCTTATTGAGACTCTTCCGCATCATTGGGCCACTTACCAATGAAACACTACAACATGAATACTATCCTATTTTCCATTCAAAGGCATTTTAGTCCCATCCATTCTTACTTATTTACAATACACACATATTTACAATACATGCATATTTATAAAACAGCCCCACACACGTACTAAGGGCCAAGGCTATTTATTGTCTACAATTGAACTCTTTTGATATTAAATAGAAAAATGTAAAGTATTTTGAAAGGGAAAAATAATTCTTATAAATAAGTTTTATGCGGATTCTAGTGTTTTGGATTGAATATATTTAGAAGTACTCCAAAGGGGAATGCCATAATTAGGCCCAACAATGTGCAACAAATTCGTATTATGAAAAAATGATTTAAAATTTGTTATAAAATTTTTAAACTATTGAATTATGACTTAAAGCTGGGAATAATTACGTTTAAAAAAAAGTACTTTAAGGATTGCGAACATTGCGAAGTTTACCAAATATAGTTCATAGTTAAAAAAGTTATAAAATGTGGGTATATTGCATCGTTAATAATCGTTAGTAATGTTAATAATGAAGAAAACTATTATTTAGGTACAAGTTTCGAGTGACAATGTTGTGTGCTATTCGTGTTGGACGTCTGTTTGGGATCAAATACGGCATCCTAGAAGTTCATCCCTTAAACCAATTGTTGGTCATGTCCGAGTGAGCATCAGTTGCGGCCATTCTTTATTAAGGCAAAGATCACAAGTATTGAGAATGGGAACTCCACGTGAAATTCGCATATCAAATATGATTACTGAGCAGACGTGTGGTAAGAGACTATATTGAAATTAATTAGTTTTGTGCACATCTGTAAAAATATGCCCCTTCATCTGTACTACAAACCTGTACCTAGGTAGGTACAGGTTTGTACCTAGATAGGTTGGAGACTCTTCTAGGTTTAGTCTACTTAGACTAGACCTAGAAGAGTCTCCAACCGCCATGTCAGAGGAAAAAAGGAAGGAACACATATAAAAATAAAAGCGGCCAAGTGCGAGTCGGACTCGCCCATGAAGGGTTCCGTATCAGCAAGTAACATCATATAAAAGTTCTTGTAGTTCGTTGTAACTTTCATCGATGTTTTTATACTAGTGTATTGATTGGATGTAAGGTAAATTGCGTGTTACGATTTATGATGTATTAAAAAAAAACTACTCACTAGATCTCGTTCAAACCAATTTTCGTTGGTAGTTTGTATGGTAATGTACAACATATATTTTGTTTAGTTTTATCACTCTCTTATTTTAGAAGTTAGAGGGGGGGGGACACACATTTTTCCACTTTTAAAGTGTCTCTCGCGCAAACTATTCAGTTTAGAAAAAAATGATATTAGTAACCTCAATATCATTTTTAAATACCTATCCATAAATACCCCACACGTATAGGTTAGATAAAAAAAAAAATTTGAGTTTCAGTTCCAAGTATGGGGACCCCCAAAATGTATTGTTTTTTTTCTATTTTTATGTAAAAATCTTAATGCGTTTCACATAATAAATCGACTGACCAAATTCCAACAGTATAGCTCTTATAGTTTGGGAAATAATTGGCTGTGACATACGGACGGTCAGACAGACAGACAGACTTGACGAATCTATAAGGGTTCCGTTTTTTGCCATTTGGCTACGGAACCCTAAAAAGCCTGTACCTACCGCTGATAGTTTTCTCAGATTAAGACACACACAGCGCTCACTACTGTGCCAGGGAGTTTGTAAAACAAATTGAATTTTAACAAACATGGTGATTTTATTTTTGGGTAGTGATTTAATAATCAATTGCTTTCTCTATTTGCTTTTTGTTTATTTTTTCTCAGTACTTTTTATTTTGTGTTGTCATTGTTGTGTTTTTTTATTTTGGCAAAGCTGACGGCATAATAAATGTGAGGTTCTATCTGTACTATATCACGAGAGACCCTCCATAACTGGTAACCTCAATGTTCTCCTGAGACTTACAAACTACGGTCCCCTCACAATTTTTTAAACTAACAAACCTACAAACAAACATTTGCATTTATAAGCGGTTTTTTGTTCTTTATTTATGGAGCTTAGCCACAATGTGACTGTGAATATGTTCGCTTCTTTTTAGATTAAAAAAAAAGTTTTTAATTAGTATTTATAAGTTTTTAATACTAATACATGTATTTAAAACCGTTTATGAAATGACAAACCTTACTGTTTATGTTTGTACTGTACTACCACAGATTAATGAATAGTTACTACGTAACAGATACTTCACTCAGTAGAAAATTTCCAATACCTATTACGATAATTGCCTACTCTCTCGCGTCAACAACCACTGTATCTATGCTAAAATGCGCCTAAGTGCTCAAGCGTACAGCAGTGATTGCTTCGCACCGCGCGATTCCACAGTAATCGCAGAGCTGCCTCTTCGATAAAATTAAATTAACATAACTTTTTATCTATGTTATTGAGAACTGTGAATATGTTCTGACTTTTATGTGGCAGTTAAAAAAATTATCATTTAAAAAATATTTAACCAACTTAAAAAAAAGGAGGTGATCAGACTTACAGGCCAAACTGAGATGTTTGACTTGTATGGTTTGTAGGTATGTATGTTTGTGCGCGATAATCTCGCGTTTGGCTAAACCGATATCGATGCTGTTTTCAGAAAAGGATTTGTTACATTTAGGAGAACGGTTTAAAATAAGTATAATACTTCTTAGTTTGATGATGATCTTCGGAGATGTTCACTAGAAATGAAAAAAAAGCCTTAAAAAAGAGAACCGACTTCAAATAAAGCACTAAGCCGTAAGAAATAATTTGTTTTTTTTATGTTAGTGCTAACAGCTGGTAATTACGAATCGAAAAAGCACCGACATCAAAGAAGAAATTATTTCTTACGGCTTAGTGTTTTGAAGTCGGTTCTCTTTTTTAAAGTTTGTTTTATTATATTTGTAAGTTTGTTTTGTTTTATATATTGGTGCTGACTGTGGAAGAAACCTAGATAAAACATAATTATAGACATCAGTGTGAAGGTAAAATAAAAAAATCTTTAAAGTTACACGAACAGCACTATTAAAATTGAACGGCGTGCGCGCGCTTCGCTTGCGAAAACCGCACTGAATTTGATCCGCCGGCGGACCGAGACCGCTCGGCTGGGTGGTAGGCACTTATAGTGCGCAAGTACATGGAGTGACGGAGGCCTGACTGTACTGTGTATGTATATGTTTGTACAACTGAAAATCGATCTTATGGAAAATAAAAATATTTGTAACATTATAACCCCAACTTTATTTAAATCCATTTTTTTACCAATTATTGTATATGTAATATGTATATTGATTGCTGTATTATATACTGTTGATTCCTTATAGTTTCATATGTGGACACCTATGGGCCTAATTAACTATGGCCACCTGGCATCCCCCTTTGGAGTTGGTTTACTTAAATTTTGATACAGGTTTTTAGGGATTTGTAACGGTTTCGAGACCGTCCGGGGAGTCTCCGGGTGGTTTAGTTTTTATTCGGGTCAAATGCGAACAATTCTTGTTGCATTTTCAGAATATCACTATCAATTTACGCTTTTTTCAAATCGTCATTTAATCATACACATTTAAATTAGTGACATTTTTTATCGTCAAACTAACTTATACTATGAAATATCCAACGGGTTCAAAAACTTTCTATTGTTATTTTCTCTCCTTACATTTTTTTAAATTTAAGCCCTCTTCCGCTCTAGTACTTCGTTTGCCTAATCTACCAAATGTGAAAGGTTCCCAAGATGCTCAAGTAAATTTACATTTTGTATTATTAGTTTAACTTCTAAGAAATATTTAATGTATGAGAATTTTTATTTATCAATCTTCAACATCATCATCCCTAAACGGCCCACTAGTGGGCTCTCAGGAGTAGCTAGCAGTGGTTTAAGGTATCGTATATATATATGTGATCACGCTGGCCGCATGCGGGTTGACGGGAGACACGTTGTGGCTACGAAATCCTGCCATTAGATGTTTTTAAGTCACTCAAAGGTCTCCAACTAAGTTTCACGACTGATATCTGATAAAAACAACCGGGACCGACTGCTTAACTGCTTAATATCATCAGCCCATCGCAGTCCACTGCTAGACATAGGGGTCTCCCATTGCATACCACTTTGATTATATGATTTTGGGTTTCTCGTATCCAGCTGCTGCCAGCCTTGTGCGCCTTCTACACTACGTTTGCCGAGTCGCGGTCTCCACTCCAGAACTCTTCTACCTTAAAGGTCATCAGTTCTGCGGCTAATATAGCCAGCTCACTGCCACTTTAGCTTGTGAATCCGGTAGGCTATGTCGATGACTAAGTACGAACGTCCGCTCGCATTGTAATCTCTTCCTCAACTAAAATATTGTAGCGCGCCCGCACACTACAATATTATTGCCAATACACCTGCCTCCCCCTGATCAGTGTTGGGTTTTAATCAAATAATATTTTAATCATCGTAGTAATTGATTGAAAAATTAATTGCAATTGATTTAATCACAATTGATTTCATTGCAAAATTAATTGCAATTGATTTCATCACAATTAATTTCATTGCAAAATTAATTGCAATTGATTTAATCACAATTGGAATCAATTGTGATTAAATCATTTGCTTGGAATCAAAAATAATGCAACTAATTTATTTAATTGTTGCAACAAACAATTAAAACTAACAATTAATAATCATGCTTTTCTGCACTGTACCTATGTAGGTGCACACAATATAAATGATCTTTCTTGTTAACTTACTTAAAACCCCGCGAAACTTCCTGTTTGTTTCTGTGTATTTTTCAATGCAAACTGTTGTCACCTGTTGTTGTTCAGGTACAATCCTTTTAATTCGCGCGGGCGCAGGTAAGCGAAAAGTCAAGATCGTTTGTCAAAGTTATAAGCTCTCGCTAAGACTTAAGGCCATCTACTTAACTTCTGCCAGTCAGTCTGTTTAGTCAGTCCTGTCAGTTCAGTATGTTTAGTCAGCCCTGTCAGTTCATGTCAGTCAGTCCTGTCAGTTCAGTTCAGTCAGTCCAGTTTGTTTATTCAGTCCTGTCAGTTTATGTCAGTCAGTCCTGTCAGTTCAGTTCAGTCAGTCCTGTCAGTTCAGTTTGTTTAGTCAGTCCTGTCAGTTCATGTCAGTCAGTCCTGTCAGTTCAGTATGTTTAGTCAGTCCTGTCAGTTCATGTCAGTCAGTCCTATCAGTTCAGTTCAGTCAGTCAGTCTTGTCAGTTCAGTATGTTTAGTCAGTACTGTCAGTCCATGTCAGTCAGTACTATCAGTTCAGTCACTCCTGTCAGTCCAAGTCAGTCAGTACTATCAGTTCAGTTCAGTCAGTCATTCCTGTCAGTTCAATTCAGTCAGTCCTGTCAGTTCAGTGAGTTTAGTTTCAGTCCTGTCAGTACAGTTCAGTCAGTCCTGCTGACTGCAAGGTTATCAGTCAAGTGAGAGCCCTACCCTGTGCCACTCCTCCATCTTCTACTTATTCTATTTACTTTATTTAAATTTAATTAAAGTTTAATTGCAGAAACAATTAACAATTGATTAATTGTTAATTGCAAAACTAACAGTTAACAATTGATTAATTGTTAATTGCAAAACTAACAATTAACAATTAATTGATTGTTAGTTGATATTTTACTTAATTGTAAAATATCAATTGTTAATTGTTTCCTTGCAATTAAATTTTGCCCAAAACTGCCCCCGATATTGTCGTGACAACATCAGAATTTGTGGATAATTCATAATAATATTGAAGAATACCGCAAAACAGGCCACACACACACAATATTATTGGCAATAAGTACTTTAATGTCAATATTACTGTGTGTGTTCGGGCACCCTTTAACTGGCGGATACAGTACTGCTAAATAAGAATTTTATTTTTTTATCGGAATAGAAATACATTTGTTAGATATAATAATAAGCTGTATTGAAGTTTCATAAGCCCGCCAGATTTTATTTATTTGAGTGTTCGCTGTAGCTGACGTAGCCAAATTATCAGCTATAAGTGTATTTTTTTTATTTGCTTGTTTTGAAAGATACAATATTTCGCTTTCGCCTAGTAAATGTTGGCATTTGGCAACCCTTAGCCAAAAAAAACACTCCACCGGTCACCGATATTAATTTAATTTTGTTTTGTGTTTTATTTGTTATGCATAATTTTCGATAATTAAAATGCATACTTTAAATATGTTGTGGTGCGCTCGTAATGAAGAAGTATGGCTAAGACGTCGAATAAGAAATATAAATCGTCATTATAGTGAGACTATACGTGAAATGCCGGACACTTTATTTGTGGAGCAATTCCGGCTAGACAAATTAACATTTGAAGCCCTCTGTCAAGAACTCCGACAAAAGACATCATTAAAAGGAACTAAAGAAATTCCTCTAAAAGTTAAGGTAAGTGCACATAATAATTTGACTGTTATTAAATATAGTAATAAAAAGTTTTTTTTCATGTTTGTGTTTTCATAGGTATTGTGTGCTCTTAGTTTCCTAGCTACAGGATCCAATCAGCGAATAGTTGGCGTCACTCAGCATCTTGCCCAACGGACAGCTAGTCGGTGCATTAGACAAGTTATTGATGCTTTGAACCATCCTGCTGTAGTGGCAAAATGGATTCGATTTCCGATTACACGACAAGAGAGAACAGCTATACAACAAGAGTGAGTACCAAAAACAAGCTGACAATATTTAAACTAAAATGTACCATGTAATAAACATAGATTTTTTTTGTTGAAGATTCCAAAGAAGATTTGGCTTGCCTGGTGTGATTGGGTGCATAGATTGTACCCATGTATCTTTGGTAAAACCCAACACTGAAGAGCAAGTTTATTTTAATAGTAAAGGGTATCATTCACTGAACGTTCAAATGGTAGATATATTATTATTTTTTAATTAAACACTATAGTATGTTACAGACTGATAAATCACTTCTTAATTATGATTTCATGTTCAGACTTGTGATAGTAATCTGCGAATTTTAAATGTGAATGCAAAGTTTGGTGGAGCTACCCATGATTCATATATATGGTCTTCCAGTAAGATTGAATCTTACATGCGTGAACTACACCAAAAGAATGAGGAAGTATGGCTGTTAGGTAGGTATTTGTAAATTTTTTTTATTAATTCTGTAGTTTTCCTGTAACTAATTTTCAAAGATTTTTTACAGGTGACTCTGGATATCCACAATGCCCTTGGCTAATGACACCTATTGTCAATGCAATTCCAGGTTCTAGGGAAGAACTATATACTCAAAAGCATGTGCAAGCCCATAATTGCATTGAGCGCTGTTTTGGATTACTCAAAGCACGGTGGAGATGTTTACTTAAAGATAGGGTTCTTCACTATCAGCCTCATGTAGTTGGCAATATTACAGCAGCATGTTGTGTGTTACATAATTTAGCATTACAAGCTAACATACCACCACCACAACCAATTCCTGATGCACTAGATAATGAGGATGATATAAATTTGGAAGATCCCACACCCGCTGCAACTATGGGTGACCCAAGTGAAGTTAGTCAAGGAAGAGCCATGCTGAATTCTTTACTGAATAGGATATAATAAGGTTATTTAAAGCTTTGCCATAATTTTTAAATACCCACATGGGGTCATATGTTTGATTATGGAGGACCCCATCTGGGAGGAACAAATAGTAAATCACCCATAGCAATTTGTGTGATCTACAAATTCTCATTCCACGTCTGGGTGTTCTTTGTGACCAGCACATGTATGTATCCTCTTTTCTTGTTGACAGGGTGTAAAGTCCCCATGAACGGGAAAGAATATTTTTTTGATTGATAAAAATAAAAGACTTATTTTCAATAAATTATATTTTGTACCTACTTAGACATTAAAATGATTATATAGTGACAACCTATCGCCGTCCACTGCTGGACGAAGGTCTCTCCCAAGGACAAGGAACGCCAACCATCCCGGTCCTGGGCAGTCCGCATCCATCCGCCGCCAGCCACCTTCCTCAAATCATCGGTCCATCGTGCCGCAGGATGCCCTACACTACGTTTGCCTAATCGCGGTCTCCACTCTAGCACCTTTCGGCTCCAGCCGATTATAAAACTACTATTATTACATGTGGTGACGGATTAAGAATACAAAGTGTCACCACTCCTATTCATTCCATGGGTGTCGTAAGAGGCGACTGAAAGAACAAAATAAGCAGCTAACATCACTGTCAAGAGAAGGAAAACTTGAAACCATCCCGTCTCGCCAGCGTGATATAGTAGGCCAAAACCTCCTTTCAAAGGAGAGGCCTATGTCCAGCAGTGGACTGTTAAAGGCTGTTGATGATGATGATTATTACAAACTGGTTATTATATTACCAATGAAGGGTAAGGAAGGAGTATTTATTAATATGATACTTTGTAGCTACTGTACAAAAATATAGGTTCATACCCCAAAGCACATGCAAAGAGGGGACAAATTGCGGTGTTAAACGTGTGTCCAATTTCGTCCACATTTCTATTTTCATCTTTTCTATCTTTCTTACAATAGCAAAACTAATTGCATCATTATTTGATCTTCGTATGTAGGAATTAACTCGGAATTTTTATATACAAAAATTTGTTCTGAATAAACCACTGTTGCAGTTGTAAGAATCTTGTAAACTATATAAATACATTTACTGCAATATTTTGTAATTTAAGACTCCAAACTTCAGTCTGTATTTTTTTGTGTAAACAAAAGCTCAGTAATAAGACCCGGGATTTGAACCTAAAAAGTTCTGACGAAACATTAATGAAGTTTTAAATTACATAAGTCAATGATATTATATAGAAAGATAGGTTACCTTCATACTAAACGGCGTTCGATATTGTTGCGGTATGACATGACGTACTTATTTATAGGTGTATACATACATTACGATTACAAATGCAAAAGATAATACGGAATGCATGGTAAAGAAAGAGATAGCTAAAGAGATTTAATCTATTACGCATGCCATCGACCGTTATTAGTCCTTGTCACACTTCAGTTACAATCTTATCCTCTGTCCTTTTTTAACGCGCCTTAATTAATACTGGATATCATTTAATAATTTCGGTAAATGGGAAACAAAACCGTGACAAAATACAAATATTACGTAGTTACTTATAAATAGTTACCCATGGTATGTAACTCTTCCTTTTTATTTACTTTGGAACCATAGTTTTTACACCTTCTTAACACACAGCTCGGCATTTTGGTAATAATAAGCACTTCACGGAAACGCTCTGACAACGTGTTTATTCGCTAGCTTCTATTAGCCGACTAAATGAAGTCACGACGATTGTCTACATTTGTCCTCAACAATAATCGCGCGATAGTGCGATATCTACCTTTTTTTATAATATCATTGACATAAGTCATATAAAACTTCATTAATGTTGTTTGTGCTGGGATTTGGTGACAACGTGAGCTTTAGTAAATTTACTTTTAAGCACCAAAATAATAAAATAGTAAAGTTATCAAACCGATAAATTTAAATTCGGTATTGTGCCTATCTATAATAGGTTACGGCCTTTGACTGTAAAATCGTAATCATAAAATGGAAAGGACAAATCCTGGTTGCGATCCTCCTATATTTCATTGGAATACAATCTTACTTTGATTATAAATAAATTTGAATTTTTATGCCATTAGGTACTGTTTAATAATATCGGATGGAAATCTAGAACATTATATAAATTTATCAGTGTCAGTAAAATTTATTTAAAAGTATTTTCAATTCAAAATAATATAGTTGTAGACTAGGGTAGAAGCCTTTTAACCTTTTGAACGCCAGAGCAAAAACTCATCAACTTGCCCTCAACGCCAGACCACAAATTTAGCGCAAATACCTACGAAAATAAAAAGCGGCCAAGTGCGAGTCGGACTCGCCCATGAAGGGTTCCGTATCAGCAAGTAACATCATATAAAAGTTCTTGTAGTTCGTTGTAACTTTCATAGATGTTTATATACTAGTGTATTGATTGGATGAAAGGTAAATTGCGTGTTACGATTTATGACGTATTAAAAAAAACTACTCACTAGATCTCGTTCAAACCAATTTTCGTTGGTAGTTTACATGGTAATGTACAACATATATTTTTTTTAGTTTTATCACTCTCTTATTTTAGAAGTTAGAGGGGGGGGGGGACACATTTTTCCACTTTGGAAGTGTCTCTCGCGCAAACTATTCAGTTTAGAAAAAAATGATATTAGAAACCTCAACATCATTTTTGAACACCTGTCCATAGATACCCTACACGTATAGGTTTAATGAAAAAAAATTTTTGAGTTTCAGTTCCAAGTATGGGGACCCCCAAAATGTATTGTTTTTTTTTCTATTTTTATGTAACAATCGTAATGCGGTTCACAGAATACATCGAATGACCAAATTTCAACAGTATAGCTCTTATAGTTTCGGAAATAATTGGCTGTGACATACGGACGGACAGACAGACAGACTTGACGAATCTATAAGGGTTCCGTTTTTTGCCATTTGGCTACGGAACCCTAAAAATAAGCATTCCAAAACTTTATCGATAACATGAATTGTATTTTTATTTTCGTCTACAATTTCAAAATATATGTCCTTAAAACACTGAATTTATTTCAACATTACACTTCTTCCTACTCTAGTAATAGTTATACACTATTTACAGAGTTGTTTAATAACGTAATAACAGAATTGAGACGACAATATAATTAAATACAATAAGCCTCTCAAAGCCCAACCCCACGTCCGAGCTCAAACATCTAAGCCACGTGAGAGGCGGACACCTGAAAAGCAATTTCTATACAGGTGACTAAATAGGCAATGGCAAACCCCAACATAATGGAGAGAAATAATAAGAGAAAACTTTTAATGCCGCTTCCCGGGGGTGACCGCCGGGGCACGTCTGGAGCTGACGCTGGGCGTGACAGCATACGGACCGTCAGTGGCACCCTGCTGAACAGGCGGGCGGGAGTCGGGGATCTCGAAAATACCACAGCCGACCTGAGCCGAGATGCTGATGATACTTTGCAGAACAGGGACGCTCCCATCAGTTCTGCCGGTACATCGGAGTCGACCATGCCAAGTTCACTAGATACTAATGATGCACGAAGAAAATGGTCCAAAGACGAAATTCACGAGTTAATGTTCTGTTATTACAAAGCTAAAGCACAAGGAGTAGGTTTCATAAAACGTTTGTTTCAAGAAAGAAATCCAGACAACCCTAAAATACGAAAATTTACAGGTAACACTCTTTCAAACCAGGCACGCAGTATTACAACACGTAAATGGCTTTCAACTGAAGTACTAGATCTAATAAAACAAAGAGCAGAGGAATCTAACACTCATGTAGATACTCAAACACAATCGAACATACAACACACAGAAACAGAATTGAACGCGCCACACCAAATAGACACAAACGCATAAATTTCAGTCTCACAACAAACGTATCCTACACCTACACTTATGCACGAAACCCCCAATAGTTTTTACTCTTCACAACCATCTGATTCAGACGACTTGACGCAGAACAGAATAACACACAATCTTAATACACAAAACATCGAAAACCTAGATTCGATCATTATTCAATTTTTACAAACACTTGCAGAAACAAAAGAGGTACCACTAGAACAAAGAAAGTTCCTTCCAAAACCTAAATTCAATAAAACCTACATTAATAATTTACACAAAATCAACGATTATTTGCCAATCTTATTAGGCACACACAACACACTACGCGAGTTAAACGACATAATCTATGCATCAGCCAAAACCTTAATAATAGCCAATAGACAAAAAGCATACATACCACCAACTACAATTAAACCTAAACGTGAACCACCATGGAAGTTAAGAATAAAGAAAAAACTTGAAGACTTTAGAAAGGAATTAGGCAGGTTGTTAGAGATAAAAAGAGGAGCAAATAGTAGAAGAATGTATAAAATTAAAGAAAAGCTATACAAGAAATATAATATTTTTACCGATCTAGACCATGACAATACAGTAGAAATCTTAAATCAAAAAGTCAAAGCATTAGCGGGAAGAATTAAAAGATATGAACAATAGGAAAAACCACAACACAAAGTTTAATGAAAACCAGCACTCATTTTACAGATCTCTAAATGGAAATTTAAGAGCTCCTACTGAACTTCCCACGAAAGAAGCAGTTCAGGAGTTCTGGAAATCCATCCTATCACAACCAGTAACATATAATAGAGATGCCAGATGGATTGCTGATGAAGAAAATAGAACAAGTTCCATAAATACACATACTTTTGAAGAAATTAACATAGATATGGTAAAAGAAGCTCTAAGGAAAACACAAAACTGGAAAACACCTGGCATAGATAAAATACAAAACTATTATTTAAAATATCTCACGAACATACACTCACACATTACTCAAATATTTAACAAAATACTCAATGGATCAGAAGCAATAGAAGACTGGTTCACTACAGGTCAGGTTATCCTGATACCGAAAAATGAAAACACACAAGATCCTCAAAACTGGAGACCCATAGCATGTTTACCCACACTACAAACTTTTAACTTCTGTAATAGCCAACGAACTATATACACACTGCGAAAATAATAACATTATAGCACCAGAGCAGAGAGGATGTAGACGCCGCGCTAGGGGATGTAAAGACCACCTTATGATTAATAAGGCCATATTGGAGGATGCTCATCAATACCAGAAGAATCTCAGCATGGGGTGGGTTGACTACCGGAAGGCTTTCGATAGGATCTCACACGAATGGCTACTAAAAGTTTTGAACATGTACAAATGCCCACATATTATCATAAGCTTTTTAGAAAAGGTCATGCCCACCTGGAAGGTGGTTATGACAGCCCGGGGAGAAAACACTTCAGTAACGACCGACCACATATTTATCCGACGTGGAATTTTCCAAGGTGATTCTCTATCACCATTACTTTTTTGTTTAGGAATTAACCCAATATCAAACGTACTTAATAAATACCACACTAAGGGCTACACACTCAAAGATTCTACAGTCATCAATCACTTGTTATATATGGACGATTTAAAGGTTTATGCCAACAATAGAAATAGTTTAAATATTTTATTAGATAGCACAGAGATATTCACTAAAGATATAGGGATGGAATTTGGTCTGAACAAATACAATATATTGCACTTGACAGCGGGCAGACGAAATGAATACCGAGGTGAAGGGCACATTCTGCTAAGCGGACTAAAATTTGAACACCTCAAAAAAGATGAATCATACAAATATTTAGGTATTAATGAATCAGGAAAAATAGAACACAACGACATTAGGGAGCAGGTTAAAAAATAATACTTTAGAAGAATAAAATGCATTACAAACACACATCTTAACGCCAGGAATCTCATTAAAGCTATAAATACCTATGCAGTACCAGTTCTACTATACACATTTGGAATCATCAATTACAAAAACACTGACCTCAACAAAATAGACGTAAAAACACGAAAACTACTAAACATAAACAAAGCACAGACACAAAAAGCCGACATAGAAAGACTATATCTACCAACTGAAGAAGGTGGGCGAGGTCTAATAAACATAGAAATGCTATATAAAACACAAATAATTAAGTACAAACAATATCTACGCAGGGAACAGGACGAATTAATCAGAGCAATAGTTCAACACGATAAGCATAGAGACAAATATTCTATTGACAAAGAAAGCCGAAATAATGCAAAAAACATAGGATTGCCACAGAATCAACAATATACAGATAGTGAGATAAGGAAAGCTGCAATAGATACAAGAATAAATAAGTTAAAGTCAAAACCGTTGCATGGGCAATTCTACAAATCAGTGCTGGAGAAAGAGAATATAGATAGGGAGTACTCGTTCCGTTGGCTTAAAAAGCAACCGGTATCTCCCACATTAGAATCAACAGTGTTCGCCATTCAGGATCAAGCAATAGTAACAAGGCAAATAGAAAGAGACATCCAAAAAAAACCTGTCGATGGCAAGTGCCGGTTATGCCTAGCAAAAGACGAGACCGTGCAACATATTGTCTCAGGATGCGAAAAGCTAGCCGGCACTTACTATATGACGAGACATAATAATATTGTTAAATATGTTTGGTGGGCTTTAGCGAGAAAACACAATTTTGAAATAGAAAAACTTTGGTGGAAAGAAAACTTAACACAACCACAAATTAAAGAAAACGACACTGCAAAACTAATGTGGGAAATACCGGTACAAACAGATGTTACAATCACACACAATAGACCGGATATCATTTACATAAATAAAACTGAAAATAAAACATACCTTATAGATATAACAATACCATCTGACTACAACATAGGTCCAAAGGAAATAGAGAAACTCAGCAAATACCACGCCCTTAAAGTAGAAATAAGTAGACTCTGGAATACAAACACTGAAACCATACCCATAGTAGTAGGAACATCTGGAATAGTCGCAAAAAGTATACACAGATACATAAATAAATTAAATGCAGACAAACAAACATATACTACAAAAACAGGCAGCCATACACACATGTACAATACTAGCAAAAGTTTTAGGGGACACAGTATTTTTAAATTCAAGGGAATCCGAACCTCCTCTTCTCTGAAGGTTTCAGAGCGGGAATAAGGATAAAACACCGAGAGAAAATCTTGAGTAAGAAAAATCTTAAAAACGAAAAAATACAATAACTATAGGTACAACACTATTCTTGATCTGTTGTCTTGATCGTTCACGCCAGGGTCTTGTGACCCTGGCGTGGACGGTACGTCATTTTTATTAAGAGTCCTCTTTCTTCTTTACAAAATAATTGTCTACTTTAATTATCATTTCACGAGCACGGCTGTTAATTACTTTCTTACTCATTTTAACAGATTAAGTATAATAACAAAACTTAACAACAAAAATAAAACAGGCTAACAAAATTTTAATATAAACTTACGATATCACCTAACGTGCCCTACATCACTAGTGGTCACATATTTGTGACTCTGGCGTGTGAGGACATTCTTTTTTAAGAGTTTATTTCTTTACTTTTTAGAGTAAAATTTCTGAATATCATAAAGCAATTTAAATAGTTTTATGGAAATAGATAAGAGTTAGAGCTTCTTCTTAAGATACTTATATAAATTTAAAGGCATAAAAGTAATGTTTAAAGGCTTTATTTCGTATTTCGGTGTACCGCTTTTTTTTGTCACATATTTGTGACGATGGCGTACAGGGTCAGTTTTCGCTTGTCACATATATGTGACCATGGCGGTCAAAAGGTTAAAATAATAAAAAATGAAATAAAATTATAGTAGGATGAAACCCATTAGAAAAGGAGGAGAATATTACAAAAATGAAAAGAAAAATAATTTACGGGCGATCTGAGGTCGGGAAGGTTTTAAGGGTTTTTACCCTTAAAACGACCCTTAAATTACCCTTAAACGGTTTATCTCGATTGCCGGCAAAAGTACAAGTCCTTTGTTTGTTTACGTTCATTTCTTTTGTTATACGACGCTTTCGCAGTATATTGTGACTTATAATGTGTTACATACTCTTTGCTTTTAATGACCATATTTGTTTGCATCGATAACATTTGATTTCTTTCTTCGTCTTTGTTGATAATGTCGTTCCATGTTGGCCGCCATGTTTTTTGATTACCATAGACTGTCTGGCCGTAGATGAATGTTGCCGAGCTCTATAGCCACTCGTCAAAACGCCATTCGATTCATCGTTCATTCCGTTATCTGATTTCATGTCGAGTAACTTACTCTTAATGGCGTCGGTTCGGTTGTTATCTCAATACCCGAATGTTCTATGGCCATTATCATGGGTGCATATTTTTCAAGTAGCACCGCCAATAATAATGAACCAATCCATTCGTTGTTTAACTTGAATCCTGTATTACAAAACTTTTGCCCTGTTTCTATAATTTGTGTCACATATGCAATCATAGAACAACAATTTTCGAGTCGTATAGAAATTTAATTTCGTAGCTAGCTTATTCTCCGTGTGAATCCGGAATCATCAAATAAGGTTCCGAGCTTCTCCCATAATTCTTTGGTGGTCGATACATTTCTAATATGTACGTACAATGAAGAGTCAATCGTGAGAATCAGCTTAGCTTTGGTTTTTGCATCATCGTCGGCTAACAATCTTACATCTTCCCCTGGTTTGATGTATTTCATCATTCCTTCTAGTATTAAGAAGCTCTCAGCTGCAAATACACATTCGCTGTAATTTTCTCTTCCTCTTAACTTCGGTACATTAACAATGTAATTTGCCGCCATTTTTTAATTGCTGCATGCACAATCACGCACAATCTAACCAAACAATTTTGAGCGTCTAAGCTGATCTAATTATCCTACTGCGATTTATTATCACACTAACGACTTGATAACTTCAAACTTTCGCGATAATTAGCTAAAAGTAAAGGCCATAGCCTGGGCCCATAACCTGTTCAATAAAACGACGTGCTCAAACTAACAGATACTTAATTTATTAAAATCTTTAGAATAGAAGCAGAAATGAATATTATATGTCCTATATCAACTTCTAAAGTTATAAAATGATAAGATACACTACAGTTGACCAGCGCTACTTTACCAGCTTCTTTCAAATTTTTTTTTTTTATGCTCCATTTTTAGGGTAGTTGATCATTCGGTACCCTTATAGTCTCGTCATGTCTATCCGTCCGTTGGATAATAAAAAGAACTTTTACATGACTTGTTAGTTGTTTTGCAAATATTTTTACTACTGATTACAATTTTTGTAAAACAGTTGTTATCATTATTGTGTTTATGAAAACATATTTAGAAACAAAATTTTAGGGTATATAATTCTTGTAATAATAAAATAAAAGACAATTTAACTTAAACAAAATATATTTACATAATTCATATTCTGCGAACTATGCAAATTAATGTATAAAGTCAGGCATCATATAAAATAAATAGCAAATTCGATAAAAATGTCTGTGGTTTACATGACTCAACCTACTATACTTGGCTAGCTTTGACTGTATTCCTAACACCAACATATCATTAATTATATACTCCTAGTTGCGGCCAGTCTCAAAGGACACCAGCTAACTACGCAGGAGATATTACAAGACAGTGCGCAAACACAGGTGCACTCTCTGTTCCCTTAAGCTGTACACACATCATCGGACGCGGCTGATAGCCGTGATATGAATATACACTGAGCTGTGCAAACTATCAGACGTAAGTCGTGGACGTGACCTTGGACTTACCTTGAGTGTTCGGACGTCCGACAGAAATCTGTCACAAGACTGTCTGACGAGACTGTGCACACTTATCAGTCGCGTCCGATAATATGTTTCCAGCTTTACTCTATGACGGCTATTCGCCAGGACTGGGAAGAGATCAGGTGCAGGACACCGTTTTACGTGCACTGCACGTGTGAACGAAGCACAGGGGGGCACACAATTTTCTAAATGCCGGGCGTGTAATTAGAACACTTTTTGGGCCGACCAGGTATTTGAAACTGAGACTTCTTGCTCGGCAGTCGCATAAGCAACAGACCAACGAGGCAGTTAGAATACATCTAGTAGTAATTGATTATATAGCAGTGGATTATTAAGACTGATGAATATATAAACACTTTGCAGTTAACAGACACTTTTACTAACAAAGGATTGTTGAGTAGCATTTTAAGGGGTGCAGCGATCCAAAAACCGTGGGTAGAGACAGACTTCGCGTATGTGGTATCTGTCGAGCAGCCAGCACAGGAACCGCTCCAGACCCAGGCCGTAGCCGCCGTGGGGTACAGAGCCGAACTTGCGCTGGTCCGTGTACCAGTAGTAAGGAGTGGGATCGATGCCTTCGCGTTTGTAACCTGGAACAAGAATATTTGATTTTTTTTAATAAAAACAAATCACCCAAGCGCCAGTCGAATTCGCGCAGAAAGGGTTCCGTTCCAAACCTAATAATATTATAAATGGGAAAGTAACTCTGTCTGTCTGTTATGTTTTCACGCCTAAACCGCTGAACCGATTTTGATGAATAACCAATAGACATGCGGGCGGAGCCGCGGGCAAAAGCTAGTTATCTATACATTTCAAGAGTCTAATTGTTGCCGTTATTAATTTCGAGCAAAAACGAGCTTAAAAAATCACGTCTGTTGTATGAGGGCTCCTTTAATGTTTATTTAATTTTAATACTAATACCCATCTGTCCTGTCCACTATAACGCCATTTACCGAAAAGACACTGAACTGTAAAGTAACTACTCCTGCATCGCGATATAGAACTTCTCGCGCCGATTAACATAATATACAACTTCCTAACATCAACATGTTCGGCATGATCACCTCACCATGTGGAAGGGAGGGAGTATTCTTCCCTTTGTGTTGGAGTGACATGATGTTCGTTCTTCGCCTACTAATAACATTTATTATTATGGAAGCGCATATAAAATCTAATGATTATCAAGTAAGCATGTTGTTATACCTTCCATAAGTTCAGCATGGTCCCATATCCTCATAGAGCCGCCCACGATCTCGCCAACTCCCGGCATGAGCACGTCCACCGACTCAGTGAGTCGCCTGTCGTCCTTACACCGCGGCATATAGAATGACTTGATTTCCGCCGGGAACTTGCACAACATTATTGGCACGCCAATCGCATCTGTCATCTTGCGTTCTGGCATTTCGGGAATGTCCTGCAAAATTTAACATATACATATTAGTATTTAATGATCATTGGTCTGGTGGTTAGCGTATGCAACTGCTAATAAAGAGGTGACGGGTTCAAATCCCGGGTCGGGTCAAAAAGTGTTTTTGGGTTTTTCTTAGGAAATTCTTAATAGCAGCCCGGAGTTTGAAAGTTTGGCGGTGATTCTCGCCCGGGCCTCTTTTTAGGGTAGTTTTACAACAATAAACGCGGGTAAGACCGAAGACTCAGCTAGTAATAAACAGCTAGACTGATAGAATTATTTTTTGTAAATACATACATATTAAACATGTATAACACTCAACCTTCGAAACAAATCTCTGTAGACACTACAAACATTTGGTCAGATCCAGGATTTGAACCCAATACATCAAGAACAGCAGTCGCTGCGCTACCGAGGCAGATATAAGACTTACCTCCCCAAACTCGTAGAAAGAACCATCTTCCTTGGTGATGTTGTGTTCACGCAAATAGTCAATAGCTTCCGGATACTTCATGCGTTTGAATGGCCTCTCTGGTTTCTGTGAATTTAATAGTACATATTCTATTATTTTCTTTCTCCAAATAATATTGCATATGGCAAGAAAATGATCATATCTTAAATGATCATTATCTAACATTTCAGTTTTATGTCCTACAGACTGCAACCTTACATGGTTGATGGGGAAACACACTTGATATATATTATTAAAATAATTTCAACATCAATTAATAATATCCCAGGCTAGGGTCTCCTCTTAAGAGAGGGTTAAGGCTATACGTCCCTACGCTGGTCGAGTGTAAACGTGACCTCGGAATCACGGAAGCGCTCATACCATATCATGATACAAACGGTCACTCATGTAGTTACTGACCGCGCCGTAGTTGCTTACCCTAGGTGATTGTTTCTAATCACCTAAGGCCACTTGCCTGTGAGCACTTCACTTATATTTAATTATTTTAGTTTAGTACAATACAAGACAGAGGGCGTCGCCTCGATGCCACAGATTATATATTAATTCAATTATACAGGCTAACCACGTTCTTAAAGAATCATGCTTCACATTATGTTGGAGTTTTAAGCCAGCCAAAGGGACTAGACTCTGTCTCATGGCAAGCCTCATGCTTGCCAAGATAGAAAAAAGAAAAAAAAATTGTATGTACTAGCCATGTTGTTTATCTGAATAAATGTTTTTATAACTATTATTATTATTATATTATAATCCAAGAGTAGTGCTCGCCATGGTGTTGATCACCATGCTACATATCTGCAATATGTAGCTTGGTGATCAACACCATGGCGGCCTAGTGAGATTTCTGAGTGTGCTTCTGCTAGTGAGCTGCTTTGGTCAGATTAATATAAAAAACTAAAGTAAGTTAGGTTTAAGCCCAAAATCTAGCAGAGTGGTGTACAATGGGATAGGCCTATGTCCAGCAGTGGACATTATGATGAAGTTAAGTTTATCATAAAACAACGCAGGTCAGCAGACCATAATTGAGGAGCCATAGCGTCTTTTCTAGATACACAACAATAATTTTTAGCGGCGGGAAATCTTTATACACAGAAATACAATCGCACACATAACAATTAAAACACAACACAATATTACACACATATTCTGTGACACAAATGTGGATTAGCAAGCTGAAGTGGCAGTGGGCTGGTCATATTCACAGAACTATTGAAGGTTTCTGTAGAAAAGTTCTGGAGTGGAGACCGCGACTCGACAAACGTAGTGTAGGACGCCCAACAGTGTATAGCGTGGGCATATTTGTGTTTATGCTTTGACAGAAGGGAGCGCCTGCGTATGGCTACTACCTACCTTGTTGCTCTATGGAATATATTTCACATTAACTACGAGGGTACATTCCTGAACTATTTACCTTGAAGTTGGGGTTGAGCTCATAAACGAGGTGACCATCGGGAGAGGCTAACACACGTTCCACGACATCAACTACTAAGTCCTCAAGTCTGTCAAGAAGTTCCTCAAATGTGATGAACGGACATTCTGCTTCTACGTGACTGTATCTGTAACATGAAAAAAAAAAATATTGAAATTTTTTAATATAATTTATTCTAGTTTTTACCCGCGGCTACACCCGCGTATATTACGGTTATAGCGGTAATTTTAAACCTATGTTCTTAATTACAATTTTAGTTTTAAATAGCTAGAAGCATGTAACTGTGTATTTTTAGCAATACTCCAGATCAAATTAAATTATATTTTGTGTTTTCCTAAAATATGTATAATTTCGAGACACGTAACACACAACGCCATCTAGCTTCAAATTAAGCAGAGCAATCAAAGCTAGATTGACTGATAGAATACACATGTCATACTTTTTTTAACCTTTGTTGTAAGGAGCATCTACTTACAACCTTTGTTGTAAGTAGATGCTCCTACTATGTTGTACCCACTGAGGCTGTTGTTTTTTTTTTTTTTAAATTAGCTTATGTTCTAATTTTTAATCACTATAATTTGCATCAGTCCTCTAACATGGTGTATAGTATATTAGTGGCAGCACCTTACCCCCATATCAGGTTTATAAACATTAAAACTATGTAAACATTGGCGATTTGAAAGGAGTGGCGAGTTTTTATTGCCATGTCCTTTTCTCCGGCTCTACCTATTGTTTGCGAACATGGCATAAATGTACATGTAGAATCTTGACCTGTCACAAGAGATGTATTGCATCCTAAGTGAATAAAGAATTTTGAATTTGAATTTGACAACACCTACATATTATACCATAGAAAACATCTAAACTGTGTAACAAATATCTGTAGATCATACCAACATTTTATCCGACCCAGGATTTGAACCACGAAACCTCAAGCACATCCGTCGTATACTTGAACATTGCGCCAATGAGGCAGTTAAAATCTTGTTTTTTTATGTAGATTACGTATATATTTTCAGATGAATATTGTAAAAAACTGTTAGGTAATTTGATATTTCATACAGAAACTATAATTTCATTTATTTGTATAGATATATCAGAACAACACAGGCTAGTAGCTATTGCGGTTATAATTAACTTAAACGCAGACGGAGCCGCGGGCGAGAGCTAGTTGTGGATAAAAAAAAAATCTTTTAATCACAACTGGCTATTGATCTGATGATTTATTTAACACTCACTCCGCAAGATGTCTTCTAGTCCTGGACTGTTCAGCGCGGTACGACTGAGCGATGGTGTATACGTCTCCCAGCGTCGCCAGGCAGGTCTCCAGGTACAGCTGAGAACTCTGCGTCAGGTATGCCTCTGCACTACACACATAACCAAACAGTTTTAGATTTTTCATCAACGATAAAGGAAATAATAAATATTTAGGACATCTTACACACAACGCCATCTAGTCCCAAATTAAGCAGAGCTTGTATTATGGGTACTAGACAACTGTTTATAAATACATAACTCATTTTTTTATAAATACATACATATATTATTTTACATGGAAAACACCCAAACTCCGAAACAAATATTTACAGATCACACAAACATTTGGTCCGACCTGGAAATCGAACCTTAAGCACAGCAGTTGCAAACGCTACTACTGTAAAACAGAGGCAGTCAAATTATGATAAAAAATTAAGAAAAAAAGTTAACTTAATGTCAACAAAAAATATATGTATATCAAGAGCAAAATAAGGAAATGTCGTATCTCGAACAAAATGATTTTTAGATGAAAATAGCTTGAAACTTGAAGTTTAGATTGAGAGAAATGTCTTTCAAATATATATATTTTATCTTTATTACGCTACGAGTTATGAATTTTTGAAATAGTCTTACGGTTGTTGTAAATATTTCTTGATACGGCATTTCAGCTTCCTACCGTGGATATGTATAATTTTATCTTTATATAAATAATTCTTGTGTGAGTGTGTATGTCACTGAACTTCTCTCAAACGACTGGACCGATTTTGATGAAATTTTTTTGTGTGTGTTCAAGGGGATCTGGGAATGGTTTAGATTCGCACTTGGACGCGGTAGGTGGCGCTGCGATCAAGTTCTGGAATTTTAAAGTTGGGCGGTACGAAGTTCGCTGGGTCATCTAGTATTATATATTACAAAAACGGCTAGTCTAACAGAATTAGCCTCAGCCGTAAGAAATATATTAATGGAGTAGATGGGTCCCGCGGTTGTATTTGAAGCGGGTAACGCCGCGGGGCCAAGCTAGTCTTAAGTTGCATTACATTATTCCTTGTATCATCAGCTATTTGTTAGTGAAAAACCCGTGTTAATCAGTACAGCCGTTCCAGAGACAGAAAGATAAATTTCAAAATATCTGTTAATAAACTCTTTTGCAAAAAAAACGGGCACTAAAGCAAAGAACTATTTTATAGTTACTATTTGTTTGTTTGACAATTTTAGGTATTGTTATCCTCAGAATTTTATAAATTAAATAGGAAGGAATAGTTTTCATCAGTTTTAGCATAACATTTTGGTTAAATTATTGAGAAATAATGTTTAAGCTCAAAACACTATTAATGTACCTGCTCGCTAAATAAAAATGAAACGCGTTAATTTCTTTGTTTTTATTGAATACATTAAAAGCAGATAAAAGTTTAGTATTGAGTGTGACCTCCTCTTGCTGAAATCACGGCTTGCATTCGTCTGGGCATGCTAGCGAGTATATCTTTTATGGTTTCTTGGGGAATACGTTCCCACTCCGCGGTAATCACATTCTTTAGCTCTCTGATGGTCTGCGGAGCCGGCTACACTGATCTCACTCGTCGCTTCAGAACGTCCCAGACAGTTCAGCTCTATGGGATTGAGGTCCGGACTTCTAGCTGGCCAGTCCAAACGACGAATTCCGACTTCTAGCATATACGCTTCCACATCGCCAGACCGGTGGGCGCGAGCGTTGTCGTCCATAAAAATTGAGTTTTCACCTAGAGCGGTTAAAGCGGGTTGTGCATAAGGAATTAGAACTTCCGTTATGTATCGGTGTCCAGTCAGTGTACCGTTTTCGATGAAGACTAACTCCGTACGATCCATAGAATGTATTCCTGCCCAAAACATAATAGAGCCCCCTCCATAAGGTGTGATTTCTTCAAAACATGCCTCTGCAAAGCATTCTCCTCGTCTACGTAGCACTCGCCGACGTCGATCTTCACCATGCAGAGATATCCTGGCTTATTCGGAGAACAATACCCTATCCCAGTCTTCATGAGTCCATGACACACAATTTCGAGCGAAGCTAAGCCTGGCAACTCCATGTCCACGGAGTAATTTAGGGCCGCGTGCCGGGCGATGACTGTGTATATTAGCAGCGAGAAGCCTCCTCCTGACCGTCCATAGACTAATTTGCACATTTCTTACTTCTTCGAGTCTGTTCTTGAGGTCCACATAAGAAGATTTGCGATTTCTCAACGCTTGACTAACTAGAAAACGATCATCCTGTGGTTCGGTACATGTCTTTCTACCAGAACCAAGCCTTCTCTTGACGGAACCGGTCTCTTGATAGCGCTGCCAGGTCCTTTGAACTGTCGACCGACTCACATTTAGCCTCTGAGCCACGAAGCATTGGCTGAAACCTTCGTCAAGCAGCGCAATAATTTTGCTCGCTTTTATCACTTTATCTACCATTTTTGAGATTGCTAAACAGCAATAACAATACTTTTAAATGTCAAGGACATCAGATAATTTAATAAAAATTGACAAAAAGTTAATTAGAGTCGATATTAACTATAGGGAATTCACGCCACTAAATGTAGTTTTAAGTTGTTTTCTTTAAAAACCAGGCTCAGTCAAAAATTTGAATTTGGAAGGTACTCTTATAAACATTATGGCACTTTTATAACTGGCCAGTAACATGTTCAAATGATTAAAACCTTTTTGGTATTTTATTTTTTTCAGTCAGGAAGAAAAACAAAACCGCCCGTTTTTTTTGCAAATGAGTGTATTTGTTTAAAATAGGCACTGTTAATACTTCTATATGTATTCAGTGTAAAACTGTTCAATTTATTTTTTTATAATTTTGCCTAACAAAGTAACTCTAATCTGCCTGATGGAAAGCATGAGCAGAATCCAGGAGCAGGGGCCACCGTGCTCATCGGGAGCAGGGGCCACCGTGCTCATCGTGAGCAAGGGCCACCGTGCTCATCGTGAGCAAGGGCCACCGTGCTCATCGTGAGCAGGTGCCACCGTGCTCATCGTGAGCAGGGGTCACCGTGCTCATCGTGAGCAGGGGCCACCGTGCTCATATGCTCATTTTACAAAACAGACTCTTCAATTTATTAGTATAGTTGTATAGAGTTACCCGAAGTAGCTGAACTTGAAGAGTGTGCTGCCTCCCTCGCACTGGGTCTGCACCAGCGTGGGCGGGGTCACCTCGGTGTAGCGGCGCGAGTAGAAGTGCTCGCGGAAAGCGCGGATCACCGCCGCCCGAGCGCGAAGCACCTTCGACGTGTTCTCGCCACGAATCATTATGTGCCTAATGTACATTGGATTAAGGTTTACATTATGTTTTACTTAATGACGCTCACCTATCGCAAGTACATTAGGAAACCTGAATAAATAGCACAGTGTTGTAACCCTACAACAATTACTGCGGGTAGCACCGCAGGGCGCAGCTAGTTATCAAATAGTTAAAACTACGTAACCTGAGGTACTTCTTATAAGATCTTCTACCTGCCAGGGAAAATTAATACAAAATCAGTTCAGCCGCTCCAGAGATTAGATCGTCCGTGTGGTGACGGATTAAGAATACAGAGTGTCACCACCCCTATTCATCCCGCGGGTGTCGTAAAAGGCGACTAAGGGATAAACTACGCAAGACAACATCGATGCACAGAGAAGGAAAACTTGAAACCAACCCTATACCAACCCGTCTGGCCAGCGTGGTATAGTAGGCCAAACCCTCCTTTCTAAGGAGAGGCCTATGTCCAGCAGTGGACTGTTAGAGGCTGTTGATGATGATGATGATGCTCCAGAGATTAGCCGTAATAGTCAAAAAGATTAAAAATAGGTTTAGGCTATAAGGCTAAGCACGCACTACGATTTTTTTCGTTGCGATTTTTAAAGTGCGAAATAATATCGCAAACGACAATCGTTTCTACGTGCACTACGATGTATTGTCGCTTGTTAAATACTGTGACACCACGAAAGACGGGAGTGTACATAGAAACATGGATTTACAAAAGAAAGCTACTCAATTCTACGTAACAGAAATTTGAAGAAAGAGTTAAAAACCAAATGTTACTGGGTCCATCCTTTGAGAGCATTAACACCTATTAAAGGCCTTTTTTACATACGGTATAATGATTTTCATATAAATGATAAAGAGTTTTTTTTGGATATTTTCGATTTCGCATCTGCAATTCCAAATCGCAAACGATTTATTTTTGTAGTGCGCGGATTGTAGTGTTTTTCCATTGTTCACAGATTTGCAATATCTTTTCGCACCGAGTTTTAATCGTTGTGCGCGCTTAGCCTAAGCATCATATGTACATACTTTCAATTGCATTTACTGAAAAGCTGTTAATTTTAAATTACAAAAAGAAAATTAATTTTTAGTATAGGTTTATAAATTGTGAAACGAACCTGTTATCAAGCTGAACGTCAGGTAGTGCTTCCTCGTTAAGAATAGCATCAGCGCCACCTGGCGGCGCGAGACCGATCAGTTCCCAATAGTCTACAGTCAGCTCGTGGCCACCGGGTGCCTACAACAAAAAATACAACTGTTAAAAGCACGAAAGGACCGGCTGGGATACCCTCACCAATGATCTCACTATGCCACCAAAGTTTTGATCAGCCCAGATCATTAAGTACAGCCCAACCATGCTGGTTAGACTTAAAATGAGAATGTTTGAGTTTTTAAATGAATGAGAAGGCTTCTACTTATGCTTTCCATCAGGTAGAGTTATTTTAGATCACATAAAAAATAAATAAAACATAGTACCAATATGAACTACGTGTTGTTAACGTGAATGTTAACATTTTTGTATCGTATTCTTGAAATAAACATTATTATTATTATTATCAAATTCGGTTCAGTGATGAGAGGCATGAATAGCGTGTGTACGAAAACAAAATAATTTAAAAAAATCATTAAAAAAAAAAAAAAGTTATGAACAACCACAACTGGCTAAGTGATGTCAGGACAAGACACGTGACTAGTAATTCACTTATCGACATAACTTCTGTTGAGTTTTGATTAAACCTGATTAACTAGCCAAATTGAAATGAGAAAATTAACAAATGGTTTAGAATGACGTCATATTAGTGCTAAGTGGTCAAAATAAAATATCACTAAATACTATAAAATAAAGTCCTCAGCGTCGTCTGTCTGTTCGCGATAAACTCAAAAGCCACTGCACCGTTTTAAATGAAATTTTGTACCGAGATATTCTAAAGCCTGAGAAAGGACATAGGCTTCTTTTTACCGCGATGACAGACATAGATGCGGGCGGAGACACGGGCGAAAGTTAGTTAGCCAATAATACACAGAAGGCCTTAACGATTGTAGAAAGAGACAACTTGGCTTAACGGGCCGATTCCTAAACATCCTATGTTAAATTTAAAGTAAAACCTCACCATTTTCCCTTCAGGCACCACTTCAAGTTTGCCATAAAGCGTGACAGAAGACTCAGTAGACAGTACTAAGGCGTTATAAGTCTGGCAGAGAACACCATGAAGAACACACTGCAAGTAGCCAGTACCATCTCGTAGCGTAAGGAAAGCCAGAGAGCGTCCTTGCCGTCGAAGGCGATGTACCCAGCCGCGGACGCAAATGCGCTCGCCTCGGTTGTCTACAGCTGAAATAATACAGATTTATTTAGGGTCATGCAGTATAATAATAATAATAAATATTTTGGACATCTAACACACAACATCGTTTAGTCCCAAACTAAGCAGAGCTTGTATTATGGGTACTAGACAAATGATATAAATATATAAACTTAACATTTTTAAATACATACATATTATATAAAGAAAACACCCAAACTCCAAAACAAATATTTGGATTACACAAACATTTGGTTCAACCCGGGGTTCAAACCCAAGACCTCTTGATCAGCAGTTGCATACGCCGACCACTAGATCAACAAGCAGTATAGTTATGGATTAAACACTCAATAATTTTAATCTACATTTGTATGGTCTTAACCTTCTCCTGCCGAGCCCAGCAGTGGGCTTGGTGGCATTACGGGTTGTTGATGATGTTTATATATGATGATCAATTTAATATCATTAACATTAAAAGCAGACTTGTTGTAAATAAGGTAGTGAAGTCGCGCGGATTTCAGAAGGAATGGGCCGGTTCGACAGTGTCGGTACTTCCCTCAAACAGAATACAATTTTTTCGAGGAAATTTTGCAAATAAAAAACAAGTTAACAAATTGTTATACTTTTTCAATGTGAAAAATACTTATTTATGTAATTGTTCCACAATATTAATCAGAAAATTTATTTCCTCTTAAAAGGTAAACAAACAGGGTGAGGTTATTCATGCTCTACAGAATTTCTAGTATATAGATACAGGATGCATTACAGCAGAAGAAATGTAATAATTTACAAGACCCTG
Source organism: Phragmatobia fuliginosa (assembly GCA_932526445.1). Classification (NCBI taxonomy): domain Eukaryota; kingdom Metazoa; phylum Arthropoda; class Insecta; order Lepidoptera; family Erebidae; genus Phragmatobia; species Phragmatobia fuliginosa. The sequence continues at coordinate 13,188,868 of OW052076.1, read as the reverse complement.
TAAGATTAATTTACAAATAAAATTGAAATATCTGTTTGTAACTTCAATAGTAAAAGAAAATTATGTAATAAAGAATTCACTATGGTCTGTTTACTGTTATATGATAATATAATATTACTTAAGTTATATTAAGTAATGTTAGTCAAACATTATATAATTATGTTTGAGTTTAATGGATCTTTGAATATTTCTATACAAATTATTAAAATTGGAGTCGTATGTAAATACTTGGGACATCTTACACACAACGCCAAGATGGTATTTATCATTATTTTTTTTTTAAAAAGAAACTGTTAATTTTATATTACATACAGATGCTTACATTTTTTTTTTCTATATGACACACACAAATAATGTGTCATTTTATTGGTAAAAGAATTTCCAAAATCTGTTCAATAGGCCCCTACAAGTCATAAACTCACACACTTTACCTCTTCATAATATTAGTATAGAAGTTTAGATCAATAACAATTGTATGTATGTATTAGTGCAATAGTTGCAATACTGCATCATCTTTTGCATCATTTTATCAGGGCAAAAAAGTTCTTGGATTTTTCTAATAAGAAATTCTAAATAACAGCCCGGAATGGAAGTTTGTCAAACATTGACAAACTTCCATTCCGGGCTATTATTTAGAATTTCTTATTAATTCTATTAATTCTAAATAACAGCCCGGAATGGAAATTTGTCAATGTTGCATGCCCCTGTCTCAGAGAGCATGTTAAGCCATCGGTCCAGATTTTTATATATATTTATCGCAATTATTATTTGAAAGTCAGTGCCCCTTAATATACTAACAACTAGTTCAATCTTCAAATATCAGTTCACCCTTAGGAATATCATTCCGATGCCAGTTGTATCACATAAAAACTGATAATTCAGGTAAAACCGGTTGAACTAGTAACCAACCCCTAATACATTTGGGGATTATAAAGGCTAGAAAGAAAAAGATTACATCATCTTTTTCTAAATTTCAGATTTACTATTTGCAACTAGGCCATATTTTTACACATTTATAGCTTACTAAGAAAATAATATTAATTAGAGATTACCTGAAATACAAATATTGTTCAATTGGAATGTCTTATTTTATATTTATTACACTTACATTTATCAATTTTACAAAATCTATGATGATTTAGACTTTTGCAATCTAGTAAGACTTAATTATTCTTAAAATTATTTTTATAGAGAAACCTCCATTTGAAAGAGAGGCCATTTGTGTCGAGGAGTGGATGGTCCTACTTAGGACATATACCTCTAGAATTCTAGACTAATGTGACACATAACTATCTAGTCCCAAACTAAGCAGATCTTGTACTACCATGATATAATTCTAATAAATAAATATTTAAGTACTGTATCTCTATACCATTTTGTAAGTTTTTTTTTTAATTTTGAGGCATATGGTTTAAAAAAAATTAATTTCATGATCTTTATATACAAATATCCAGTATTCCAAATGTGGTATGCTTACATCAAGCTCATTTGTTTAAAAACAGCCAGTTTATTTTATTAAAAATTACTTACTTTCAGATATCTTGATTACTTTGGCCTTTGGTAGACTGGGATCCTGTTCTATGACAATCTTTTTAGCCTCCTCCATGTTTTGTTGTCTCTTTTCATTTGTTTCATCCTCTGCCTTGGCTTTGTCAGCAGCCTTATAGTTTTCTCTTACCCAAATCTTGGTAATTTTTTTCAACTGAGATTTAGCACAGACATCATACACTTTGCCTTCCTCTTTTGAGTCTACATAAATTGTTGGAAAAGGCTCCTTTCCTGCCTTACGCATAGCCTGCAAGATTGTCTTAAAAGGTTTGTTTTCTGTTCCATCTCCAGTTTCGTCGCAACCTTTTTTCTCGGAAGTATAAATCTCACCTGAAAACATATTTCTCTTTAGAACTGCATACGTGTAGGATTAGGTTAGAATATGGAACAACAACACTTACCTATAGAAAGGTTTTCCATTGTGAATAAGTACTATAACGACTACCGTTTAATTAGTAATATCAGCAAAGGTGAGCTTTTTTTGATTCCATACAGGAAAAAGTGAAAAATTACGTCCACACACCTTTCACTGCGCTAAATACACCGGCAAACTAAAGTTGCCAGTTGCCAAAATTGCCAAATGCCAATCTTAGCAACTAAAAGATATGTATAGAAATTGACCTATAAAATGTCAAACATAAAGTTCAACTTTAAATGTTTGACATCATAAAATAGACGTAAACTCTTAGAAAATTATATATCTACTACTAGTTGACCCAGCGAACTTCGTACCGCCCAACTTTAAAATTCCAGAACTTGATCGCAGCGCCACCTTCCGGGTCCAATTGCGAATCTAAACCATTCCCAGATCCCCTTGAACACATACAAAAAATTTCATCAAAATCGGTCCAGTCGTTTGAGAGAAGTTCAGTGACATACACACTAACAGAAGAATTATATTTATAAAGATTAAAATACTTAAAGAAGTTCTACACGGTTGAAACCGATTTCCAACCACCCTGACCTTGATCGAAAAAGGATCGTGTAGAAACGGAACCGATGTCCTACCACCCTGATCTTGATCGGAAATGGATCGTGTAGAATTCGTTTGTCCGATCAATAGTGGGCGGAGCCGCCGGCTAGGTAGGTTCGTTGGTTGGTCGGCGGCGCATCTCGCTTCAGGCTGGAACTCTGTCGACCAACGCGAGCGCCTCAGTGTGCGCTGGGCAGGAGTCGCGGACGCACTTAGCACGTCCCGTCATCGTGTGTTGCAATGAATACGCAATGTTCGCGTGTTCAACAGATAATTATTATGTTTACTTCTTATTTTGTACGAAATTTACCAATTAAGCTCATTTAACAAGTCAGGCATCTATATGATCTATAACTCAAGAACTAACACTATAACTCAAGAACTAACACTGTAACTTTTATTACTACCTACTTTACGTTACTATTTTCGGATATGTGCTATTCTGATATATAAGTAGTAGGATAAAATAGTATAAGCAGGGCCGTCTTAACCTATTCGAGAGGCCCCGGGGCACACAAGAATTAGGGGGCCCTTTTGGAAAGTAAGAAAGAGAATTATACTAACATCTTTATACTATGAACATTTATTATGGGTAGATTGTATACATTAGGCGCTCATAGCCAAGTTGCCCTAGGTGATTAGAAACAATCAACGAGGGTAAGCAACGCCAGTACGGTTAGCACCTGGATGGGTGACCGTTAGTGGCATGTTACCATTATCCTCTCCGTGATTCGGAGGTCACGTTTAGCAGTCGGTTCCGGTTGTTACCATAGCATAAAAGTCGTGAAGCTTAGTTGTAGATCTCAAATAAAAAAATCGTGTTACCAACCCCTCAATATTTTTCATAGAACTATTTAATCTAATACCCTACAGGATGGGGTAGATGTGAGGAAAAAAAACATCCCCACTTTACGAGTAGGGGAGGTACCCCAAATAAAATATTTTTCTGCGTGACTTTGTCGGCGTGATAGAAACATCATATTCATGCAAAGTTTCATCTTTCTAGCGCTAACCGGTTAGTGCTAGAAAGTTAAATTTTATTCAAATAATCTTGTTTTTATTTAGACATTTTCAATATTCTACTCTATTGTCAATTCGATCTACAAAAAGTATCAATTATTACACCATGCAATTTTAATCTGGCATCATTAAAATATAATATTAGATATGCAATAAAAGAAAAAAAGATTATTAAACAATATAAGAATGACATGATCATCTGCTGAATTGTGATTTGTGCCACATAATATTTTACATAAATTTTTCACTAAACTTATAAGATCGAAAATCACTTATTCAAAACTCTAAAAGCCAACCCTCCCTCTAAAAGCCAAAACGGCTGGCTCAAAAAAACATAGAAAAATTCTTGATAGTAGTCCATATACTGAATTTTCAAGGAAAACTATAGCGGTTTTGATAACTTTTTTATTTCAGGAGTAACCTAACTGTGAAATAGGCTTATTTGGATAATTTCGTATGAAAATAGTGAATTATTAATTAAACATGTAAAATTTTGAAAATGAAATCAAACAATTGTCAATTGAACACGATTTTATTTTAATTTGAATCCTCTAAAGATGATAAAACAAAATTAAAAAAAGTTTACAACGACAATTGATAGGTAGCGTTATGCAAATTTTTGAATCAATGCAATTTATGGTTTCGTTACAACAGGTTATTTAAATTTATTCCTAGTTAAACTAACAACCGTATGCGAGCGCCATCTAGTGAGAATACCTTGAAAGTACTTGTAAGTCTTGAATTCATTTATATATTTAACGATCTATTCAAATGAGTATTATTCATCAGAATCAAGAATCCGTAAAATATTAAGGTTATTGTAAAATCGATCTTTTGATTTTTTGAGAGACAAGGAAACATCGTGAGTAGGACTGAAGTCAACTCGGACCAACGAACATACGAGTGGGCGGAGCCGAGCGGTTGGTCGGTCGGTTGAATCGTGTAGAAGCCGTTCCAACGCTGTTTGTGTGTGCGTGAGGTTGGTTGAGTCGGAGTCGTTTCCGATCGTGTATTCGGCGCTTTATGAAAATATCCTCCTTTGCATGGTAGGCATATATACAATTGACATCCATATAAAATTTGTCTATGGACTCTATGTCAGTGTTTCCACTTTCATTTTCCATTTTACCCTAGTTTCTTTTGAATTTATCCCTAAAATTCAATAAACTACTTTCATAAATCCATATAAGGAACATAAATTTAATACAGAAAATAAATCAGCATATTACTTATTTAATGTAGGTATATATAATAACAAACAGTGATGCCCACAGAAGATCATACATCTACAGGATTAGAATTCTTGGAAGTTGACGCATTGCTTTTATATTCTTTTCGTCGAATATGGTGCTTGATTATTATTTCCTTCCATTTAATATCGTAAGAACTTAAACTTGAATAAATGATGCCACTAGTGCCACTACTACTCCGCATTACAGAAATAACGTCAAACATATCAAATCAAGAACCTACACATTACAATACGACCAATTAGACGAATAGCATTTATTAGCTTTAAACGCTGTGGTATATAGTCGGATTTTTAATTAGACGAAGCTACCTGACAGTAGCTAATGTCACTTAGTAAAATAATGCTGCCATATTTAAAGTAATAGTGATGCGTTCAGTTCTCATTCAATCAGATGAATGAACAATGAGTGTGAATAGTTAATCATTTCGAACTATAAAAGAATATTATATCTATTTAAGAATGAAATTGTATAAAAGTGCTCTGCTATAAGATAGGTACTAGTAGTATGTAACAACAATCAGTTTTTTGACGGCTCAACGCCGCGCATTATGTTTTTTGACCCAAAAAACAACCATCCTCTTATTATATTTTTATTAAATAGATAAATTAATTTAAAAAGAAAGACGAGAATTCCTGATGTTCAAATGTGCTTTGATCAAAAGATTTTTTTTTATAAATATTTAAACCATAACATGAAAAATACCGGAGAGAAATACAAACAATGTTATTTCAGGATCTAATTTTTTACAGCTATATCTTGTTTTAGTTGGATTCAAAACCTTGATAAATAACTAGCCTGAAATAGTACCAGTAATGCAAAAAAAACAAATCCTAATCATCCAGGATCTTTAAGTTACAAGCTTCTCGATTTTTCTACTTTTTTCTTTGGTTTTAGGGTTGATAGAGATATTACTCGTCTGTGGGCAAAGGCAAAGTAAACAGGAAGGGTATTGGCAGTATACATGTCAATAAATTTCACTCTAGTGTTTAAATTACTGAACATCAATAGATTTGCTCTATTGTTTTGGTTTGTTTGTTTGTTGTACTTTCTTGCACTTGTGTTAAAAATAAACGAATCGAATTCAGTGACAGACAGACAGAAAATTTTGCCTATTTATACAAATTTTTAAAAAGAATAAATTGTGAAAGTCGGATGTAAAAATTAAATCCTCACAATCTTCAAAGAGATCATTTACATCATCTGGTTCATTTAAATCTGATGTTGGTATTTGATATGGTTGGATCAGTTCTAAAGCCCTCACTGGTAGTGGCTTACGGTCTATATTTTGTGGCCTCTTCTTCATTCTTACATCAGAAATGTAGGGGTCAGACGACACAATTGCCCTGTTAAATAGATCTGTCATGTGTTATTCGCGGCCTGACTTTCTAACATGGTGTTCCCGGTCATATCTCTAAAATTTATTTCTAGATTCACTAGTCTGTCCAGATAGCATGCCTATTGGAAGCGCCGAATTTCTTATGATCTCTTTACCTCAAACCAATATTTTATGTAGAGTTACTGTCATCGGATACCAAGGATATTCTGTTACGTATCTGATGGCTGAGGCGCTATGCACAGCTTCATAATTTGCCACTCACATACCAACAAGGAGGTTGGCACCCTCTTGTCCTCCTTGCATTAAGTCAGCTGGTCGGAGCCCAGATTGACATCCCTCAACAGGTTGGGTTAAATCCTGTTGAGGCAAAGTGGCAACATGGGTCTTTGACGGCTCCATGGTGCTTCACCCCCTTTCCTCCAAAATAAATGTTTAGGTATGCGGTTTTAACCAAAGTCTTACGAGGGCGGGCCCCTTCCCCATACCACATTTTTTCTTTCATTGGAAAATTCCGGCTTTGATGTATGTCAATGAAAACATGACATATAAGTTTGTATTGATAGAAAATACAAAAGAGTTCATAAACAACAAAAAATACTATTTTATAATAAATAATTATAAATAAAAAAGTATTTTTTGTTGTTTCTGATCAGAAATGTTTATGTTTTTAGAATTGAGGTTCTAGTGTTGATAGACTGAGTTATAGCAGACGTTCTTCATAGGACATGTTTTTCAAAGAGAAGACCATTTTAGTTACCCTTTGTTGTACTCTTTCCAACATTCCAATATCTTTTTTTAAATATGGATTCCATATTTGAAAGGCGAATTCCAGCAAGGGTCTAATGTACGTTAAATAGATGCTGAGAAATAATTCTTTATTGATAACATAGAATGCCTTTCTAATTATATACAATAGGTACTGAGTTTGCCTTCTTTGTTATCATTGTAATATGCTCATCCCACTTCAGTTTATGTGTTATGATAACTCCGAGGTTGTAACACCTTTTTTTAACCTTAATTTTACGAGATAATAACCCAGTATTCAGAATGGATTTTATGTATCTGTAGCGCCATCTTTGGTAAACCGTAACTATTTCTCCGCTGTCTGCCAACTGCATTTTTGATTTGTTTTCACTAACGAAGCGAGAGGTGGCGTTCATGTCATTTGTTAAATAAGGTTTGACCAAAAAAAGATCTTCAGGTCTATGGTAGATATTTAATCTGTGTTCTGGTTTGTCTTTGGAAATCGTATGATGTTGTTTTATTTTATAAGAGGGTTGGATTTTTATTCCAGAAAAGTCCTTGAAATAGAATATAAAAGCCAGTATTAGTTCCTCGAAGAGACCATTCTCTGTCTCTCTGTGAACATACTGTGATTCTGCCCGTCGTAATAAAAAGTTGTGAAGAAATCTCTGCTGATCTGTCCCGCTATTGAAGTGGTGAGAAATTGAATTCTTTTTTACTGTATTTCTTCGGTTTATTTGTTTGTGAGAATATTTGCTTAGGATGTTAATCTTTTTTCTAGGGTCCAAGGTTTTGTCCAAGGACTTGTCCAGATATCCGTCTAAGGATTTGTACATCGGTTTACTTGCTGGGCCTACAGTGTGGCAGTCTCGAGAGCCGCCTGTTCCGCGGTAGCACATCTCCTGCCAAAGAGGTTTTTCTTGGGCTCTGTGTGGGAGAACTAGCTCGCAGAGGCCTACGGCCTGAGGGCAGACCATCCGCACGTACCACGCTCTTCCTAGACTTGCCACAGGATCACGTATGGTTTTTATATAATCTAATAATCATATCTCTGGTTAATATCCTATTTTTGTTCACCGGTACGCGTACTCCGAGGACATACAATGAGGGACCCCAGGGACCACAGCGGGGTAGCCGTGTTCAATCGACTGACGCCTGCACGTCCCGGTCGAGCCCCCTTAAATCCAGGGAGGCTTAAGTGATAAACTTTTTATCGTCAACCCTCTAAATTAGATATAAGAATATAGGCTATAAGAATCTAAATTAGCTATAAGAATATATTTAAGATACTTGTTACTGTATTGTTTTAACTGAATTATAGATATGTGTGTGAACCTGAAATGTCTTTTCCTTGAAGAGTAACCTGACCGCCCATCTGCACACTTGCACACCCACATCTTTTCTTATCTCTTAGTTTTGCTTCGAATTTAAATTCTACTTTTGAACGGCGCCCTGAGCATCTCTTGTTCTACTGACTGTGTCGTCGGTGAGTGATTCCCCCTGGTAGGGCTAGGGCCTACTAAAAACCCCCCTTTACCGGGGCTAGGGGTTACAAGGTCTCTTTGAGAGTCCACTGGTTGTAATGGCACAGAATTAATTGTGTACTTGTGTTTAGGATTGTTTTTTAATTTTATTAATTAATTTTAATTTTATTAATTTTTATTAATTTTATTCATTCAGGAGTTTTTTCAATCATTCACTTTGTCACAACACTATTTTTATTTCATCAAAAACTGACAACACAGTAAACGTCAGTGGATATCGTCTAATTAAAAATCCGACTATAGTCTATCTATCACATTGATATATAAAAACCCTAGATGCACAGTCTCAAACAAAAGCGGCATACGAAACTGTCCCACTTAGTCATTGATGTATAAAAATATCAATGTGGGTAGTTTTAGTTATGCTATAAACATATCTTTTGCAAATTCAACCTTACGCGCATTGGTTAAAGTTTTTATTACAAAGCAGTGTACCATGACCAATCAAATTTTACTACCGAAGTTTTGAATAAGAACAGGGTCGTTTGGATTATGCGACTAAAATAAAAGGTTGTGTAATAGTCGTTCTCACACTGAAAAAGCGGCCATTGAAATTTGTCGTATTATTTGAAAAAGGAGCAATTGTGCTCGTATTTTATGAGGACGGTTTTGAGACGCTGAGTGTGTATCTTGGGTTTTTTAATACATCAATGATCTATCATTTACTTTACTACAGGGCTACCAGTATAGTCTTTGATTTTACCCCGAAATTCCCTAAGTCCCTGTATTTTTCAAATTGTCTTTAACCATACAAAATATCAGCTATTTGTCCCTAAAAAGGGAGAATTCCCTAAAAGTGGAAACACTGCTCTATGTAGACTTTTTATTTTTTTATTTATCATGTCCTATTTTATTGTTGAATAAAGCCAAGATTCGTTTCTAGGTACGTATCAATTTAAAATACGCTTACCACCAAGTGCCGATCCTTCCAAGAGAAAAAGTATATTTACAGCTTTTAAAGCGTGTGTGTGTATCTATACAAATTTACGAGAATACCATTTGGCGTGACTAACGAAGTAGCGACGTTTCAAAGAAGCCTACAATATGTCATTGACACCGAAAAACTCCAAGGCACATTAGCCTACTTGGATGACATTACTGTATGTGTTAAAGACAAGACAGACCACTACAAAAATCTCTAGAAATTCATGCAAGCTGCTGAAGAATACAAATTGACTCAATATGAACAAATGTGTTTTCGAATCGGAATCTATTAACTTACTCTGCTACACTATCCAACACAACGTTAACAAACCAGAATGACTCGATTGGAATCCCTACTAAATCTTCTGATCTCTACCAATACTGCTACTTTTAAGATAGCACCTTGATTTTTTGCCCATTGCTCACAGTGGGTAGTTAGCGTTTCTTCAAAAATAAGACCCTTGATTGATGCAACGTTTCCATTAACACAAGAAGCTATTAGCGCTTTCCAGAATATTAAACGAAACTGCTAATGCTGAATTTGATATGACATACAAAAATCAGCATTAGCAGGAATCGACGCCAACGAAACCTTTTTCGTTGAGACCGACGCCTCTGACTTTGCTATCGCAGCAACACTATCGCAAAGAGGGCGCCCTGTTGCATTTTTTTACGATCGCTCAATGACTCTGAAAAAAGACAACTGAAAATGGCGACACTTCTTAATAGAAAGACACTTCCTGCTCACCACTGATCAACAATCGGTCGCATTCATGTTTAATCAGATGCACTCCAATAAAATCAAAATTGAAAAGATAGAGAGATGGCGACTGGAACTGTCATGTTTCAAGTACGACATTGTCTATCGACCCGGCAAACAGAACGTAACAGCTGATGCACTTTTGCTGCTTCTAATTCGAAATTGGTAGCACTACATCGATCCCTTTGCCATCCCGAAATTACGCGCATGTTGCATTGGATCAGATCGAAGAACTTACCTTACTCTGTAGAGGACGTAAAACGTGTGACGGCTGTGTGGCGTCTCGTCGAGCTACGCGCACCGCTGTACCGCGCCACCCGCGCCTGCGCGAGCCCCGCGGCGCCCGGCGACCGAGAGTTAAAAATCGCTGTCGCTCGGTCGCGAGCGCCAGTCGATACAGCTATCCGACGGCGAACGTATCGACGAAAAATCGCTCTCATTACTTACGATCTCTGTAAAATTTAACTTTGTAAATTCTTTTGCTATATACTTCTTCTTACAACTCTTGCGCTGTTACTACTTTCTTTTTCTAATTGTATTGTCTTATCTATTAAACGGTGTACGACGTGAAACTTCTAGAAGAAATTTTATTTCACTGCCACCTTCCGAGCTTACCACAAATTGGTGATACCCGACGTGATTGAAGATCGTGATGCCTGACCCAAAAGGAGATGGATTTGGACCCGAAACCCTGCGCGTTGGAGTACGAGCCCCACCCTTTTGGCCGGAAGAACCAGGATTGTGGTTTGCCCAAATGGAAGATCAGTTTGCTCTCGCTAATATTACTACTTAGGTAGTAGAGCCACGCTGATTTCAGCACGAATGGGCCGGCTCGACCCGGCCAGTACTACCCTCACACAGAAGACCATCCTAATAATGACAGCATTCTTGCTGTCGTATTTCGTTGGTGAGTGTGAGACCGGAGGCCCAATCATTCTGCATCATTCTCCCGCCCTTCGAAGGCCGGGAGAATGATGCAGAATAATCAAACCAGGCTGCAAAAAAAACAAAAAAAAAAAAAAAAAAAAAAACTACCGACACCACAAAATTTTATCACATAATCGGCGTGCTAGACCACTGGTATATAGCGGAGGTAAAAGATATAATTACCAACCCTCCGGTAGTGGATAAATACGAAAAATTAAAAGCGGAACTTATAAAACGCTTGTCAGCTTCGCAAGAGCGGAAAGTAACACAGCTGTTAATGCACGAAGAGTTGGGCGATAGAAAACCATCACAATTTTACAGACACCTGCAACATCTGGCTGGACCGGCGGTGCCAGAAGACTTTTTGAGGACATTATGGTCTAGTCGGTTACCAAATAATGTGCAAACAATTGTTGCTTCACAGGCTGACCTACCCATGGACAAGATGGTGGACTTAGCGGACAAAGTCCACGAAATAGCACCTACAGGCGTACCTCAAGTAGCAAGTGCGACGGCCCCGGTTTCGTCTACCCTCATGGAAGGCATGGTAACACAAATCGCCGAGTTAACCAGGCAAGTGGCTTTACTTACCCAGCAAGTGAGTGAAACGCAGAGAACGCGACATACTCGTACCCGCCAACGATCTAGAAGTAGGACTAATAGAAGTAGGTCTACCTCGCGACCACGCCAACCACCTGAAGGCCACCCTTACTGTTGGTATCATTATATTTATGGCCCACAGGCGCAGAAGTGTCGACAACCCTGCCAATGGTCGTCGGAAAACTCAATGAGCAGTCGGAAATAGCGGTCTACGACTGCAATACCAACCCAGGCCGTATTTTCGTAACCGACCGACGTTCGAAAATATTATTTTTAATTGATACGGGTTCGGATGTGTGTATTTCCACGCTCCGCAGTTCGAAGACCCTGCACGACCACGAAATATGGCCTTACAGCTGCCAACGGAACCGCCATAAATACATACGGTCCGATACAATTAAACCTGGACTTAGGACTGCGACGTGCCTTTACCTGGAATTTTACCATAGCGGACATATCGAAACCGATTATAGAAATTGATTTCTTAAGTTTTTATAATCTGATTATAGATTGCCGCAACCACAGGCTGATAGATGGTACTACATCTCTCTCCGTTCCCGCATCATACCAGAGGGTACCAGACGACGTGGCATCCGTAAAGACGGTAGCTGGCACGACAGGATTTCACGAGCTCCTGCGTGAGTTCCCCGAGGTGACCCGACCTGAAGGTACTGTACGTGAGCCTAAACATAATACCGTCCACTATATCAATACTACCCCCGGCCCTCCGGTATCGAGCAAACCAAGGCGTTTAGACCCTGATCGCTTAAAAGGAGCTAGGAAGGAGTTTGACGACATGTTGGCCAATGGAACAGCCAAGCGATCAGATAGTCCATGGTCTTCAGCATTACACATGGTTAAGAAGAAAGATGATGGATGGAGACCGTGCGGCGATTACCGTGCTCTTAACGCTCATACAATACCCGACAGATACCCAGTAAGGCACATTCAAGATTTTTCACACCATCTAGCAGTAGTACAATATTTTCCAAAATCGATATGATTAAAGCATATAATCAAATTCCGATCTACCCACCTCATATACCGAAGACGGCGATTACTACTCCCTTCGGTTTATTCGAATTCCCATACATGACCTTTGGCTTACGTAATGCTGCGCAGACCTTTCAGAGGTTTGTGGACGAAATGCTGTCGGGATTAGAGGATTTTTGTTATGGATTTTTGGATGACATAATCTGTTTCTCTCCCAGTCCCGAGGACCACGAGGTACACCTGCGACAGCTGCTGAGTCGCCTACGAGAGTACGGAGTGCTGGTGAACGCATCCAAATGTGTTTGGGGACAACCTGAGGTGACGTTCCTGGGTTATCACGTTACTGCTGCCGGTATCCGCCCGCTCGACGTATTCGCGGACGCTGTCGTAAATCGTCGCGCTGTATGTGGAACAGAAGTCGCCACACTACCATCTAACGGAGACACAGCAAACTATGAAGTGATTGCCAATGCTAAATGTTCTTCCTAGCCTAATCCCAATGTTATTTGGGGTCGGCTACTAGTTTAACCTGTTTTACCAATTGAATGCCAATTTTGTAATTATTATGCAAAAATTGTCACGGGATTCACACCAATAAACTTTATATTACTAGAAAATAAAAAAGATTACAGGTAAATTAGCTTGGAGAAATTTTTGCGTTTGTAGTAGTGTATGGTCACGTGGCACCTGCGGACAGCGTAAACTGGTTTATTCTGGTTTGTGCGTGTTTCCACTTTCCACTATCAAGTGACGATTTTTTGCTTTAAATTGAAATATTTCGAAAACGGTGCGTCCTAGGCCAAAAATAACAAAAAATTTGACCCCCCGTAGACCCCCCGGAGTTTTAAACACATAGATGAAAGGAAAAAGAATATATAGATATATATCGGTCTCTCCTCTTTGAAGTTTCACTTCTATCGTGTGTGAATCGCACACACACCTTTTTTTTTTATAAAGTCAAAACCTTTTTCTTTAAAATAAAAACTTGTTTTTATTGAAAACAAAAATCAGAGTGATGCTAGGGGTAAGTATAAAATTAAATAGTAATGTTAGGATATCGAAACATTTTTGTATAGGCCAGAACGATATAATGGAAACGCGCTCTAAGATCTGAGTAATATACACACCACTACATATGCAAAAATTTCTCGAGAATAATTTCACTGTACAATAATAACACTTTATTAACTTTTATAATATCTCCTGATATCTAAAATGATGGAGTAACCTCAATATTAATTATTTACAGTGTTACCGATTTTGCGATTTTATTGGAACAGATGATTTTTTGATTGCCAATTTTTTTAATTAAAAAAATTTGCAAGGGTTTTCGAAACTATCCTGGACTAACTTAAATGTTATAATTTAGTCCAGGAAATATAATTTAATGATACCGACGCAACGGTTAAGGTTCAACAAACACAGAGATTAAGTAACTACATAATGTAGTGTGAACATTTCTGACAAACATTTTGTTTATAGTCCAGTCAATAAAAGCTTAACTTTGCCATTTTGGTTGAACACCTGCAACCAACGCCAAAATTTCCGTAAGTCTTCGTAGATTAATATACTAAAATTGCAGGGTGCTGCAATACCGGCAAAGGGTGCAAATACATTGCAAAAGGGTGCAAAAACAACTTTTTCGTCTATATCTCGCGATTGGCTGGAAAAATAAAAAAAGATCCTACTACAAAATTGTAGGAAATTAAATCCCCTACAAAAATTTGGAAACGTATTTTCGCGTATCTCTCATAGTTTTTGCACAAAATGCATTTAAAGGTGCAAAATTAAAAAAAAATTACTATTAATCTTTTTTTTTCATATTGAAGTGATACTACATGTTTCATTGGGATTCAAATGATATGTTTCTGGATTTTTTTTTATTTATTTACACCTTTTTTCAATTACCAAATAATCTTGGCAAAAAAAACATTTAAATTTTATTATATTCGACTGCCTCGTTGGTCTAGTGGTTAGCGTATGCGGCTGCAGATCAAGAGGTCTCGGGTTCGATTCCCGGGTCGGAATTCACAAATATTTGTTTCGGAGTCTGGGTGTTTCCTATGTATAATATGTATGTATTTACAAAAAAAAAGTATGTTTATGTATTTATATCAGTTGTCTAGTACCCATAACACAAGCTTTGCTTAACTTGGGACTAGATGATGTTGTGTGTCAGATGTCCAAAAAAAAAAAAAAATATGACTAGCTGACCCGGCACATTCGTACCGCCTCAGAATAGTCATTAAAACATTATGCTTAGTTATTAACTGCTACTGATAAATTGACAGCAGTGCCACCTAACGGGCCCCGGCCGGTACCGCCACAATCGCTTTGTTCCTGCATTTTAAATCTGTAATATCTTCAAAAATATTAATTTAAATTACATACTGTAAAGGGTCATATTAATCTATATTAGATGCACAAAGTATTTAAGGATCTATCTCGTAGGGTACAGGCAGCGTTTGCAATGTAAAAAATGGGTTTATTTACGACATCACATTAAAAACCTCTAAAATTATCAATGTTTCTCTACTTTTGTGCATGTATTATACATATAAACCTTCCTCTTGAATCATTCTATCTAGTAAAGAAAACGGCGTCGAAGTCCGTTGCGTAGTTTTAAAGATCGAAGCATTTATACGAACAGACAGAGAGTGGAAGTGACTTTGGCTTATACTATGTAGTGATAATTTAATTTTAGTTTGTTTTTATTCCATTGGATTCAGAGCAAAATAGCATTTGAAACGTATATTTGCAGTATATATTACCTCTCCATTTACCTGAGCAATTATAAATTTCATTTCAGGGGGACGTTTATAATAATATATCACTGGCGGAGAAAGAGCGTGGTATATTTTATATTATTCTTTCTACTACTATTCTACTCTTTTGTTCCCACTGATTCCAATTTTCTATATAAGAGTCTTCAATATAAGAGTGAATAGGGAGAATAAGACAAATATGAGACCCTTGCGCTCGACGTAAATAGTCCCAATCAAGATCTATAGGATAGGATCGAAAAATAGGACCCATGTGCTCGAATAAGACCTTACGTTTCCTAATAAGAGCGAAAGATAGAGATTTAGACAAAAATGAGAACCTTGCGCTCGACGAAAATAGTACCATTGAGAACACACACACATGCGCTTGTTTTTCGATCTCGCTGAGTGCAATGAGTAAGACTGCAGCAGAAAATGCGCAACTCACTGTTTGTCACTTACTGTCACTATACTCCAAACTGTCGTTTCAGGGATATTTTGTTTTTGTGCGTCTAACTGTCCTAAAGTGATATTTTGCAAAATAAACTTCACTGTTTTCAATTTAAAGGAAACAATGTATCCTTCATTTTTATGTTCTATTTGTATGAAGAAAACGTAATATGCAACAATTGTTGTGAAAAGTATGCAATCCTCTCAGGATTGCATACTGATTGGTATGGTAAGAGTAAGGATCTCAGTGAAATGGCTAAGAAAACAATTATCACTGTATGTGCAGAAATTTTACAGGACAAAATAAAGGAAACTCGTTACGAAACAAAAAGTTATCTACAACCGAACAAATACCCTGATAACGTTGTATCAGAAATACCTCCACTATTAACTTGCTTCCCACATAAATTATTAATAAATGATGAAAATATCGTGTCAGGTGAATGTCCTGTTATCCCAAAAATAGATACTATTGGCTATAGTATTATTTCAGCACTTCGTCCTAAATCCTTCATTCGTTTCTTCAACCAGCTGTTGAGACATACATTTATCGAAAAAAAGGATCGATGTTAGTTATCAATCTACTAAGCAAACTGGGTGTTTGCACATCATACCATAATATTCAGCTTCATGAAGCTTCATTAATAATTTAACCTCAGAAGACTATAATTACTGATGCTTTCCTTCAATATGTCTTTGATAATACTGACCGTAATACAAGGTGGGCCAAAAGAAATCACGCTCTTATGCTCTTATTTTTGCAAATGGCGGCCAATGTCAAATCTGTTTTGACATTTGAAAACTAGACAGATGTAGAATACAAGTGAACAAGCCATGGAGCGATACACTCCCCGCGGAATGCGGAATAATCGTGTCTATCCTTTTGCGTAACCATTCGTCTGTGGTGTTGGCGCAGCGCGAATTCCATCGCCGATTCCCCGGTCGTCCGGCACTAACTGCGCAAACACTGGGCCGTTTGGCCAGGGACCACAAGATACGCTGCCAAGAGTGGCCGGCCCCGGAGCGCCTATTCTGCCGAGAATATCGCAGCTGTTGCTGAGAATGTCGAGCTGTTGCCTGAAACATCAACCAGATGCCGTACCTCGCAATTAGCCATCAGCCAGTCGTCCCTAAGGTGAATTTTGGTCAAAGACCTGCGCATATCCGTGCATCAGCTGCTGCCTTTCGACCACCAAACGCATGTAGCCTACGCCCATGCGATTCTCAATCTCGAGGACGAAGTAGACGATTTTTCGACCAAAATAATAATGAGCGATGAGGCTCATTTCCACCTCAGCGGGTACGTGAACAAGCAAAACTATCGCTTCTGGGGCACCGAAATTCCACGAGTGTAGCAAGAGGAGCCATTACACCCGCGAAAAGTGACTGCATGGTGCGCTGTTCAAGCTGGAACAGTCATCGGTCCATTTTTTTTCGAGGACGCCGCTGGTCAAACGACATCAGTGTACGGTGCGCCCTATATGGACATGTTAACCGAGTTTTTTCTGCCACAATTGAACGAATTAGGACTGGAGGACATGTGGTTCCAACAAGACGGAGCAACAGCACACACTGCGCTAGACACAACCGATATTCTGAAGGCGGCGTTCCCGGGTCGCCTCATCTCTAGTTTTGGCGATTTGCACTGGCCCGCAAGATCGCTCGATTTAACCGTTCCAGACTTTTTTGTGGGGTTTTTTGAAGTCCCGTGTTTATGTGAACAAGCCCGAGGCCCGAGACCCTGGAAGCCCTCAAGGACAACATTCGACATGAGTGCGAGAATCTGTCGCCTGAAATTCTCGCTGAAGTGATGAAAAATGCCATAAAACGAGCCCGTTTAGCAATCGATTGTGGCTGCGCCCATTTGGCCGATATCATCTTCTCGACTTCACTATTAAAATTCTAAAGGTTCAAATAAACATAATCAAAAAACAAAATCGAAGTTTTTCATTTAAAAAAAAATTGAGAGCCAAACAACATCGGATAACTTCTTTTGGCCCACCTTCTATAAGAACCTCAGGTGGTCAGGAGACTTTTCATTGTTTAGGAGGCATAGCAGTGTACACACCAGCAAGTAGTGTTTGATTGGAGTTCTTTTAACTCCAATCAAATGTAAAAAAATCGGCAGCGCAATTAGCATCTACAAAAGATATCACCGATGAGATGTAAGATGAGAGATTGCCTTCAGGATTAAAAAACATCACCTATGCAGATCCTAGTAAACTATGTTTGGTCATTTCACCTCTTGTATCACCATCGTATATAACATTTCTATCAGGCATATTACATGCCTCCCGTTCATTAGATGACCATCCTCCCAAATTTGAAAATTTGCAAATTTGCGCTGAATCCGATGGAATAAAAAAAATATAAAATAAAAGTATCATTTAATAAAATTGAAATGAATTTTTTGTCAAGATTGTTAGGTATATGAAAAAAGGTATAAATAAGTAAACAAAAATGTCCTCAAAATATTAATTAAATCCCAAGGAAACATGTAGGATCGCTTCAAAATGAAAAAAAAAGATTAATAATCATATTTTTAAAATTTTGCACATTTAAATGCATTTTGTGCAAAAACTATGAGAGATACGCGAAAATACGTATGCAATTTTTTGTAGGGGATTTAATTTCCTACAATTTTGTAGTAGGATCTTTTTTTATTTTTCCAGCAAATCGCGAGATATAGACGAAAAAGTTGTTTTTGCACCCTTTTGCAATGTATTTGCACCCTTTGCCGGTATTGCAGCACCCTGCAATTTTAGTATATTAATCTACGAAGACTCACGGAAATTTTGGCGTTGGTTGCAGGTGTTCAACCAAAATGGCAAAGTTAAGCTTTAATTGACTGGACTATTAGTTGAGTTTGTGAACTTTCAAATTACGTTCAATAACGTATGCGGCTGCTGATCATATCTGTCTCGGGTTCGATTCCCGGGTCGGACCAAATATTTGTGTGATTCACAAATATTTGTTTCGGTGTCTGGGTGTTTACTGTATAAAATATATATTGTATTTACAAAAAAAAAACTGTTGTTTAGAACGATCGAAAACATCGATTTTAAGATACGGTATCCGACCCTTCAAATCGATGTTTTTCTTAAAACTTTTCGAAGGGTGCAGTAGCTTTAATTAGAGGTCCTTGATGTTTCATATAGCGTGGTTACACTTTGGGATTGCAGCTGTGGTAAGCTCGGAAGGTGGCAGTGAAATAAAATTTCTTCCAGAAGTTTCACGTCGTACACCGTTTAATAGATAATAAGATGGACAATACAATTAGAAAAAGAAACTAGTAACAGCGCAAGAGTTGTAAGAAGAAGTATATAGCAAAAGAATTTACATAGTTAAATTTTACAGAGATCGTAAGTAATGAGAGCGATTTTTCGTCGATACGTTCGCCGTCGGATAGCTGTATCGACTGGCGCTCGCGACCGAGCGACAGCGATTTTTAACTCTCGGTCGCCGGGCGCCGCGGGGCTCGTGCAGGCGCGGGTGGCGCGGTACAGCGGTGCGCGTAGCTCGACGAGACGCCACAGTACTCCCCTGCTTAGACCGCTACTGCGGGCGGTAATAATCAGGGAAGTGTACGCGCCGTCCGGACCTCGTCTTCCTCTCTTGTTGTTCAGCTGGGGCAGGCAATTCCTCGGGTGAGTCAGGAACTGGCAACGTCGATGTCGGGTCGTCAACGTCCTTGGCGATGTAGGCCGGCTTAAGTCGATCAATGCTGACCGTTACCTCTCTGCCCTTTATGTCGAGTTTGTAATATTTGGAATGCCGCTCTATTACCTTATATGGGCCGGCGTACGGAGGTTCGAGCGGTCTTCGAACGAAGTCCTGCCGCAAGAACACGTGGGAGGTATCATTGAGGCTATGTGGTACATAAAACGGGCCTTTTCTGTGGGAAGAGGCAGGCCTTGGTGTTAGGTTGGCCATACCAATCCTCAAGCGAGTAGCGAGGTCGGTTATATCAGCCGTCTTGTAGTCGTCGAGTGGTGCTAAGAACTGGCCCGGTAGTCTTAGTTGTTCGCCGTAAACCAACTCTGCTGGGGATGCCTCGATGTCGGGTTTCCAAGCGCTTCGCATCCCTAGCAGCACGAGTGGAAGAACTTCGGTCCATCGTGAAGTCGCGTGACACATGATGGCTGCTTTCATTTGTCGGTGTAGGCGTTCCACCATGCCGTTCGCGGCAGGGTGATAGGCAGTAGTGCTGTAGTGACGCGCGCCGACTAGTGCAGCGACGGTTCGGAAGAGGTGTGACTGGAACTGTGTGCCACGATCTGTTGTTACCTTCAGTGGGCAACCGAATCTGGCAATCCAGCCGGACACCAGCGCCATGGCGCTGGTGTCCGGCTGGATTGCCAGTGCTGGTGTACTTAGAACTGGATCTTCACTAAAGCTCGAGAAGGTTAGAGTCCCTGACACAGACATCACTGTATATTGTGACGTTGCGACAACACCACCATCTCATTGGCCCCCTGCCACTATCTTCTGATTACAGGTACTGCCTCACTGCCATTGACCGGTTCACCAGATGGCCTGAGGCCTACCCCATCAAAGATATGACAGCTGAGACCTGCGCCATGGCGCTGGTGTCCGGCTGGATTGCCAGATTCGGTTGCCCACTGAAGGTAACAACAGATCGTGGCACACAGTTCCAGTCACACCTCTTCCGAACCGTCGCTGCACTAGTCGGCGCGCGTCACTACAGCACTACTGCCTATCACCCTGCCGCGAACGGCATGGTGGAACGCCTACACCGACAAATGAAAGCAGCCATCATGTGTCACGCGACTTCACGATGGACCGAAGTTCTTCCACTCGTGCTGCTAGGGATGCGAAGCGCTTGGAAACCCGACATCGAGGCATCCCCAGCAGAGTTGGTTTACGGCGAACAACTAAGACTACCGGGCCAGTTCTTAGCACCACTCGACGACTACAAGACGGCTGATATAACCGACCTCGCTACTCGCTTGAGGATTGGTATGGCCAACCTAACACCAAGGCCTGCCTCTTCCCACAGAAAAGGCCCGTTTTATGTACCACATAGCCTCAATGATACCTCCCACGTGTTCTTGCGGCAGGACTTCGTTCGAAGACCGCTCGAACCTCCGTAAGCCGGCCCATATAAGGTAATAGAGCGGCATTCCAAATATTACAAACTCGACATAAAGGGCAGAGAGGTAACGGTCAGCATTGATCGACTTAAGCCAGCCTACATCGCCAAGGACGTTGACGACCCGACATCGACGTTGCCAGTTCCTGACTCATCCGAGGAATTGCCTGCCCCAGCTGAACAACAAGAGAGGAAGACGAGGTCCGGACGGCGCGTACACTTCCCTGATTATTACCGCCCGCAGTAGCGGTCTAAGCAGGGGAGTACTGTGGCGTCTCGTCGAGCTACGCGCACCGCTGTACCGCGCCACCCGCGCCTGCACGAGCCCCGCGGCGCCCGGCGACCGAGAGTTAAAAATCGCTGTCGCTCGGTCGCGAGCGCCAGTCGATACAGCTATCCGACGGCGAACGTATCGACGAAAAATCGCTCTCATTACTTACGATCTCTGTAAAATTTAACTATGTAAATTCTTTTGCTATATACTTCTTCTTACAACTCTTGCGCTGTTACTAGTTTCTTTTTCTAATTGTATTGTCCATCTTATTATCTATTAAACGGTGTACGACGTGAAACTTCTGGAAGAAATTTTATTCACTGCCACCTTCCGAGCTTACCACAGCTGCAATCCCAAAGTGTAACCACGCTATATGAAACATCAAGGACCTCTAATTAAAGCTACTGCACCCTTCGAAAAGTTTTAAGAAAAACATCGATTTTAAGGGTCGGATACCGTCCCTTAAAATCGATGTTTTCGATCGTTCTAAACAACAGTTTTTTTTTTTGTAAATACAATATATATTTTATACAGTAAACACCCAGACACCGAAACAAATATTTGTGAATCACACAAATATTTGGTCCGACCCGGGAATCGAACCCGAGACAGATATGATCAGCAGCCGCATACGTTATTGAACGTAATTTGAAAGTTCACAAACTCAACTAAACAAAATGTTTGTCAGAAATGTTCACACTACATTATGTAGTTACTTAATCTCTGTGTTTGTTGAACCTTAACCGTTGCGTCGGTATCATTAAATTATATTTCCTGGACTAAATTATAACATTTAAGTTAGTCCAGGATAGTTTCGAAAACCCTTGCAAATTTTTTTAATTAAAAAAATTGGCAATCAAAAAATCATCTGTTCCAATAAAATCGCAAAATCGGTAACACTGTAAATAATTAATATTGAGGTTACTCCATCATTTTAGATATCAGGAGATATTATAAAAGTTAATTAAGTGTTAATATTGTAATCTTTTTTATTTTCTAGTAATATAAAGTTTATTGGTGTGAATCCCTTGACAATTTTTGCATAATAATTATAAAATTGGCATTCAATTGGTAAAACAGGTTAAACTAGTAGCCGACCCCAAATAACATTGGGATTAGGCTAGGAAGAATATTTAGCATTGGCAATCACTTCATAGTTTGCTCTGTCTCCGTTAGATGGTAGTATTTTTTTCCAGTGGTAGTCATTTAGCGGTGACTTCCGTAATTACATGAGAAAATGTAATTTCTCTCCTACGCCCTAGCTCGGTACATTGATGACTCAGCTGTCTATCTTTGTGATAATGGATAATATCGCCGATCCCAGTGATTCGGGATTGAGTGCTCCTGAGCACGGTGCTACGTTAAACTGGTTTTACCTGAATATCAGTTTCTATGTATCGGTCAAGGGCGGATCCATTCCGGGATGTAGGTGGAAAAGTAATTGTTAATTATTTTAACAAATAAAATTGAAAAAAATTGTGAAACATATTTTATTACATTGTCACTAGATATACTTCAATTTCTGTCATTGAAAATGAATATCGGCTGTGAATGGTGAAGTGACAGCTGCGTTAGTACATGCCGCAGTGGATTTCGGACACAATTTTAAATTGCGAAATTGAGATTCAGATCAGTCTGTCTGAAATAATGATAAGGCCTTTTATAGAGCCATAACACAGCAAAGTTTTCTATATTAGACAAAATCGCAATTTAAAATTGGGTTAGAATTGGTAGAGTCCAATACGAGAGCAACAGTGGCATGTCTTATGGCTACACTACCAGCCACTGCTGATCATGACGTCTCGGGTTCAAATTCCAGGTCGGGCCGGGTTTTTCTTACAGGATTTTTTTAATAACAGCCCAAGTATCGAGTGTAATGACGTACTCTTCTTAAGTGGACTATAAGTGCAGTCTACTGTCCCTAGACACTGATAAAGGAGCTGCAGCGACCGCTACATAATTTGCTGGCGAACTGGTTCTTATAACTAAACACCTCCGCCAATTTTAAGTTGGCGAACAAATTGATTTGCGATTATTATGTAAGTAAATAAGCACACTATTTATTTAAACACGACTACGGCGAAGGCAAAATAAGGGTAATACCCGTAGTTGCACAAGTCTTTCTATTTTTCATCGTAGCAACAAAATTACTGAATCCATTTCAATGAAGGAGGAGCTGTCAATAGATTCGTAATAAGGACTCGTCTGACATGGGCAATTAAAGTTTTATCAAAAAGAAAACGTAGTCGGGTTATGGTTTTTTAAACTTTTTGCTTGTTCTAGTATCTAACGTTTGTGAACCTGGTTTAAATTATCTCCACGTGGGACAATTTATTG
This sequence comes from Phragmatobia fuliginosa, assembly GCA_932526445.1. Taxonomy (NCBI): domain Eukaryota; kingdom Metazoa; phylum Arthropoda; class Insecta; order Lepidoptera; family Erebidae; genus Phragmatobia; species Phragmatobia fuliginosa. The sequence goes on along the minus strand of OW052076.1, from coordinate 13,165,310 downwards.
TGATCTACAAATTATTGTTCTGAGTCTATATGTTCTTTCGATAAATTATATTTCCGGTTCTTTTTAAAGATTTTATTACAGAAATTTAAGTAAATCTTTTACAGATATTTTTACACTTCAGACTTTACAACTAGAACGAGCCGGATTTCCTTGTGCTTATTTCATGTTTGTGTGTAAATTAAACGACACAAGATATAGTTTTAGTGCGTCTAGCTAAACATATTTATTTCTGCAACAAAATAACCAAACTACTCGTAGATGGTTGTAAACTCCATAACTACTAATGTGTTTCCAAGGTCAAAAAACCCTCAGTTCTAGAGTCGATGAGTAGTGCGTGTGTAGTCGACAACAAACAGGAAGCATTCGTTAAGCTGATGTCTCTGTGTTAATCTCAAATCTCGTTCCATTCTAACCTGTTTGAGTGCTCACGCTAGGGTGTCAATGCACTTTTCTTCTACGAGAAATCTGAAAAAAAATACAAATTTTTAACATCATCATATTTGTGTCTTACTGTGAAGTTTTCAGTTTTTTTGCAATATCTTTTATTAGTAAAAATGGCAGAACGAATTAAATAGCGAATTTGGATAAATGGAAATTGGTAAAAGTTGCCGGAATCTATTGATGTTAAGTTAAAATATATTATAGTATATTTTAAAATATGTACATTTCTGTAAAACGAATAGTATATTGGTCGTATTGGATGTAGTAGGCATATATTATGTCATATGTACAATATCGTTATGCACTAAAGAATATCTTTGCACCTACCGCATCTTATTTTTATAGCACCTGAAGGTTGACTGGGAGAGAATGCCTCATGGCATTGATGACCGTGTGGTGACGAATTAAGAATACAAAGTGTCACCACTCCTATTCATTCCATGGGTGTCGTAAGATGCGACTAAAGGAACAAAATAAGCAGCTAACATCACTGCCAAGAGAAGGAAAACTTTAAACAAACCCTTTACCAACCCGTCTGGCCAGCGTGGTATAGTAGGCCAAAACCTCCTTTCTAAGGAGAGGCCTATCTCCAGCAGTGGACTGTTAAAGGCTGTTGATGATGATTGATGATTAAGTCCGCCTATGTACAACAAGTGCAACAAGTCGATTCGACGATGAAGAGGCTGTTGAAACTAATTAAAATTCAAAATTGTTTGTTGATTCTTAAGTTTACATTATGCTTAACTATTGCGTCGAAAACACTAAAGGCCTTGCCACTATGAAGGATGCCACCCTCCGGATGACGCACAAAAAAACGAAATAAGTAGGATCCTTAATTCGATTACTCGGTGTTTATTATTATTTATTTATTTCGGTACTTATAAGACAGAGTAACATGTGAGATCACCATGAGTGTAAAAAGGGATTTGATTGCAACGAGATACGAGTATGCTTGTGTGTAATCCGCAAGGTAAACGTTGCTTCGATATTATGTTTTGATGCACTTTAGAAAAGTATTTAAGTGTTACTAATTCTAAGCAAAGGATTGTGTCAATGCGCACTTCAATATTTACTATGTAATACATTTAACCATTAGCTGTTCTGTTAGTCTAGTCTAGTGAATCACTAGAGTAACAGATCATGTAATGGTGAGATGGTGAGTATGGCAGCTAAACCAGAGATCGTGAAATCGATTTCACCCAGGACATTTTTCCCTTGATTGATAGGTACGAATATATATGTACTTGGGAATTACCAAATATGTTTATAAGCGATCTGAAGCTTCATAGTTCATAGGCCAAGTTGGGATAATTACTCAGATAATATCAAATATTGAACGCACAACTGTCTTATATTATATTTGAGTATTTTCGTAGTATAATTTGCCTATCAAAGATTTTGATTGAATACTCGATGAATTTGGCAATCTTGCAGTTAGAATATTTATTTCTTTTATGCACAGATGGCCTTCCAAAGTGACTCTGCTCTGTCTGATGTAATGAATGTATTGCGAGTGCAGACAATGTATCATGGTGAGTGGTGACCCACAGTGTAACAACTTAGAGTGATGATTTTGAATTTCACACCCAACAACGAAACATGCCAACATTTGCGTATACTGTCATAACTAAACTAAAATCAGCGTGGCTCTTATAATATATAAGCTGCTGTTAAACCTTGATATACTATACCCAAATTTAATATCTCAGGGTTGATACTGATCAACATGTACCTATGAATCATTATTAATGCCCATTAGAATAAGTAATCAATATTATAATTACTATAAGTAATTATTTACACTTCCTCAAGATATTTTTTTACTCGTTAGTCATAACACGTTGAACGTGGATGTCCTACAAATACAAACTCCGTCTTCGAATGACTCACCAGTAAATAGAATTACCTACTAATCATTAATAAAACTTGTTCTTGGACCTTGTATTACTGTGGTAGACTCCTTGCGGTGGTTTTGAACATTAACAAACATTAGATATAAAAGTATGTTTTGTGGAACAGCTGGACCGATTCGGCTATATTTAAGGAAAATATTTAAAAAAAACCTTTTCTTTTCTCATACAAACTAAAGAGAAAATGAAAACATCTGTCCGGTTCTAAAGAGACTGGCAGTAACTGAGGAGTTTATCAGGAGTAACTTGGGCTTCTTTTTTTTTATTTTTTTTTAATATTACCAGACTAACCGCCAACATGATTGGCGCCCTTATCGATCTAATGCTCTTTAACACACCAGTTCCATCTTATATGCCTCTCGCACTTTTATGCTGCATACTAGGTCTTTCTTTCGTTCTTCCACTTTCTTTCTTGACGTGGGTGGGACTCCCACTTACAGAACCTATTCTATCACTAACTAACCTTTATTTGCTTACTCACTACTTACTTATGGGGGAAATAACGACACTCGCATCACTTTATTGTATCTTTTCTTAAACTAGTTACATTTTTATTAATCTTATTCTATCGGTGTGCCCTCAATTACAATTATATATCTTATTTTACTACTTACTTATTTGCTATTCATTAATACTATTTAGTTTATACTTATATTCTATAGTTTTACATTTTCTTATTTTACTGGATGCTAGATTGCTATTTATTAATACTACTTATGTTTATGCTTTTGTTTATATATAAACAATATATAACTAAACATACTTGTCTCATCTGTCCTTATTACTTTTAATTATCCTATCTGCAATATTTTTACAGTAATCTAAGAATTTGTCTCTGTCTTTGCCTTTTACAATAATAGTCCAAATGTTTTCCTGTATTAACTTAGTATTAATTTCTATCTCTAAATTTAGTCTTTCTAGTCCGTATATAGGACACTCCAACAGAATGTGGGGGACTGTTTGGTCCACATTTGTGTCGCAGGTACACGATGGGCTCCCCTTACACCCGAAACGGTTCAGGTATTCGGAGAACCCGCCATGTCCTGTAAGGGCCTGCGTGATCACACCTGTAGGTCTCATTTTCCTAACTATCCGGTAAGCCTCTACTGCGTTCGGAAGAAACATTTTCGTCACGGAGGCCGTCTCGCCAGACACATATCTCCGGTTCCACTCATCAAGCGAATCCAAACGGATTTGACGCTTGATGAATGAAACCGGACACAAGTCATAGTCCGACTTCCTCCGTAACGACAATGCTGCCTCTTTCGCTAATTCATCCGCGCGCTCGTTACCTAACTGTCCTGCATGTGCTTTGATCCAGAACAAAGCTACATCTTTGCTCTGGTCCGAAGCCGTTATTAAATTTGCTCTAGCGTGAAACGCTAACGGATGAAGCGAGGCACCGTCCACAACCGCCTGCAATGCCGACCGTGAATCGCTATACAGTTCATAGCTGACATCCTTGCGCTTAAGGATGAGATTTGTTGCTCTACATATAGCTAGTAATTCGGCCTGGAAGACTGTGCAGTACGCGGCAAGGCTTAGTTTGAGGTTCAGGACTTCGCCGTGATTATCCCACAGGGATAATGCGGCACCGACCTTCCCCTCAATCTTGCTGCCGTCAGTGAATATTCGCACTGTCTGCACGTTTCGACTGTTCACTAGCTGTTGGTCCTCCAGGCACACAAATCTCAAAGCCACTCGCTTAGCTGGATGCGATGTTTCTGCAAACCTCACCGCACCATCGATCTCGCGATCTCCTGGTATGTACCTGGACGACCCTCTCCTCGCTGCGTACATGTCGGCTGCTTCTTGTATGCGCAAGTCGAGAGGAAGTATCCCGGACAGTATCAGCGCCGCATTAAGAGAGACAGTGCGGTAAGATTTGCAGAGCTTTTGTGCAAACCCTCGTTGGACGGTGCCTAGTCGCTTCCGTATTCCTAGCTTCCTTACGGCGGGAGCCCAGGTGCTTGCCGCATAGGTTACTATCGGCTCTATCACTGCGGTGTAAATTGTGTAGATCACCTCCGTGTTCAGTCCCCAGCTGACTTTAGCCGCGCGCGACAGTTGCTGGTAGATGCCCGCGGCTTTTTTGCATATATTTGTTGTATGCTCGTTAAATGTTAACTTATGGTCGATCGTTAGACCCAGAAGCTTCATACTAGTGACCATGCCGATGCTGACGCCGGCCATGCTCAGGAGTGGTGTGTCGTATTTGATTTTGTTAGTAATAACCATTGCGCTTGTCTTATGTGGTGCAAACTTCAGTTTATTTTTGACACCCCAATCCTGAACATAGGCGAGGGCTGCATTGGCGATTTCTGAAACTTCCGACGCCGTATCCCCGTCCATGGCTAATACTATATCATCCGCGAACGCCTGGACAAAGTATCCCTGAGTATCCAGGTTCTGTAGTAATGGGTCCAGCAACAAATTCCACAAAATAGGACCACCAATTGACCCCTGGACGCATCCCATGTTCGTCTCTCTGGTGCACTCTTCCCCAGCATATCTTACCCTTACTTTTCTGCAGTCGAGATAGCTATCTAGCAGCCTCCTAATATTCACCTGGCACCTTTCCTCAGCCAGCCTTACCCTAATCGCCGGCCACCATGCGCTATCGAAGGCTTCTTTTATTTTAAGCTACCTGAGTCCCGCGTTGTTGACCGCGGTTATTGTTGTAAATAGCGAGTTATGCCATAGAGCGAAAAAAAACATCAGAAATATACTAAATATTAACTTTTATTACAAGCCTAGACTATACTCAGATTTACAAAAGAATATAAGGTATCATCATCATCATCATCAGCCTATCGCAGTCCACTGCTGGACATAGGCCTCTCCCATTGCACACCACTGTGATCGATGTATATAAGGTATAAAGTATTTCAAAGACAACATTGTCTATCGCTTTCAAACACAAAAATAGTGAATGCGGGAGTGAGCAGCATCAATCAAATTTATCATTGTAATCTAAAACTGTATAGTAAGCTTTTTCACTACACTATACGCACATTATGATCTTGAATTCGGTAATACTTAATTCTTGATATTTGCTAGCTACAGACACTTTAAATAAATAAATAAATATTTCGGATATCTTACATCGCCATCTAGTCCCAAACTAAGCAGGGCGTGTATTATGGGTAAGTAAAATACTGGACAACAGATACAAATACATAAACATACTTTTTTTTTGCATAATATTGATTAAGTATGTTCATAAAACGCTGAATTGATAATATTATGACACATTTGTAACAACGCATTCGTAAAGACACGGATTCATAAACAACTTATTGTACATTAAATATACGTACACTAATTCATCAAAATATACAAAATTAAATTATTACAAAATATACAAACAAAGCGTTTAGAAACCAAGCTGTTATCTTATGTACTGGAAGTATGACAAATAATACGTCTTTGTTGAGACTGACTCATACATACACGATGGTGAATGAGTAACATCTTTATAACATAAACTGTTCTTTAAAACAACCAATGACATGTTTTAACTTGTTTAAATATCGTTATACCTGTCAGTGTTATATAATTTTTGTACTAAAATATGGACTTAAATTTCTAACTTGACACACAACATCATCTAGTCCCAAACTATGCAGAGCTTGTACTATGGGTACTAGACAACTGATATAAATACATATTATTCACTTTTTTTTTATTCATATATAGAGAACACCCATACTCCGAAACAAATATTTTTAGATCATACAATCACTTTTTCCAATCCGGGAATCGAACCCGAGAGCTCTTGATCAGCAGCAGCATACGCTAACCAATAAGGCAGTCAAAATGGAAAACTTGACATAAATCTTATATCAACCCGTTTGGCTAGCGTACTTAGCCAAGCGGCCGTAAGTGATTGGCAACAAGGGTCAGCAACGTGGGGCGGTCAGTACCTAGATGGGTGACCGTATGGGGCATAATAAATCATGAACGTTTCCGTGATTCGGAGGTCACGTTAAGCAGTCGGTCCCAGTTGTTATCATAAGATAACAGTCGAGAACCTTAGTTGTTCTTGCGGTTTAAAAACATCCAATAGCAAGATTACATAGCTACAACGTTAAGGGTTGTTGTTCCACGGAGCGACTGTCATCGAACCTATGCAATCCTGAGGGGGAACAGAATTTCAAACACTGAACTAGTTGTCAATACATTTGAGGGCACTGACTTCTGAATAACGCTTGCCATAGATGTTCATGACAACCGGGACCGACGGCTTAACGTGCTCTACCAGGCACGGGCGTGAATCACCGCCAAACTTCCATACAATACTCTGGATTTCTTATTACGAATTCCCTTTAAGAAAAACCCAACAACAGTTTTAGCCCGACACAGGATCCATCTCACTTTGGTATTTTCTAAAATACAACTTGCTTAAAGTAGCTAATGTCTTAATAATTAATATCAACTTTGTGAAATACAGAAAAAAAAATTGTTTTACTGCTCTTATCAACAGAAAAACTATAAATCTAAGTAGTCTTATAATGTGTTCATGGAAATATGTAATCATAATTATATTTTATACAACACATCGCTTAATTGGAACATGAGTCATTTGAGACGTTCTCTTCAAGTTTATGGTAGGTAAGTAATACTTTTTTTAGAAAGTTGTTGCCACTCGTTTGTTTTGAGTGCGAAACAATTTCCAAATTTAAAAATTCCAAGAAATCACAAAATGACATTAACAGTTTAGGTATTTGTTCTATCTATTTACGGCCATATTTCTTGAGAGATGCTTGACTGCCTTGATGGCGCGGTGATAGTGTATGCGAATACTGTGCTTGAGGTCTCGGGTTAAAATCTTGGGTCGAACCAAATTATTGTATGATCTAATGATATGTATGTATTTATGTATAGAATCTAGATAGCTTTGTGTGTTATATGTCCGAAATATTTATTTATTTAAAGTGCTAAAGTGTGTTATTTGAGGAAGAACCGATGGAGTGACATCATTAGTAACAGGTGCAAACCTAATTCTGCTATATATACTTGCTAATATGTGAGTTTTGTTTGAAGAAAGTTTAACAGATGTTAAAACAAGGTTTTGTTGGAAACTTCTGAAAACAACACGATTAATAAAAAATAAACCTACATAGTTCTATCGACTATGTAACTTTGGTTTTTGATTTCATTACCAAACAATATAATTGACAGAGAAGTTGTCAAAGACCAAAGACTCTTATTTCCAGTAATTGTACTAATTTGGATAATGGTCGTCAAATTAACAGTCAGAGAAAGTATTTTGCTAAGTAAGTTGAAATGTTCTGTAAATAATGAGAATGAAAGGAAAATACAAGATACGGACAGTAATTCTTGCTATTTGGCATCTATCTATACAAATAAATAAATTTGATGTGTCTGTCGGTAGTTTAAAATAAGAATTTTTTTAAAATAGCTTTTTAGTAAATAGATTTTAATGGAATTTCCACTAACAGATAACTGATGATATAAAGAATATATAAGACTAGCTATTTTATTTTAGACCAGCTTCACCCCGCGGTGTTTATTGCAAAAATACAACCACAATGGCAAATAGCACCGCTAGTTTTAAATAAATAATTAACGAAAACTGGTGGTATTCTTAAAATATGATAATACTTCTAGAAACATTATTACTTTGCACACACTTTGATCGGAAAACACTAATATTTCCTTCTACTATCTATTGTATAATTTATTTAGGATTTATGAATGAACTCAATGAATAACATTTCTTAGAAGCCTACGGGTTGAGGCTATACTTACGCAGCAGCGGTAAACGGTCAAAACAGTCCAGTTTATTTGTGATGATAAATATATACTTCGGTAGCACTGCGTTCAGTCAGTAGCCGACAGACCGTTGAGACAAGCGCGTGTTTCGGATAACTTACAAGTTCTACATCTCTTAATCATGAGTTTTAAGGTGTTGGGGTTGTTGGCCGTTGTTATAGCGGGTGCTTATGGGCATACCTACCACCTCGGTGCCTGCCCTACCGTTGAGCCGATGCATGGCTTCGAAATGAATAAGGTAATTCTAACTTTTTTTGTTTAATTGAATCGGGTCCAACACTAGGGTCAAGTTCACAGTGCTTGTTTGAGAAATCAACTGTACCTACCCTAATCTTTCAATGACCCTCCAGAGTATAAATAACATGACAATTAAACTCTGCGATCATTTGATCATTTTCATGTTGTTAATTGTTGAAGTAAATAACTATTTTTGGTTTGAAAAACTGTGATTCTGGTTTATATCTCATTTTTAGACAAGGCGTCATGTTGGTTTAATTTAAAGATCTTTATTAGACTTCTTAAACATTCAAACACGCAAATTTCAAACACGTATCAACTTTAAGTTGCCAGTGTAGGTATTAAATATAATAATAATATTAGGTACTTAACTCAAATAATTAATCAATCTTAATTTACCATAATATACAGATGACAGAACAGAAATGTAAACTCTGTTCTGTAATACAGATAGTGACTGGTATTTTGAATAAAAATTTGATACATAAACTAGAATATTATTCATTATAAAAGTTTTTTAAATGTTTAGAATACAAATAAAAACATAAAATGCATTTACTGAAAAAGAGAAACTGAGAGAAAGAACTCCTTTATAAGAAGTCAGCAGTGGACTTTTAAAGGCGTTTGATGATAGTGATGATGATAAATTATATACATCTATATGTGTTTAAAACACACATACATCCCTAAAAAGGTGAAGTTTTTAGTGTATTGAGCTTAAAACTTAACACAATACACCAATTTAACATTTCGCGTTTTAAATAGATACTCAACTTGTTTTCAAAATGACTTGAAGAACAAATAACTGTAAACGAAAGTAGAGCGTACTGATTATGTTTTTTTATTTCTCTTGTGAAGTATGAATAGACCGTAAAATCGACAAGTTCAGCTGTTGAAGGAGTAAAAAAACCAAAAAGGTTTTGTAGTGGACAGGTGTGTATCTCACAATAGGAATTGTTCAATGGAAGCTATTGTACGAATATTTTGTAAGGGTTTCATATATGTAAATAAACATTTTGTTGAATAGAACCTGTGGAAAAAGATAGAAATATGTGTATATATTCAACTTTTAATCCAAGAATATAGACTGCGATGGTGTAAATCTTAAGCATCTGTTATAGCCACAATCTCTGAAGTTTAAAAAATACAGTATGCACATTAAGTAGTCCGTTTACCTTCTATGTGAATTTAGACTCAGTACATTTGCTTTTGTTATTTTCTAAAGATATGAAATCGAATTGAATTGGTGGTGGCGGCAGCACGCATGCGCACGGAGGCGCCACATCCTTGTCGCACTGCAACTACACTCATATTCTCTATCCTTTTTTAGGGTGTTAGGTTTTTTCGTTACGTTTAATTTCTTGATTCGGTCGCCACGCTCAAAGTCCGCGATAAAAGATATACAATAGCTTAAAAGAATTGCATTTTTTTATTAATTACGGATTCCTTTTGTTTGTTTTAAATTTACTTCATACAAAAGTTTAGGTCTTCTATTTATCGATTGAGGCAGTACGAAGTCTGCTGGGTCAGCTATTCATTTGATATAGGTAAAGAAGTCTTGAGTTAGACGATAAATTTATCAGTTGACCTACGAACTTTTTGATACATTATCTACTTATATTTTAGTTACGAGAGAGATACAACATTAACAAAACAATAGCGTTTAACGAACAATACAATGGCAAAACTAAATACAAAACGTGAAAAACAATTTCGTATAAACCCTTTTTGTGCATAAATTATCTAGTTTCTGCAGTACTTGATCAATTGACCAAATAATGACCTTGTAAACTTGTGAAAAAACCCCGCTTTTGTAACAAAGAACAATGATATAATAGGAAGATGCAAGATAAACGTAATAAAGAATAACCTTTAACATTATGTTCATAACTATTATATGTAATACATTTTGTGTATGGTGTGTTTGTTTGTACCTTTGTTATTTTTAGTTGGTTTAATAAATTTTGGTTCCATTTAAATTAGAACAGACGCAAAATAAATACAGCTTTATGGAGATTTTTTATTATTTATCGCATCATCGTTGGTTTTTTTAAATAATTAATGTATTAATGTATTAAAAAAAGTCTATTGGCTAATTTTTGGTCTAAAAAAGTGGTTGCTGACAAAAAAATTGAGACTATGTCTACTTAATTTTTTGATTTTGTTGTTTTCTTGATTTATTTTGCAACCTATTTTTATAATTTTGTCTGGAACATAGTAACATTCAAACCGTCTCATAAGTTTCTTCAATCGGAATGTTTCATCTCTAAAACCTGCACAAATAAAATTGAGTAGTGTTCTAAAATGTAGCCTAATCAACCATTGAGTAATTCTTTTGATTTTTGTATATTTAAATAATATTTAATTATTGTTAAATAACATTAACTAATGTGCAATAGACAAAGTGTCTTCTGAGTAAGGAATTGATATACTTTTTTTATATTCCATGCTGTTACACTTCGTGGAACAAAACTATCTTACATCTTTTCATATATAATTTCATGGAGAAGACACTCCTTGGATAAGAGTAAAGTAAGAAGCCGTTGATATGTCTTAATAAAAGATGCTATTTTTAGAGCAACTGACATGGCTTCTTTATGCTTCAGTATCATATTGTCATACTGTATCATGATATGCAAACAGTCTGAATTTGACCCCGTTTGTCATTTACCGATGACTCGTACAATGAGTCATTTACTTTTTACATTTTTTTGTTTTATTTAGATGTGCAATTGACAGTTGATCGATAATACCTATATAAATAGAGATTTTTATGACCACAGATTTGAGAAAACGACGTAAATTTGTAAAGATATTAAAAAGTTATTTGCTTTGTCGATGTGAGTTGTAAAAGAGACTGGTCCTATTTTAGCCGCTACTTAATTTTTTGTTTTGCACGTTAAAGTTTTCTTTGAACACCCATATTAATATAGGTAACTACTTTGGGCCTAGTTTTTTTTTTAATTGAACTATTCAATCTTAAACAATTTAATGTACCTAATTGGTGGGCTCGGCAATTGTTAAATTCCTCACAAAATACCTTCTGTATGTACCTAGTATTACAATAGATTACCACTGAATATATCATAGGAATATCTCGAAATTCCTGCCAACAGACACTCCAATATACAGAAATTCCTAGGATTTATTTTGCCTATTGTTTTCTATAGGTATTCCATCGATATTGTTTCCTTTACTGTCTTCCCAGCTCATCTTTTTTTTCAGTACTCTGAATCTTCCCCTCTATAATTCCTGACATCGGATATCCACGATAGACTGCCCCATATGACGTCATCAGTATTAATTTATACAGGTTTTAAGTAAATTGTGGGTCTTTAATACACATCTTTTCTTTATATTAACAACTTCCTAGTGTAGCTATGTGCTGACTGCTTAGTAAGTACTTCAATATTAGTTTTTAGAAAAACACACTCTCTAGCCTAGAACCCAGAATACAATCTCTGCTTATTTTAGATCTAGTACGTTAGCGAGTTAGATTTTCGAAGTATAGTAATAATAATTACATTGTTATTCCTGTTTACAGTTATTGGGAATCTGGTACGTGATACAGAAGACATCAACAGCATCTAACTGCATGACGTACAACTTCACAAAGACTGATGAGCCCGGCAAATATGAACTGGAACAATTGTCACAACACTTCATACTGGGACTTACTCCACTTAAACATGACTACAGGTATCTATATAAATAAATAAAATTGATGTGTCTGTATGTATGAAATTATATACGGGATTTACACCAAATATGTAATTAATAAAAAAAAAACTGTCTGTCTATCTATCCGTGTGTCCTGGAACGACTGGACCGATTTTGACGAAACTTTCACTGGCAGATGGGTGATGACCCAAGGAACAGCGGTTTTAATCACGATTTCCAACAATAACCTCGGGTAGCACTGCGAGCATTTTATAGTACTCAACGAATTTAAACGCAGTTTAAGCAATAGATAGAGTGATTTAAAATTAAGGTTTAGGAATAGTAATCAAGGCTCGGATCCCGGAAATACGAGAATTTCAAAGACTTCCCAAGAAATCCGACACGTGCCTCTAGTATTATATGTATAAATGAAAAAATTAATACATAAATTAATACATCAATATACATATTCAATACAATTTTTAATATATAGTAGACCACTGACTTCGGATACAGGGAACAAGAAACTGGTAGTTAGGGCTCCAAAGACAGACCCCTCTTCACAATACGTGCCTAGTGAAAATTAACTACCTTCTGCATCAGTTCCTTGATCCAGCCGTCTAACGTGAGCCTCTTAAGGTGTTGGCCGAGGCTCGTGGCTATCAAACCATGAGCAGAAACGACTATCGGAACAATGATAACCGACAACATAATTAGTTATATTATTATTATCACACATGAAAGCATGCCAGGTAATGAATGATAAGAAAAATAAGAATGTAAAACGTACATAGTGATATCACAGAATACATAATACATAGTACCGTGATCTGCTTCTGTGTGTGGAGTTATATCTTAACAAAATATGTATTATAAAATAAACTCCGCAAATTAGCAATTAGAAATGTTTGCTTTATTTTAAAAATATTTTTTTTTAAATATTTTATTCATACTTCCATAGTAACTTAAAAAAAATCGAAAGTCACTGTCTCCCTGTGTGTTACACTTACAGAGCGAAACCACTGCACTAATTTCTATTAAATTAGGATTAGGGTTACATTGATTCTTTGGGAAGAAGAATCGTTAATCGCTTATGGTTTTAAAATGCCATAAACAATGTAACCAAAAATTGTAAAAACAATGTTGTAAAAGAGTGTCCATGGAGTTTCTTGTCTGTTCTTCTCCATAGGATCTACGAATTGGAACAGTCAATTAGCTTCACAACTGACTACTGACTGACTACTTGACGTTTCAAAAGTGCCGTTGTATGGTTTATTTGAAATAAAATGGTTTGATTTGATTTGATTTGAAAAAGTAGATATACCACAATAAGCGAAGCAGCAACCAAAAGCTAGTTAAATGTAATTTAAAAAAAAAATATTTTTTTGTTGCTCAGGTATAAAGGCATTCTCACAGTACCCGACCCAGCAGTACCTGCCCAGATGAAAGTGAGGTTCCCACTCAGTAAGTAGTGCTTTTATTATACAGACTTAAAAATAAAATCTAAAACATTTTTTTGTCGATTAAAATAATTTAATTTAAACAGTAATTGTTAAGCCAGGCGCCGTTATCGCGAGTAAAACAGCGGGGCGAAGCTAGTCTAAAATAAAAATAACCTTTACCTAACACGCCCTAAATTTAAGGGGCCACTTTCTAGAAAGAGTTGGGTAATCCTTAGTGATATTTTCGTTTACTCCAACCTTTAGGGGACACCTAAATGCTTAAATGTCTATTAATATTTGGGGCTACCTAGTTCATAGTTTATAGTAAGAAATAAGTGTAAACTATAGTCGGTATAAGCAGGCATTAGTTACTTATTATACCTATGATGAGACAATGTGTCTTTATATACAGAGAAGAGATATAAAAAATAAGCCCAATTCGTCGAACGAATCTCAAGTTTTGTGCTTAGAACACATTTGGTGACTCAGTATTATTTATATGTATAGAAATTGATTTAGCCTTAAGGTACATTGTTCGCTTTTCAGGGTTCATTGCTTTAACCTTTATAGTTTCGTCATGTCCGTCCGTCCGTCCGAAACTGTTAGTCCTATAAAGATGAAACTTGGCATGGAAATGTGTTTTTATTTCTTTCTGTCTTCAACATCACTCATGTCCATACCCAGGTGTGGCAGGATCAGCCAGTTACACTGTCCTGATGACGGATTACACGTCACACGCAGTGGTTTTCACCTGTCAAAAGCTCGCCTTCGCACATCGTCGCTCTGCCACCATCCTTTCCAGAACTAAGGAACTCGACAGGATTTACCTCGATAAGGTTAGTAACTAAACTTTTAAATAATTTGATAAGAAATTCTGAATGCACACAGATAATATTATCAACAACCTTTAAAGATGGCTATTCGAAATCCATTGCTGGATATATGCAGCAATCGATTTGGAATAGAAAGAAACTCTTCTTAGAAAGCGTTGATTCAAGTTTTCCTTATCTTGTCATACCCATGGGATGAATAGCGGTAGTACAACTTCTTATTATTAATCCAGATAGTACATATTTGTATTATTTGACAAATTGACTTAATGCATATAAAGACTGCTACACTAAGTAAAAGATCGTAACTGTCCGGAAATACCTAGCGTAGCCAATAATTTCTCTGGTTTCTCGTAGTTTTTACAATAATGTATGACATTAATGCTAATCTAGAAATTCGACACCTTCTAGAATCTAGAAGAGCAGAGTATTGTTTTTACTAAAAGACTATTTACTTACGTCACAATAATATCGGTGTGAAAATCGGTAAAAAAATCATTTGTTTATAAACCTATTTCAGATGCGCAACAAGTTGTCTTTATACGGCGTGGACCCCTACGACTTGTCCATTATCTCTCAGAACGACTGCCCCAAACATCTTAATGGCGTTACTGAAGGTGTAAACATCAACATTCATCCTGAAACCTTTTCATCACATAATATCGGAGAAGCCGTGAGAAAGACTGGTGGCGCTATTGGTTAGTACAATCAGATATTTTAATAAGCGTCTTGAATAATTTTATTCATTCAGTAACTTCTGTGACACGTTCTATCGCGGACTTCAACTGTCCTTCTTGGACATCCCAAGTGCCATCACTCGATGTGTTCTTGCGTCATTGCGTGAAATCCTATAGTAGTACAGTAGAAGGTGTGTTTACAGATTAGTAACAGCGAAATTAATTAATAGTACTAGTCATAACGAGGCCTATCATTGTGAATAGCTAATGATTTAGAATTTTAGAATAAGTGATAGTAACAAATAATGATTAGGAAGTACCTATATCAAAGAAACAGTTCATTTTGGAACTTATGTATAAAAGTATTTATTTCCTCTTTTTCAAATGATTCCAATTTAAAAAAGAATATTCAAATTTATATATTCTTCGTCTTCTTATTAGGTCTCACTCATATCTTAAACTACTTTTTAACTCTTTATTGCCAAAGTAGTTAGGTTAGAATTGTTACGAAATATATATTGTAGTGCTATAACATTGATTATTTTTTTAATTATCCTTACAGCTGATGGTGTTGAATATGTAGTAGAAGCTGGTAAGACTGTTTACCACAAAGTTGCCAGCAGTAAAGAAGACCTTACGGAAACGCCAGGAAATGGACGTTCAATGAAGGATGACGCTGAATGGTTACCTTAGAGCCGTATTCTCATCTTAAGCAATTAAAAAAAAACTACCAACCTATTGTGCATACAAGTTGTACATGGTGGTATGACTGATACTAGATAAAATAATTTAGTTACCAAAGTAAAAACAAACTATCGGATTTAGGTTTGTACGAAATAATATCATAAGTATCTATGAGTACCTATACTTTTGAATTAATTTTATTTTTAAGTTAATGACGAGGAAATAATAATCAACTACTCAATATGTCCAAAATGCATTTAGATGTTTAAGCTAAGTTTAATTCAAAATACTCATGTGAAAGCACTCAGGCTATTATAATTTACTCGATTGATACTAAGATGTGTGTAAAAAATTTAAATAAAAGGGGAATGTCTATGACAAATAAAAAGTAATTTGTTTTTCATTCAAATCATTCAGCTTAGAAAATTCAACCCTTATACCAAACCATTCCCATCTAAAAGTGTGTAAATAGACCAAGAATCGTTGGTCGAATAAAGTTATTTTTGAAAGAAAAAAAGCTTTTTTCCCTATTAGTTAAATATTTCTTATGAAATCACTTCGGCTGGAGGGATAAGTTAAGAACACCAGCATATTCTTGTAACATTCACAATTTCACCAAGGTTTAGATGTGTCTCTGAGTACAACATCAAAAGAAATCAAAAAGACAACATTAATGCATAGATTTATTTGGAATCTATGACTAATTAGTAAATTCGTACAAAAATCTCATTACCTATACACTTATATACACAATCTAATACTAGAATAAATATATTTACAAAATGACAATATTTCGAACTTAAGTAAAATTAAAATATTTTCCAAAAAATCCGTCCAAATAGATTAAAATAATATTTTTTTACACTCGTAGTGCCTAATACTTTTAAAGGCTTAGCTCAGTCCGTGGAACAAACCATCTTACAATTATAAGAAAAGTTTTCTTTTAACATCGGGTTATACACAATCTCCTTATTCTCTGACGCTGATCGTGCCATATCAGATTTCAAAACTGACAGTTCTCTAATATTTTTAACTTTATCGCTCTGCAAATTTTGCTTTAAAGCTTTTGCTGAGTTGAGATAAGATACTCTATCTCTTACCGCGTCTTTGACTTTAGATAGAAAGGCACTTTCTGTTGCCTTAGGCCATGTTTGCAAGGCAGGTTTTGCTGTCTTTAGCTGACTTCTGTCATTAAGGTCTACATTTTCTGCTTCTCTATTAAGGTACCTGTATTTGTTAGGTTGATCGTAGGTAAGAACTGAAGTTTTTGAATTTTTTAACATACTTGATCCTTTGCGATCTCCGTAAGTTGGTCCAGATTCAAAGGATGTTCTACTTTTTGCAAAGTTTTGAGGTTTAATACTTCGGAAATTAGATATAGTAACCATTTCTGGTCGAGGAGTTGTGGAAAAAGACACTGTTACCGTGTTTTGCTTTTTCAGATTAAGTCTGTTTCTCAACGTGTTAGGTAGTTGAAATGTAGTAGTTTGTCCTCCAAAACCTCTTGAAACATCTTCATTTACAATTCTATTATTGTTTGGTGCTAAAGAAGATCCTGTTCGTAAAGTTGGTGGTAGTTTCGAAAAAGTTGTTTTAAGTTCAGGTACTTTTACAGTTCTAGGAACAGGCACACTTGCAGCGGCTGGCATTCGAAGCTTCTTTTTTTCCAAAGTTTTTAATCCTGAACTGGTTCTCAAAGGCTTAAGTTTCCTAGTAGAAGACAATGTGGGCTCTCTTCTAATCGAGGACTTTCCAATTTTCTTTAAAGGTTTAATTTCCTTGTCAAAGTTACTGGATGACCTAAACTTGGACTTAGTACCGCGCCATCCATCAGTTAATGGTTTTGATCTATCAATTATATCATTCTGCATTGATTCAATTCTGTCATTTAAATCCATATGTAAGGCTCTCAATTTATAATTTATATTCTCATAGTCCGGTTTATCGAAGATGCTGAGTGATTTTAAACTTGGTTTAGCACCGCGGTATCCACTGGTTACCCGTTTCGAACTGTCAATCAACTCATCCCTCATTGATTCAAGTCTATCATTAAAATCGATATGAAGAGCTCTTAATTTATCATTCATATCTTCGTGATGTTGTGTCAAAGTGTCTAACAAAGTCGATGAACTTTTGATTGGGGTTCTCAATATACTCATATCATTATTTTTTAATTTTCTAAGCTGCGACTCAACAGCATTTTGAGTGTTTTTCAAAGAAGAGTATATATTTTTCGATGCTTCTACTGAAGAATCACTTACTTGACTTCTCAAATCATTAAGTGGATTAAGATGATCGTTTATATTATCGGTTACCTTTACGTATTTTTCGCTAGTATTACTATCTTCCAAAGCAGACTTGAGATTAGCTGGTTTAAATTTTAAATCACTTAACGCTGACGACTCTATTTTATATAATCTTGAATCAATATTGGGCATATTAGGAAGTCCAGTGGATTGGTGCGTTTCTTCCATATTAACTGAACTGAAATCTGTCGTCCTAAGTGGTTTTAAAATATCTAAGGGCTTAGATTTTACAGGTAATGCAAAAGTATCTTCAGTATTTCTTTCACTTTTATCAAATAACTTTGTGAATTTATCTTTTAAAGGATCCAGTGAAGGCAATTTTAAAATGTCACTTATATCTTTAAGTGGGGTTTTTAACAAATCAAGAGTAGGTTTTGTTTTTGAACGCAAGCCAAAAGTGTCACTTGCTTTAGTAATAGTGTTCATGTTCATTTCACTGGCCTGAGCATTCAAATCTATTTGTGAAGGTGAATCCGTTTTGCAAGCAACATTCATTTCTTTAGATTTTTCTTGTACTGTATCAAGATTATCAGGTTCCACAACAGATTGTGTTGGTGAGCTAGCAGCGTCATAGGCATCTAGAATCTCTGCGCCCTCACTTTCGTTTTGTAAAGTCTCTATTTCCTCCTGATTTAAAGAATCATTGCACTCTACATTGGTGGATTTTCGCTCTTCCTGTTGTAACATAGAATCGGATAGTTTCTGTAAATCTTGCATGCTTATTTCAGCAGATGTTTCTTGTATGTTTTCGTCAGATGCATTCGGCAATGGAGTTGTTGGTATGTCTTCCAATCCATTATCAGCTAAGTTGAGTTTTGGAGTCGTAAACATCTCTAAATTATTATTAAATTCAGTTGGATTACTCGACTGGACTGTAATTTTAGAGACCGATGCTTCATTTGTGCTATCCTCATTTACGTTTATATTTAATGAATTATCTTCACTTACTTGGTTAGGAATATTTCGACTTTTTAAACTGGTTCTAATTTTATTTAAATCTTCTTTTTTCTTTAAAATATAACTTTTGATAGAATCTAGTAATTTTGGTATATGTTCCTTTGCTATTTTCGATGCATCGTCTCCCTCTATACTTTTTAGTTTGTAATAATCAGATTCTACCTTTTTAATTTCAGATGGCCGAGCCTCTGGTTCATCAATTGTATTGCTAACTGTGTAGGTTGTATCTGAGGTTAAATCTTGATGACTATTATTTTCCACGCAATAATTCTGACTACCAAATGTTGTTTTTGGTAAATCATCATTATGAACGGGTATTGTGTCTAAAATTTCCGTTGATCTCGCCTCCCCCTTTTCGGTTTCACTATCCACTACTTTTGCAACGTTTACAGTGTCATAAATACCGTTTATCTTGAGTGTTTCTTTAGGAGCTACTTGCAAACTTATAACGCTAGGACTTGGTTCAGGATCGTTTAAATTTTGTGAGGCTGATTTAGTTTCTTCTGAATAGACTGTTGCTCCTGAATTATTACAATTACCATTTTCAATTGAGGATTCACCATCATCAAATTGTAATATATGTGATGATTCTTCTTCAGGTTGATTAAAGATATTCCTTTGCCTTTCTCTTGTCACCTCTATAGATTCTTCTTCATTCATATAATTATCACTATTTGTCTGCTTTGGAGTTATTTTAGAATTTTCAACACTAGAACTTGATTTCGGTTCGCTGATAATTTCTTCTGTAGGGTCATTTCTTAAGGTAAGGCTAGAAGTTTTACAATCTCTCTCAACTTCACTTTCACCCTCAGTTGATGCATGATCCTGTTCAAACATAGAAGGCGGTAATGATACAGACTTTAAGAGGTTTTCCTTTTTGGCTTGTTTGCTAAATAAATCTTGCAACGGTATTAACTCAACATCTTTTAA
Source organism: Phragmatobia fuliginosa (assembly GCA_932526445.1). Classification (NCBI taxonomy): domain Eukaryota; kingdom Metazoa; phylum Arthropoda; class Insecta; order Lepidoptera; family Erebidae; genus Phragmatobia; species Phragmatobia fuliginosa. The sequence goes on along the minus strand of OW052076.1, from coordinate 13,145,437 downwards.
ATTCAACAAATTTGTTACACTAAATGGTCTACTTTGCTGTTTACTGCTTTCTAATTGCGAATTGGTTCTTTCATATGGAACCTTTTTTGTTGTTTGCTCGTAAACTATAGAAGGAGCGGGGCTGAGATCATTAGTTGTTGTTGCTGCTTCGTTAAGTGAATGTTTTAATTTATATTTTGGTATACGTGATAACTTATCTTTTATACTTTGCAATAGTGGACTCGACGGCTTATCAATTTTTTTAAGTTTATTTCGCTGTAAGTCTTCAGAGGTAGACCTCATATCAGGAACATTGCGATTATATTCGATATCGTTACTTGTAATAAAACTTTTTATATCAGTATTGCCTAAGGGGTTGATAGCTGATATTTTCTGTTCATCAATCATGCTTGCGCCTACTTCACTGTCGAATTCTTGTGATTTTATGTAAGAAGGTCTCTTGTTAGATAGTTTAATTCTATCTGAAAAAGTCAGACTTGAAGCTTTTTTTAGTGGCGGGACACAACGGGATTGTTTAATATTTGAGGCCTCGGGTATAACGTGATCGTTGTCTACTACTACAGTAACTAAATTAGCACTTTCCTGCGGGGTAGCATCACCAAAATCAATATCTTCTACTGCTCTTGCTGCACTTTTAGCAGCATCTCTTGCGAGAGCCTCTTCATATTCTTCATCCGCAGCTACACGTAATTGTTCTAGTACAGATGAAGCGAGGTCCACTTCTGGATTAAAAATAGGCTTTGATTCTTTTTTTTCACCAGATCTGTAATTAAACATGTTATCAAATTATTCTTTAAACTATACTATTCAAAGTTACGTTGTGCCTGTGTATGCAGATATTGTGAGATTTGTGTAATGAAATTATTTTTATTATTAGGGGTCAGTATGAAATTGCCGATTTGTATGAATGAAGCAATAACGGTGAAGATCGATTGGCTATCATTGTTCGGAGTTCACAGCACAGTAGACATCTGCCGTTATTGCTTGACCAGATCGGAGAAAGTTATAGTGAATAACACCATGCTGAAACCACCAAACAGTTACCATTACCTTTTAGTACAAATTATACGCTATAGTTTTCCTCTAAAGTTCAATATATGAACTACTATCATGATTTTTTCAGATTTAGCTAACCCTTTGCTTTTAGATGGGGGGGGGGGGGGGCTGTTGTTACAAAAAAACTCACAAACGGATATCTAAATCGAAAAATAGTCTTAGCAACCTCATTATGTTTTTAAAAGACCTACCTAATGATACCCCACACAATGTGGTAGACGCGAAGATAAAGAAATCATCCCCACTTTACGTGTAGGGGACCCAAACAAAAATATTTTTCGTAATTTTATTGTAGCATTTAATTGACGTAATCACAACACATATTCGTGTAAAGTTTTATCTTCCTAGCACTAACCGTTTGGGCTGTAAGTCAAGGACAGACGGACGGACGGACATGACAAATCTATATGGGTTCCGAGTCCAGAACTACGGAGCCCTAAAAAGTTAAGTCATGGTTTTAAAAGCGCTAAACAGTAACTTTAAACATCAGTTTCATTGCCTACCTTAAATTAGTACCAGCAGAGCGCATTTCTGTTGGAGATAGAAATGATGAAGCTCCCTGGGAATCAGCGTATCTAAAGCGACACGCACAATCATCCACGTCGCGTGTACCAGCAAAAGCCATGTCCTCACTACCAGCAACAATCGGATCATCGTATCTAACGTCTCGACGTATGGCACTCTTTTCCAGATCTTCACAAGAACAGCTTTCTTCTAAGTCCAGATGAGTAGTAGGCCGATCATCTTTGCTGTTTTCTGTTATTGGTTGTGATGCAATCTGAAAATTGAGAAACCAAATATTATTATTTTTTACGCATAGACTTTATAAAATGTAAACTTCCTATGTAATACGGTCCATTGTTACGAATCTACTGAAATTGGTTTTTAAAATAGGTTCTTAGTACTAATAATAATGGTTTATTTTCAAAAATAAGATACAACGTTTTTAACAGTTACAGTGTTTAGGTACTGATAACAACAAATCGACATACCCAGTATTTTATCACGTAAAAACTTGTATTTTGGCTTCCTAAAGCTATTCTCAAAATTCTTTACTTATATAGAAAGTCTATATTATAAATAAGATTAGAATTAAATACAATTTAAGTACATATTTTCCTCAACATTTTTTTTATTACTTGACCATGGTAAATGTTACGAAATACATTGACACTTAAATAAAAACAGGTAAGTAATCAAAAAATGAATTTAATCAAAAAGTTAATAACAAATGATAATTATATAATTAGCATTAAATTATAACCTAAAATAAATATAATACTCGAAAACATTTAAAGGTATAAAAAAAACACAAAAGATGTAGTGAATTTAATTCTCTACAATATTGATTAAAATACAAATGGCGTGAAAGCCATAGAAAACGAGATATTGGCAAATTTTGGTGACTTTTGACCCCTTACTTTATAACTTGCGACCATCCAATTATAATTATGTGAATTTTGATAACAGTTTTAGGATGCTAAAATACAAGTTTTTACGTGGTAAGATACTGGGTATGTCGATTATCCGAGGTCAAACCCCTATAATGTCTGGACTACACATACATAGCGAGTGACAGGAAGATAAGTCATCAAAATCTTTTAAGTGATTTGTTGTCGATCGGGTGGGAAATCTCTCGGGCTCCTCGGAGACTGAGGCTGAATATGTGGTGTTTTCTTTAAAATCCAACCGACGGTGAGTCTCAAGCGCTAACTATGTTATTTCATAATTTGCTGAGTAACTGCGTAAGTCGTTTGGTGACGCGAACTCACTCTCTTCGTATTCAGTGTGGCGCTCATTCTGCGGCCGCCAGTCTGGTCATAGACCCTCGGTCCACATTTAAACATGAGACGAACAGGCCCCATCTTCCCCACTAGGCACGTACTCAGGACCCCGCGATGGATTGGTGCCCCCTAGCCCCTACTCAGTAGTTACCAAAGGATAACCGATAGCTTCTATACTCTCGTCTGAAAATCAATCTTATAATAATAATAATCTCAATAAATTTGAATATCTTTATTATTTTACCTGTTTCTTATAATTGTATTCTTATCAATTTGACAGTATTCCCGCTTTGTCACATTTTGGCCAACTAAGTTTTATAATCAGATACATAAAAGGCCGTGTCCTGTTCAAGGGGTTTCAAAATTTATACCTAATAAAGAGCATAAAACTGAGTATTTAATTGATACCTATAGCTTCAAATTTTCGATAGTCATGATTTAATATTCTCATTAAAGATTGTAGGGGAAAAAGAGGCAAGAGATTATTATTAGCTGAAAAAAAGTTTTTTTTATAAAAGTAGTTAAAAGTCTTTCATAAACAAGATAGGCAGTCCGAAATTATGTAGTAAGCGCCTTGCATGAAGGTCATAAATGAATTATAGATACTTTGATATCTTTTTTGAGGGCTCTGCGCCATCAGTTCAACTGAATGGAAAAGAAGGGGTTTTGACTTTGAAACTTAAACTTAACGTCAAAACCCCATCTCCATAATGGATACCATTTCATTCATCTAAAACAGCGATTAAGTTCGTATAGGAATATTAGTCAACGTTTTGGTTTATATTTTCACTTGAAAGACGTAAACGTGAAAAAAGTTAGAAATGGAATGTCTGCATTTAACAGAATACTTGAATTCATCAACATCACATAATGCCCCACTGCTGGGCTCGGGACTTTCAAAAGAGGGTTAAGGCCATACGTCTCCATACTGGCAGAGTGCCGATTGGGACTGGCAAGAAAAAACTGTGGCTAAGTAATCATTGAATGTTTTAAAGCAGCCCGAAGGCCTCCAACTTCAACCTTCACGAGTGTTTTCTTTTGAGAATAACCGACCGGGACTGACTGCTCTTGAAAATTGATCAAAGTAAAAATGAAAGAACTTAGTATGCTGCAAATATATCATCTTTTAAAAGAAAAGAAAATTAAAGACACCTTTCCTAATGTGAAAATCGTACTGAGAAAGCTGAAGCTTTGCATACCTATTCTGACAAAATAGTCATTATGGTTATAGGGGCCCCATTATCCTAATATACTCAGGGCCTATAATGAGTTAAAAATGACACTGGAGGGCAAACGTGGCAGGACTGTTGCGATACGTGACCTAGAAAAATGAAACCTCGAATATGTTTACTAATACGAAAGACATAAGAACGAATTCAAGTTACCATGATAGATACAACACATAATTTCATAATGGCATAATAAAACGAAACACATAATTTCACCCTTGCTATATATGACGATGGATGAACGCTCAAACGAAAAACTTGACGCTGAAGTCAAACCACCACCTAACCAAGCTTCGAAGAACACATTTAATTCAATGCAATGATGATGAAACGACCATGATATAAAGGGTAACACTAGACATCTTTTTGTACTTAATTTTATAAATGCTCTTCGGTCATCACCCCTTTGGAAAAATTCATCACTATAAGAAAAAGTTGACAAAATAAACATAGTACAGAACATGCTCGGCGAAGTTTTGAATGTGATTTTAGACGATCGAGCCTGACTCCATACATCCCTACCCGTTCGTTAGGTTGTCTTGAAAATGGAATACATAGATGTCAAATTTCTGCCTGTGGGACGTAACATGCGTCGACACCCTTGAGCCATCACATCTTCCAAGTACAGCTGGCAATGCCGGTGCTACTGCTGCATCAGCGGAAAGTCTCAAATAGCGTAAATACCAACAATTACTTGGTAATTATATTTTTGAATCTATTGGTGTAGAGACGCTAGGTTCATGTGCTCCGAGTGCTCGTGGTATGTATAACTAGCAAAGCAACTGATTGACGCTTCCCGTGACCAAAGGCTGACCTTTTTCTAGCACAGAGAATTAGCATCAACAAAGTTACCAGTGAAGCGATGATGAGGATGAATTTTAGATTTTTTTTAATACTGTAAACATTCCTGTATGGAATAGTTTGGAAATCTTACACACAATTCCATCTAGCCCCAAACTAAGCAGAGCTTGTATTAAGGGTATATACTAGACAACTGACATACATAAGCATCCTTTTTAGTAAATCCTCTAATACTCTAAACGCGAAAGTTTGTGTGTATGTATGTATGTTTGCTTATTGCTCTTTCACACATAAACTACTGAACGGATTTGGATGAAACTTTACAGTCATACAGCTTATATGTATATCAGAATAACACATAGGCTACTTTTTACTGCAATAATCGAGAAACACGCGGGCAGAGCCGCGGGTGAAAGCTAGTACAGACATATTATACATAGAAAACACCTAATAATGTTATCATATGATGTGAAACCTAATTAAATTACATTTATTAAGTAAATTGGAGATTTAGTTATTCAAAGTCTCATTGCACTTTTTAGAGTTTTGAAGTTAATAACTCGGAACCCTTATAGATTCGTCATGTCCGTCCGTCCATCCTCGACTTACCGTCCAAACGGTAAGTGCTAGAAAGATTAAACTTTGCATGAATATGTGTTGTAATTACGTCGACAAAGTACTACAATAAAATTATAAAAAATAATTTTATTAGGAGTACCTCCCCTACTCGTAAAGTGGGGATGTTTTTTTTTTCTCGCAGCTAGCCCATTGGTATTTTAAGGTTAGGTATTTTAAGGTATTTTAAAAACAATAAAGGGTTTCTTAAATAATGTTTCGATTTAGGTATCCATTTGCGAGAAATTCCACTTTAAAGGACACTTTTTTGTAAAAACAGGGCGTCCCCCTCCCCTCTAACAGCTAAACGGCCAGCTCAAAAAATCTGGAAAAATTCGTGATGGTGGTGGTCTTTAAACTTTAAAGGAAAACTGTAACGGATTAGATGACTTTGTTAGTTCACAAGTTATAGAGGTTTTACTTGTAAAATGCGCTTCCTTTGAAAACGTCATAAAAATTAACGCATTATTAAATAAACTTAACAATTATCTATTGGATACGATTTTAAATCCTCGTACCATTATGGGTGACTGAGGAAACCTTTCCTGTGCGTGGCCTGACAGGCACTTGGCCGATCTTTTTAAAGTCTTACAGATACAAATCGGACCGTGGGGTTGTTCTTATTTGTGAAGCCAATTTCAACTACGGCAGCCAATCTCAACGGAGTCCAGCTACACAGATATTACGGTGCACAAGTGTGTGCGCAAATACGGGTGCACTCATTGTTCCCCCACACTCGTAATACGATGGTATGGCTATCCCAAACGACCGGGATTCTTCCCGGTCGTATCGGATAGTCGTCTCATCTCTGTTCATCATCATCTGATCTCTATCAGGCACAGGACCGGCTTTCCAGCTTTTGGAGGTACGAGGGTTAAGACCCCAACTTCCTGCATGATAATAAGCATTTCTATAAACAGAAAAACTAAAACTATTTGGCCCCATACGGGAATCGAATCCAAAACCACTTGATATGCAGTCGAATGCGCTAATCAAAAGACAAATTAGGCAAATCAGATTGGATTTCCTGTCTTTCTGAACCGGTCCAGAACGACAAGAACTTGATATGATGTTATTTAATGACGTGACGCTTCCGCTCGGCTCCGCACAATACCGTAAAATAAGTTACGTAAACAGTAAACATAGAATATTTTAATGATACATGAAAAATAATTTCAATATGTCAATTATTACCGGGCTTTTTGAACTAGTGATTAATGAGTATGGATGCTAAACCAGGGGACGTAGGTTCGATTTCCGAAGTGAATCCAAAGCAAACTTTTAATAGCTGATCAATAACTTTATTTGCATATTATTGAAAATAAAATTGCTGTTCCTAACAGAATACACTATTGACCTTAGGATATTATCTATTGGTTTTACGATTTGAAAAACGAATCAGCACTTATATTAAAAAAAAACTTACGTGTTTGTGAAGCACTGCTAACACCACTAGTGCTGTCCACCGCCACATCTTTCAACCTCACATTGAGCCGTGCAAATGATTTCAATTCTTTCATGTCACGTTATTAATTTAAAAAAATACATATTATCATTACTACCGATCTGACAAAGATAATGAGAGCAGATTGAAGCACGCGCGGATTGAACGTCTAAATCAGACGTGACGGAAATAACTGTGCTTAGCAAAATTGATATCAGTTAAATAAAAATATCTAGTTTAGAGATTAAATATGTGATCTATTACCGTACTTTACATTTTAAAATGTTCCTGTCCAACGTATTTTGATCCAGATATTATCAAGACTGAAAGGCACATTTCTATTGTTTTTTGCTATTGATTAAAGTCTATGCTTGGTGACTTAATTTTTAACCGACTTCAAAAAAAGGAGGAGGTTCTCAATTCGACAGAATCTTTTTTTTTAATGTATGTTCAGAGATAATTTCGTTGTTTGTGAACCGATTTTAAAATTTCTTTTTGCATTGGAATGGGCTTAGCTTACAGGTGGTCCCATCGTCACCATATCGATCTCTGATGATGGAATCCCAAAGAAATCGAGGGAACTCCTCAAATATCATAGGCACAATTGTCGCGATTTGGATACTCAGAACAGTTTTTCTTTGAAGTCGGTTTCTTTTTGTTAAAATTATATTAAAAAACAACTTGGTTTTAACGTAGTGTTTGGAAAAACTCTTTGGATTTGGTTCCTCCACCGGCCGGGTATAGGGTTCAAATGGAGTTCGTCCTCCCACGTCTCGCCACGGGATGAAGTCTTCGCAGAAGGATGCCACCGGGGTAAAACATCTCTCTTCAGGCAGTGCCGACTGCCGGCCTGCCGCTTACTGCTTAACAGTCTTAAGCAGTAAGCGGCAGGCCGGCAGTATAGGATGGCTCAGTCAGCCATCCTATACTCCCGCAAGCATTTCTACCCTTAAACTCCACGAAAGAAGTCCGGCCAGCGCGCACGCGAAATGTACCTACGCACCAGGTACAGAGCGCCCACCTCTAATAAATTCTGCCCCTGGGTTCGGTCTGACTGTCGAGTAGGGAGAGAAATAGTAGAGGTCGTGTGTGAGATGTGTGAGGGTATTTGTCTCTTGAATTATCGAACATTATATTTATACTACTACGATAGAGTGTAAGCGTTTATTATTTGCAAAGGTCAAACACGCAAAAATAATTAAAAAAATATAAAATTAAAGTATGAATTAGGTGTTACAACTATCATCTATGTAAGTTATAACGCATAAATATAAATTTATTTATAAACGAATGTTTGTCATACTGAGACAATTTCTAAGAAATTAAAGTTCAAAAGATAACGACGATTCTTATCTATTTCGGTAGCTAACTCAGTTAATACATTGTCTTGAATTTTACAAGAGGGAAGTAAAATGCTAAAAATTTCAACTAAAAAAACAGCCCCACTGGGAAAGTTGCAAAGGCTTTTCGTTTTCTATTCCATTCTCTTTTAAATTTCTCTATTATCTTGTTTCAATGGCTAATGTCACGCAGTCACGTGATCAAAACAAAATATTAGTCAATCGAACAAGAGAATAGAGAAATGGAATTAGTTAGCAACTTGGTTATGGAGGCAGGTGCTTTATTTTTTTCGGCGTTCTATTTTGTAGTTTATGCCGCCTTAGCAAGGCGGCCTTCCAATGGGAATTGCAATTATGGGAATTATAACTGGTCGCGGCCTATTTAATATTTGTAATAATTATTACCTAATTGTACTAATGCTCGAGTTAATTATAAATCTAGTTTAATAACTAAAAATATTAGTTTAACTCTATTTTGTTCAAATTAAAACGTTTACTGCTTTTCAATTTCAATTTATAATTTATTTTCAATCTTTATTAATGTGATTCATGTGTTATTTTTCCTTATATATAGAAAGAAAACTATAATTGGATGTTACATGTTGGAGCATGAACAGGTACCTTTAAAGAAATTAGTTTCATCCTGTGTAACCCGAGAGTTGGGTATTCATTATTTTCTCGTAATCGGAGTTTATCGGAGTACAGAGACAGTCAGTAGAATAGTAGATTGCGCGCAGACGCGCTTACTCAGAGACAGTTCTTTGTTGTAAACAACAATTAGAGTTTAATTTTGTTCTTTTTTTTTATTGAATGTAAATGTTCAAAATGAATGAGACTATGAAAATAATTTGCGTCTTGTTTATGTGGAGCTTTATTAACACCAATGCAGGTATGCCATGATATTTTTTTAGTAAAAAAAACAAGTATTAAATATGGTTATCTCTTGTAATCTATGCTTGACTTTACTGACGTGCAGATTAATTTGTACTTTATAGTCTTATACCTACAATCAATTCACAATTATTAAAAGTTTGGTTTACTTATTTATACTTTGCCACTAGTAGATAAATTAAAAGTCATTAAAACAATAATATTTTTAATCGTTGTAATTGTATATGATCCACATATTTTTTATCATTAAATTCATTACGACGACGACGACTTGAAGACTCAAAGACTTTACAATTGAAGACGTTAATTACTTGACATTGGCAGAAACAGCTGATATTCGGCTGGTTGCCATTTCATCAAAAGAAGAAGAAGTAATTGTATATAACAAGTGCGACATTTTTGTTCACCAATTTATAACAATATTTTGTTAGTAGATAATGAGCTAAGTTAAATTTGGCATATGATAATATTTCGGGGGTATGTCACCACTTGTGTTGTGGTAGGATTCAACATCGTCATGATCTCAGCCGAAGAACGGCCGACCTGGTGAAGGTCACGTTGAACCGTTGGATGCGGGCGGCACAGGACCGACTGTTGTGGGGTGCCTTGGGGACTACTAGTACTAGACAATACTAGACATAAATACGTACATACTTCTACATACATACAAATTGTACACTAGATGAGTCTCGCGGCGTTACCCGCGGTTTTTGTTGTAAATCGCGATTTACGCTGCGGAGCGAAGCTATTCCAAAGTAAATATAGTTACTCCTCTTGCCATCAGCTATCCAGCCATTCCAGAGATTCCAGGAGCCTAACTTTTAAAATGCACTCACTTGGAAAACTTCGTACAAAAATGAAAAAATAATAAGTATTGGGCATCTATTGGGCATGATTTTAAATCTATCTATGCGTGGCCTGACACGCATTTAGCAATTTTTAGGGTTCCGGTGCCAAATGGCAAAAAACGGAACCCTTATAGATTCGTCAAGTCTGTCTGTCTGTCCGTCCGTATGTCACAGCCAATTATTTCCGAAACTATAAGAGCTATACTGTTGAAATTTTGTCAGTCGATGTATTCTGTAAACCACATTAAGATTTTTACATAAAAATAGAAAAATAACAATACATTTTGGGGGTCCCCATACATGGAACTGAAACTCAAAAATTTTTTTTTCATCAAACCTATCCGTGTGGGGTATCTATGGATAGGTGTTCAAAAATAATGTTGAGGTTTCTTAAATCATTTTTTTCTAAACTGAATAGTTTGCGCGAGAAACACTTCCAAAGTGGAAAAATGTGTCCCCCCCCCCCTCTAACTTCTAAAATAAGAGAGTGATAAAACTAAAAAAAATATATGTTGTACATTACCATGTAAACTACCAACGAAAATTGGTTTGAACGAGATCTAGTAAGCAGTTTTTTTTTAATATGTCATAAAGCGTAAACAGCAATTTACCTTTCATTTAATCAACGAACTACAAGAACTTTTATTTAATGTTACTTGTTGATACGGAACCCTTCATGGGCGAGTCCGACTCGCACTTGGCCGATTTTTTACTTAATTATATACTATATGGTTATATATACGGTACGGTATTTTTTTAAATGCTTTTTTGATCAAGTACTACCGTATATACTTTAACATGTATTAATAAAAAAAAAAGGGCAAATGCATGTCAGGCCCTAAGAATAGTTAATTTCATATTACATACAGACACTTCAATTTTATTTATCTGTATAGATTACTTGTGAGATTAAAGTAAGTACATAATTTCAGATAATCCGTGTGCAGCTGTCCAGGTGCCAAAGAAATCTGTAAACTGTGTATGCAACGCCACATATTGTGATACGATCAATAGGGTTCCTCCAGGTCCAAACACCTACGTAGTCTACACCAGTTCTGCGGTAAGACTAGACCTTGTTCATATCCTCAATAATAACCTCAAATATTTCACACGTGACCGTTTGATTCCAAACTTGGCAGAGTCCAAAAAGCTGCTGATACCTAAACATACTTTTTTTCCTTCGAACCTTTTTTTGTCTACAAGGTTGGGAGTCTACAATACGAGTACTACAATGCAACTGAACTTCGTTTTTTTACGTGAAACAACATACAGCATATTAAAACATATTTCATGTATTTTACTGCCTTGTTATTTTAGTGCTATTAGCGTATGCGGCTGCTGGTTTCGATTTCGGGGTAAACCAACCGACAAAATGTTTGTGTGATCTGCAATATTTGTTTCGGAGTTTGGGTTTTCTCTATGTATAATATGTATGTATTTATAAAAAAGGTATTTATATGTTTTATATCATTTTATAACAAGGCAGAATCACAAACATATTTTGAATTGAAAATATGTTTTTTTCTGCCACAGGGTGGCTTACGTTTTAACAAGACCATCAAGACTCTGGAAACAATCCAAAATATTGGTAAGTTATTATCGCTAAAACCATTGCTCATTACTATTACTGCATTAGTTCAATATAATGTTCCCAAGAATTAAATTAACTATCAGTGGAACACAAGTCTGTGCACAAATTAAGAATACAGAATGTATACATCCCTGTTCATCCCGTGGTATTGTAAAAGCTGACCAAAGCAGTAAACTACGAAAGACAATACTGAGAAGAGAAGTAAAACTTGAAACAGGTCAAATGAGGTGTTGTGAAACAACTTTTCTAAGGAAAGGCCTACAGAACAGAGATTTCTCAGTTTTGTGCAGAGGTGCCAGCTTCGAACAATTAAAATATTTTATGTGTGTTTAAGACAATTCTTTTTAGCTAGAAACCATACAATACTCGCAATAATAGTTAGGTTTTCGTTATGAACTAACCGAAAGCTGTTGACATAATCAATTATAGTTACATATTTCACTTAGTTAATGTGATATACAGACACAATTTGCGTCCTTATCGCAATTTTTGATCTCTACTAAATAATAAGTACCTAAATCCAAATGATAAGATGGGCCACGGTGTACAGTGTAAGGAGTCAATATTTACATTTTCTTTAGTAATACTTAGTATAAACATTAGCTATTTACAGATGAATACAATAAAGACAAACAAACACAATCCTTGTATGCATAATGTAAGACGAATATGAAGATAAATGATAGCTAATTACATCATATATGACAAAGTAGGTCACTATTTGTATAAAAGAAACTTATATTAAATGTACAATGCTCTTACATCTATTTTAAGTAGCAACTGAATCCATTGACTTGCATATCTGTTGTGAGTATATAGGTACCTAAAGAAATGAAAGGTATTGTTAAGGGAGTCGTGATCATGTAAATTGACATAGTCTAAAAATAAATATAAACCAGGCAAATTTGAAGTGATTCAACCTTATTAATTGGGTTGGATAAGATCGGGATACCTAGTACATTCTATTCCATTCTGTACCATACGGTTTATTTTGAGAACTTAGTTGGACCCAATTATGTTTGTATTTTTGGTTTAGAAAGTGAATCTAGTGTCGAAACTTTGGTGCTACATCCAGACACGAAGTATCAAACTATAGAAGGTTTTGGAGGAGCTGTAACTGACTCTACAGGCATCAACTGGAAGAGTCTTCCTGCGGAGGTTCAGAAGAATCTGATAAAGTAAGTTTCAATTTGGTAAGTATTTACACAAACAGACGAGTGTAAGAGGAATCATCCATCTCACGAGAGACCTCAAAAAGGACAGTTTTAATTGAATTTACAGACTATACTCATTCCTAAAACACACCACCAAGTAGTCTGCCGAAGAGTTTGATTTATCAATCTGTGAAAAAACTGGATATAAATATAATATATATAACTGGATTGTGTCTGTAACAACCATTTTCTCATCTGTCCTGAAAGTCCGGACAGCTTTGTAATTCGTGACAAACATCGAGAAAAGGCATTGTTCATCCCTTCTCCAAATAGTTTCTAACGGCAATATAGTATAAAACGATTTTACAACGCCTCCCCTGTTGTCTCCAGTCTTAAAATTTTAATATTTATCCCTTCTTTTGTTTTACAGTTCATACTTTAGTGATGATGGTTTACAATACAACACAATTCGCGTCCCCATCGGTGGCACGGACTTCTCTACGCATCCATATGCCTACAATGAATACCCATTGAATGATACTCTTCTTACAAATTACACTCTTGCTAATGAAGATCTTCAATATAAGGTTACCGTTATTTCTTTTCAATAGGTTCTACTATCATTCCGGCAGATTCCCCAATAAATTAATTATGAAAGCATCTTCGTAGTTCACTTAAAGTATGAACTACATTTAACTATTTTGTCAGTATATGTATAAAAAAGGTATGTATAAAGTGTATGTATATAAAAGGTATGTATAAAGTGTATGTATAAAAAAGGTATGTATAAAGTGTATGTATAAAAAAGGCCGAATGATACAGAAGCATCTCATGTGCGTCACATCATCTGCGTTGTGGGCACTCACCATGACAATGGTAACCAACATTTTTGGATCCTGCTCATGTTTTCCTTTGGGCAGTCAATTTGGCAGACATAATAAATAGGCACTAAAACTAAACACGTAAAATCGACTTGGTCTAAATGACTGATTCATCAACACCAGGCCTATGCTGCTGGTGTGATACTAGCAATTTTTTTGTAAAGCTATGAATCTGACATAAAATCTGATACCTGCCTTGTTGGTCTAGTGGATCACGTATGCAACTGCTAATCAAGAGGTCTCGGGTTCCGGGTCGGGTCAAAAATTGTTTTTGGGTTTTTCTTAGGAACTTCCTAATAGCAGTCCGGCGTTTGGAAGTTTGGAGATGATTGTTGTGAACCGGTTGAACTAGCAGGCGACCCCAAATAATATTGGGAACAGGCTAGGAAAACCAAACCTGAAAAAAAACTCAACTCATGTCCTTAGTACTCTTGTATATATTTAAGGTTATTACAGTTAGTACAGTACAGAACCATGTAGTTCATTGTTTCCTTTATTTAACATGAAAAAAGGAAATGTTTCTGTAATGTTTATGATTGTCCAGTCTACCTACTTGATAAATTTTGTTCTTAACAGATTCCAATGATCAAAGCAGCCATGACAGTTTCAAGCACCCCAATACAAATAGTGGCAACAACGTGGTCCCCACCTCCCTGGATGAAGACAAACAATGGATACACAGGATACAACCAACTCAAGCCAGAGTATTACCAGACATACGCCAATTACCATTTAAAGTAAGAATAATATTCTGTTTTACCAAAAACTCAATCAAAATTTGACAAAAAGAGACGACAAGCTTAAGAGAGAAAGAAAGAAATAGATACATTATGGAGCCTGAAAATAATTCAAATATTTACCTATTCGCTTAAGTTAACTTATTCGTAGTTAATACCGAAAGCCGATACCAACCTAGTATAACGATAGTAGGCCAAAACCTCCTTCTAAGGAGAAGCCTATGTCCAGCAGTGGACTGTCAAAGGCTGTTGATGATGATGATGATGGATACCAACCTAACTCGGCTCGGCGTATGATGAGATGTAGACTATACTATACTAGTCTATGCACTTGACTGGAGTAAAAACATAACTGTTGTGGTCAATGTTAAAGCTTTGTTTATTTTTGGTTACACTCCCTCTATACTATTGTCTATGAGTATGACTTCATATAAGAGAAAAGGCAAGTCATTGACTTGTCTTTGCTCTCTTGTGTGAACTGTAAAAAGGTAGACGACGCCATTATTATGCTGTTGCTAATTTTGCTAGTAAACCTGCATAAACAGACTATTTAAGTGCTTCGTTAACTGTCCCTGTCTACAATTGACTGCACGGTTGGCCTAAGTTTTAAGTGGTCGCCACGCCGCTTATTACTGCGCCAAGTCCAAATCTCCCTTCCTCCAAATTCCACGAGGACACTTAAGGCAGGAATACACATGCTTTTGAGCTGTCCAATGAGCAGATAACCCGTCTGCTTATTTTTTCTCTGTTACGTAAAAACTAAATTTCTACATTCGCTGGTAAACATTTAGTTACTCTTTTTCAGGTTTTTAGAAAAATATAATGCAGAAGGCATTCCTATTTGGGCTATCACTACAACAAATGAGCCCACTAACGGATTAACTGGATTAAGCTTCATCAATTGTCTTGGATGGAGTGCAAATAATATGGTAAAATGAAACACACAAATTCGTTTTATAAACGGTGCACCTTCATTTATAGTAGAAACAGGCAGTATGGCAAAAAAATTATTAAGTGTTTAGGTTCGTTGACTGGAAATAATAAACTTTCTGATAACTAAAGACTTTGAACGATACTTTAAAATCGTTCAATATGATCGCAGAGATCGTTAAATAACTCTTCTTTTCCATAGATCGGCTAGATCGCTTCGATGTTTCAATCAACAACCCATAATGTCCCAGTGTTGGGCTCGGGTCCCTCTCAGGAGAGGGTTAAGGTCATACGTCCCCACGCTAACCGACTGCCAAGACACGATGTGGCTACGTTATCTTGCAGTTGGATTTTTTGAATATTCCCGAAGGCTTCCTGCTAACAACCATGACTGACTTTTAACGTGACCTCCGAAACATAGAAATGCTCAAAATATATCATGTCACAAACCGTCACCTATCTAGGTACTGACCGCGCCGTCGTTACTTACCCTCAGTGACTGTTTCAATCACCTAAGGCTTCGGAGTTTATTGCACTTTAACTAAAATTTATTAATATTACTCATTAAATGCCTAGCGTCCGTGTGGTGACGGATTAAGAATAAAGAGTGTCACCACCCCTATTCATCCCGCGGGTGTCGTAAAAGGCGACTAAGGGATAAACTACGCAAGACAACATCAATGCAAAGAGAAGGAAAACTTGAAACTAACCCTATACCAACCCGTCTGGCCAGCGTGGTATAGTAGGCCAATACCTCCTTTTCAAGGAGAGGCCTATGTCCAGCAGTGGACTGTAAAAGGCTGTTGATGATGAAATGCCTAGCAAGTCTCCTTGTATTAATACTGTTTGGTTTTCAGGGAAAATGGATACAGTATTTTTTAGGACCTACAATACGTAACTCAGAATTCAAAGAAGTCAAAATACTGGCTGGAGATGATCAAAGGTTAACGATTCCGTACTGGATGAATTTGGTGAGAAAAATATGTAGTTACGCGAATACGCAAAATTTTAAATCTAATGGCCATTGTTTATGTAACAGCCTTTGAAGAATGTTATTTAAATGATTATGAAACATTATCGTGACGTAATTGACAACTTTTTTTCACAGATGGTCATGGAACATCCTGAGGTCCTCAATTATATAGATGGTGTAGCAGTACACTTTTATACCGACTTCATAACCCCGGCTGCACTTCTCACAGAACTGTCTAAGTTTTATCCTGACAAGTTTATCCTTGCCACTGAAGGCTGCAAAGGTAAATAACATCATAGCTGCATTTATTTAGTTTTTCAAAAAAATACAACTTTCTAGGAACATAGATGGGTATGTTTAATAATAAAAGAAGTGTATCTCAAGCTCTAGTTGTTTCACGGGGCACTCTCCGTGGCACATTATCACTGTAAAGGGAATTAAAACCTGAAAATGTAATAAACACATCTGGTTAGCGTGGTACGAGTATAGTAGGTTAAAAACTGTTTTCTGAAGAGAGTCCAATGTACTGCAGGGGACTGTTACAAGTTGTTGATGATGATAAAATGAGGAAACAGGTTGCTTGATGGGAAGTTTTTTTTTATAATAGCTGCCAAAATGACTCTGCCCTGCCTGATGGAAAGCATGAACGGAATCCAGAAGTGATATATAGATGTTTGGACCAAACACCTTATAATCTCTCCGCAGAGGTAGAGAGAGGGAGGAAGGTTTTATCTCTGGTCATTTACTCGGTAAAGCAACGGAAGAAAGAATTCGACTGGTCAATTCTGCCTATTTATATCACTTAATGTTTATGGCTCTCTTTTCTCTATAGCACGATGCGGACGGACGTTAGTTTTACCATCCACTATATAAAATTATGACTGTATTCTCTCCGAGTTTTAGTCGTTTGTACAATTGTAGTTATAACTACAAAAAAAATACCGGAGATAATTAAAAATATTCATTTGAAGTAATTTTTCAGGATCTATGTGGTTTATAGAAAAACATGTGAATTTGGGCTCCTGGGATAGAGCCAAAAGTTACATACTTGATATTATAACGGTGAGATCGATTATAACTAAATTGTTTATATCTATGTATGATTTCTTATGACGATTATTCAGTATTTTATGAAGCGCTGTTTATT
Source organism: Phragmatobia fuliginosa (assembly GCA_932526445.1). Classification (NCBI taxonomy): domain Eukaryota; kingdom Metazoa; phylum Arthropoda; class Insecta; order Lepidoptera; family Erebidae; genus Phragmatobia; species Phragmatobia fuliginosa. Next base: position 13,128,016 of record OW052076.1, on the reverse strand, counting down.
TTTTGTAAGCCTACCAAAGTGACTGTATTCTGTATGGAGTAGATGTCACCATCCTCATTGTGAGTGCAGACAATGCAGCATGATAACCTATACTATGGCGGCCTAGTGAGATGTTTCTGCATCATTCTCCCGGCCTCCGGAAGCCTCCGGCTGAATGATGCAGAATGATTGGACCTCAAGTCTCACAGTCAGCAACGAAATACAACAACACAAATGCTATCATTTTTAGATTGATCTTCTGTTTGTTGAACGTAGTACCCGGTCGAGCTGGCCCAATCGTGTTAAAATCAACGTGGGTCTACTATCTTTTAAATTTTCACATGTTGCATGCAGCATTTATGTACGCACCTAATGAAAATTAGTGAAAAAGCGAACTAAAGCAATCATAACGCTTGAAAGTCTTAACCGTACTTAAAAATATATGAAATTCAATCATTACTATTGGTGTTGTAAAGTATCTAAGCTTGTCTCAAATATATAATGGTTCGTTAACATCCACACTATTAAAGGTGTAATTTGGAACACAACCATGCTGAAATATCTAAACAGATGTTGAAATTTGGAACTAAAATAGATTCTGTGTAATCTGAAATATTAAACACACTGCGATTAAATTTAACTTTCTATTTTGATTGACAAGTTGGAGAACATTGAGGAAGAGCTAGATAAAAAGCTGATCCACATTATCCATATTAATATTATAAATTACAAAGAAACTCTGACTGTCTTTCTTGCAAGCAAGCAAAGCAATTCTAGCTCAAAATTCCCAAATCTATTTTCAGGATCTTAATCACAACGTAGTTGGCTGGATAGACTGGAATCTTTGCCTGAACGTTCAAGGAGGTCCCTCGTGGGTTCGGAACTACGTCGACTCTCCAATCATAGTTTTCCCTGAAAAGGGAGAGTTTGTCAAGCAGCCCATGTTCTACGCTATGGGCCACTTTTCTAAATTTGTCCCGCGGGGATCTAAGAGGATTGAAGTCTCAGGATCTTGCAGCTGGAGAGAGTCTATTTCAAATGTGGCTTTTATAACACCGCGCAGTACAATTGTGGTCGTACTCTACAATAAGTAAGGGAATTTATTATTATACTAGCAACCCGACCCGGCTTTGCCTTTGTCTTTAAAATTCTTGGATTTCCTCTACTTTACTATGCGTTCTATCTACTGCTAAAAACTGCATTTCAGTCCGTTGAGTAGTTTGAAAGATCTAAGCGAACATTCATTTTATAATCTGTAAAGATTCGAATGGAATTGAATTTTTATAAATATGATACATAATATCAACGTTAATCTGTTTACAGTGGAGGAAACAAGACCGTCAACATAAAGCTGGGAGACAAACAAGCCGTGGTAGAAATGGTTGCTTCATCTGTCAGTTCCATTGAGTTACCTTATTTTGAAGAAAATAAGAACAACAAATAATATTGAAATTAAAGCAAGACTTTCATTTTTATTTATCTATTATATTATATAAATTCTTAGTATTCTCTACGAGTTAAAGTATCAATTGATTATCAAAATTTGTATTTTGTGACCGACCTAAAGGCAAAAAGCGAAACGCTTAATAAGTGCCCATAGCTTAGGAAAAATCTAAATCCATGGTATCTATAAAAATAAATAAAATCAAAGTGTCTGTAACTTCAAAATAACAGCTTGATGGAAAGCGCAGTAGCATTCAAGAGTGGGAGCCATTACAATTACTGCGGATGAGGACAATAAAGTATGTCAGCCCACATTATAGCGGCATAGTAAGATGCTTTTCACACCCCGTTTAAAGGACCCAGAATCATAGTGGGAAGGAAATAAGTGAGCTGGTAGTGAGTTCCAGGTTTTGACTGTTCGGCACAGGAAGTAAGAGCCGAACCGTTTACTTCTAGTGTATAAAATTCCACTTTGAAGCGGTGATGTAAGTCCAGCACGTGTTGTTCTGTAAAGGAAGGGAGAAAGTGGAACCAGTTGGAAGAGTTCTTCAGAACTCTCTCCATGGTAAAAGCGATATACCCGATAGAGGACCGCCATAGAGGCGACATCTCTTCGTAACTGCAGAGGTTCAAGGAACTCGGTGGCTTCGGGACTGTCTATAAGTAATGCGCGTCTAGCAAGTACGTACGCAATGATGAGAACGAGCTTAGGTCTTGTAGAAAAGACACACACAAATAAGTTTTTTAGAAAGTCCCGTTTACGAGACTAACTACATCTAAAAATATTTTTAAAATAATGTGTCTCTGTTTGTTATGTCCTTACTACATACTTGCTATTTCGTAGCAGCTGTTAAACAGAGCAGTGTACGACATCGTTTATAAAACTACACGTGCAGGCTGAGCTATTTTCTATGAAATACCTTTTGATGGCCTAATATTTCACTCAGTCACAAAAGTCACTCAGGTATTAAATTATCTAAAAATTGTATTAAATAGGCATATACACATATAATTTAAAGAAGATTCTATAACTTTCTCATAATATTGTAGATGTTTTATTAAATATTAACTTTATTATTTAAGTATTTGTTTGTTAATTATAGTAGTATATTTCGTTTTGCAATATTTTTGTTTATCATTGTAACATGCAATCTTACGTTTGTCGAGTGATCAAAGTGTAAATTTTAATAATTATCTCAATAACGATTAAAAAAAATCGAATTCGAGTATTTTCATTTTTTGCATTTTCTGAGAAGATTTACTATGGTAATATATTTTTACACCATCGGAAAGTAGAGATTTCATCGAATAGAAAACACCTAATTTTTGTAAAAAACGTTGATATTTTGACGGACGAGTTTTCGATTGAAAATTAGGGTTTTTTCGGTATTCAGTCAAAATGAGGTGAAAAAATAGATATTTCAAATCAAATAAATTACGGTGTATTCAGGACATGAAAAGCTAAATTTTCACAAAATTTCTTTCAAAAATATTTTTTTGTTTAAATAATAAAAATAAAAAACTAAAAACTTAGTTTTTTGAATTTTTCACATAAAATTTGATGTTATGTGAAAAAAGTGTAAATGCAAAGATGTAGATCTTTTTATTACCTACAACTTTGTCATTTAACTTTTTCCATAGGACTTGTAGTTTTGCCGGAAATCGAGTTAAGCCATTTTTTCCCTTAAACCCCCCCCCCCCTCTCCCCCTTCCCGACCTCGGATCACCCGTAATTTATTTTTCCTTTATTTTTTATACTATTCTCCTCCTTTTACAATGGGTTTCATCCTACTATTATGTTCACTTTTGTTATTTTAAGAGGCTTCTACCCTGGTCTACCTGGCCAAACACAGGCACAAAAAGTGTTAGCCTATTCGAAATGGTAACCAACGTGACAATGACTGGCAACACCGAATTCAAATATTTAAAAAACTTATTTTGAAAGCCGTTGTGAAACGTTAACGATATTTATTAATAATTTTAGTTGAAGAAGACAATAATTATTGAATTTATTCAGAGAAATATGAATGTTCGACCCATATTGTAACTTGTAAATGACGGTAGGAAAACTGAAGGTCTCTGCCAAAAGAAACCGTAGTTTAATGTAAAACGTATCATCCTACTTTGAGCTGATAAATTGTACAAAATTTCACATTACAAGATGGATGATTTCTTAAAAATTGAAAAGATCGGAGAAGGAACATACGGTGTAGTGTATAAAGGAAAAAACAAAATCACTGGGCAGTTTGTGGCTATGAAAAAAATTCGTTTGGAGTCTGAAGATGAAGGCATTCCTTCTACTGCCATCAGGTAAAGGAGTACTTGGTTATGTTTACTGTGATTGTATCCTTAGAAATGTTGGAATCATCTGAACAAACACATTTTAACAACTTTTAATTCCAAACATAACCTATTTTTTGGTTGTCCTCAGAGAAATTTCGTTGTTAAAGGAGTTAAATCACCCTAACGTAGTGAAGTTAGAGGATGTGCTCATGGAGGAGAGTCGCCTGTATCTCATATTTGAGTTCCTAGCCATGGATTTAAAGAAATATATGGACTCATTGGGATCGGGCAAGGTGAGAGATGTTTTAGTACTTGTCTTATCTAGTCTTTGTCAGACTATATTAGTTAACATTTATATCTTTTCTGTTGCATGCTTATCATATAGGTGATGTTAAGCTAAATTATGGTGTGGAATTAGTAAATGTTGTTTGGTACTATGCCAAGAGATGTGGATTCAAATCCAATTGAATTTATTGTTCTGAGTTTAGATGTTATTTTTGTCCATTTCATGTATGTTTTCAAAGTCCCCTGCCGCACAGCATGTATATTCCTAATGTTGGAGTTGTCTTCTGTCTTAAATTTCAGAGGGCAGGTAGAGACAATTTATCTCCACTTACTAAAAGAGTCCTTACACACCTCTTTTGCTTGGTCCACATTATCAATCACTGCATGCATCTTGTCGGTTCTTGGAGTTACATTGCCTTTCTGCAGAACATTACCAGTCTGTAAATAATAATAATTTATTGTTTCCTTAATACAAACTTTACAACTATGATATACACTAGACCCAACACTAGGATATCCTGTGTCGTGGGGAATAGTATCTTTCTTATTCAAAAGTAACTTAATAAAACAAGACGCGTATATGTTTGTTCTGTGCATGTGTATGTGTCTGTACATGTTTGTGTGTGGGTGTATGTACTTGTGTGATTAAGTTCGTGTGGTTTAGAATGAGTTGGTGGGTGCGTGTTTATTGGCATTTATTGCAAGACGTGTACTATAGTCTTAGTGTCAGTGTAGTTTTTGTCCAATAACCACTGGTATACCGCTCTTTTAAACATTCTCCTATTCATGTCAACCACTGTTATCAAAGGTGTATAATTTTGTGTACAAGTAGGGACCCATAAATTTGAAGCTTTTCCGCGAGAATGTTGTACATACTTTTGGTCTGTCCCATTTAATAGATCTATATGAAGCAGGACCCTGCTCTTTCTCATTTTCATGAAACCTTAAAACGTCCTGGCAATATATAGCCGTCTTATTCTGAGTAACCCACAATATCTATATAGAAGGTCAGTTGAATAATGCTATTGTTTCTTGTATGCTATATTTAATACAGCCCTTTGAGCCCATTCCAATTTATTTAGACTAGATTTATCTGTTACTCCCTATACCATTACGCAATAGTTTAACACTGATTGGCAAAAACTTAAATAACCATCGGCAACTGCCCTCTTACTTATCTTATCAGAGCATTCACAAGTTTCCATGAGTCAACATTTGTTCAATTTGATTTGAATGGGCCGGTCAGGTGCAGTTCGCTCAGATATTCTATAAACCAGAAATTTTGTTTAATTAACATTTAGTGTCAAGAGTTTTTTCTAACCAGTTCCTAATATCTGTGAGCACATTCTGGGCTATTCAAACGACATTGTTCCATGTGTTAAAAAAAAATTGCAGTATCATCAGCAAATGTAAACATGTTTGCGTTTACTAGATTAAGGGAACAGAAGTCGTTTACATATATATACCAGAAAGAGTGAAGGTCCTAATATACTGCCCTGCAACAAGTCAAAATTTATATAGGTGTAATCACTGCCGTACGTATCTAACTGAATGCCTAACTGAATGCGTTGTTTGCATTTGTATAAATAGGACTAAAACCATTTCAAGGCCAGACCCCTGATTCCAAGCAGCTCCAACTTTTTGAGCAGTATTGGCCGGGATACCGTATCAAACGCTTTGGCAAGATCCAAGAAGACACTGGGACACCTCTTACCCTCATTGATCTTGCCCATTACAAAATCAACAAGGCCACAGTTTGTTTGCGTCCTCGGTGGACCTGTTGCAACAAAATCTGAACTGGTTCCCAGCCAATAAACTGTTACTATCAAGATACATAAAGAGTCTAATGTTAATATCACCTTCTCCAACACCATGGACAAGGGACTAAGAAGAGAAATTGGTCTGTAATTTGCCAGCTCTAATTGGTCACCTGCTTTTAATAGGGGCACTACATTGGCAATTTTTAAAGCATCTGGAACTATTCCAGCATACATATTGCCGGTATTCAATGTTCGCTGTGGATAACCTCTTCTGATACTTCCACAGATTAGCTCTAAAACAAACTTTTTTGATATTTAATGTGCGTATTTTTCAATAATTTTCAGTTTATGGACCCAACTGTAGTGAAGAGCTACTTATATCAAATTAACAGTGCCATCCTCTACTGTCACATGCGACGGATCTTACATCGCGATCTGAAACCACAGAACCTGCTTATCGATAAAACTGGAATTATAAAAGTAAGTTAATTGCAATACTGTTTACAATTAGAATTTAGTATTAGTTTTTAGAACCAGTTTCACCAGTTCTAGTCTCAGCTAGTTAAATATACATCTTCTTGCTAGCTTTATTCCCAATATTATTTGCGATGGGCTATTAGTTCAACAGGTTTCACCTGAATATCAGTTTTTCCACAGAGCGACTGGCATCGGACCTCCGCAACCCTAAGGGAGAGCTAAAATTCGAAGGTTGAACTAGTTGTCAGTAAATTTGAGGGCAGTGATTTCCCAATAACGATTGCCATAGATGTTCATGACAACCAGGACGGACTGCTTTACATATACGTCTATACAAATAAATAATATTGAAGTGTCTGTTTGTTATTTACAAATTAAGTTGTTCACTAAATGCATACTATGGAGAGTGATATGCACCCATATCACTCTCCATAGTAGAAAGTTCATGTAGTCAAAATATAATAAGGAACTGAAAAATATCAGTAATTATATTTTCTTGTTATGTGGTATTGCAGGTAGCAGATTTTGGTTTAGGTCGTGCCTTCGGAGTGCCAGTGAGGGTATATACTCATGAAGTTGTCACTCTGTGGTACAGAGCACCTGAAGTTTTGTTGGGCAGTCAACGGTAAGTTAAATATTTCTTAGTAGACTATACATCTGATTTAGAGTAAAGAGAAGCATTTGTTTGTGTTACCAATAATTGACTTTACATAGACCTCCCACTGCAACCTCTGGGCCAGTTAACACATACCTCTCCTGGAAATTAAAGTATTTGGATAACTTTCCTTAAGAATCTGAATTCAAAGTCTAAAATTAAACATCTCCAGTACCTAATCTTACTGCAACTCATTATGATGGGCAAAATTGCGGGGAAACGTCGAGTAGGCCGTAGAAAAAAATCGAGGCTTCGAAACATCCTCGAGTGGACCGGAGTCAAAAGCGCCGCGGAACTCTTTCACCTCGCCAGGGACAAAGCGAGGTTTTCAGGGCTGATGTAATTGGAGAGGAACAACAAGAAGAAGAAAAAGAAATTACCTAATCTATTGCCATCCTCTGCTAAATAAAGGCCTCATAATGTCAACCATCTCTGTTTTGGGCAGTCTGCATCTATTTGCTGCCAACTGTTTTCTTCAAGTTGTCAGTTTATGGTACCATAGCCTACACTATGTTTGCCTAACCCAACACTCTACAATATCATTTGTCGACACAGTGCGCCAGGAGACATGACCAGTCATACCATAACAGTAACTCCCAAATAAAGGAGGATTTTCCGTAAAGATTCTTTCGACTAGAGAAACACACTGCATTGCACAAGCCAGTCCAGTCTTAATATAAATCAGAGTAATGCAAATACATAAGTAAATTATTTATTTATATATTACAGATATTCCTGCCCAATAGACATGTGGTCGATTGGCTGTATATTCTCAGAGATGTCATCAAAGAAACCTCTGTTCCAAGGTGATTCTGAAATCGACCAGCTATTTCGTATATTCAGGTATGTATACATTTAAAAAAATAAAATCATTTTTAGTTATCTGAATCCCAGTTTTTTTTACATTCAGTGGAAACTTGATTAACTGAAGTATCATATATCAGCCACTTGAGAGCACATCAAGGTTCTGATCAGTTCCAGGTCCCCGGTGCCGAATATGGTCTGGATGGTAGTAGTATTGTTACCTAATGTTATTTGTTTATTAAAAACAAAAATAGGTATGTATATATCAACGAAGATCAATGTTTATTAGATTTAAAAATTTTGGAAAATGTATCTCTCAATATTCATAAAGCCACTTTTTCTCTTCGTTTCATCTGCAGTAAACTCACAGTATCACTCTTCGTTTGTTGTTCGAACCACATGAGAGCAGTTTCCAGGGCCTGGAGAGCTTCATCATGAAATGCCAGGTCCAACACGTTCATGCTTTTATAAATTATACTTGTAGGTGCAATATAGTTAGTCATTTCTGGTTGTCCGGATAACCACGAATCCGTATAACTGAGGTCCGGATAATCGAGTTTCTACTGAATTAAAACTGTTATAAAAATATATTCGGTTATTTGTTATTGGAAATTTCAGAATATTGCGAACACCAACTGAAGAAATTTGGCCTGGAGTGTCTTCGCTACCAGACTACAAACCAACGTTTCCTAATTGGACTACATTTAATTTGTATAATCATGTGAGTTATTTTACTCAGTAAACTTGAATAATTATGTGTTAAGAAGAAACTGTGTATTGCTACAGGTTTTATTTTAAATTAATTGGGTAATTATACCTATCTATTATAATTACACACACACACACACATAGAGGGTGTCCCAGATTTTAAGCCGAAACCGGGTGATAGGCAAGCTTGTAATACCTATCAGAAAAATAGTTAAAAAAATCAAAATACATGATTTCTTTAAAGATTTTTAAATTTTTTCGTTGTTTTAATGGTTAACATATGCAACTGGTTTTTTTTGGGGCTTAAGTGTTATTGAGTTTTCTTTATAAATTCTTAATGTGGTTATTTCATGACTGTGTTTCGGAGAGCACGCTTAGCCGTCTGTCTCGGTTGTCGTTAACATCTATGGCAATCATTATTGGAAAGGCAATGTCCTCAAACATGCTGACTAGTTCAATCTTTGACCCCAGTTTACCCTCGGACTTAAAGAGATCTGATGCCAGTCGCTCTTTGAAAAACAGATATTCAGGCTGAACTAGTTTCAGAGCTCAAATAACCTTGGGAATAATTAGGCTAGAAAGATAAATATTTCTTTATATACCATAATTTCCACAATTGTACAATAATATGCTGTTTTTAGGTACAAAACTTAGATGAGGTGGGTATGAGCTTACTCCAGAACATGTTGGTATACGATCCGGTGAAGCGCATCTCTGCAAAGGAGGCCAGGCGGCATCGCTTCTTCCGGGACGTGAAATTGCCGCCCGGCCTGGCTTTGCACTCCGCCTACATCCGCTGGGACGAGCCTAACGAAGTGACGCGCCAGTGATAACCTACTTTCCAAGGATTATACAGAAACTTTATAAACATAGACAAAGGTATATTACCTTATTACCCATGTCACACAAAGGCCACATCTAAAAAGGTTACTGTATTTGGTTGTACCGTCCTTACTATGCTATCTGGTTTTAGTGCACGAAACACTTATTTAATGGTACTTGCACTTGTGACAGTCATTTCCTACGACATTTCTATATTATTCCAACATGTCAGGCTATTTCGACGACTTTCTATCTTCAAAGAATTGTAAAGTACTGGAGTTTAGTTATTGTCTTTAGTGGTATATATTATATTTTTATTTATTCTGTCAATTGTCAGATCAAAGAGAACAGTGAACTCTTCGACTATAACATCAGTTGGAATTCTCTCTTCTAAATAACCAGACATTTTCATTACTTTTTAAACAAAGTAAAATTACGCAAATGACTGTCATAAGCTGCAAGTAGTTAGTGCAACAACAATGTTTTTAGTGAATATTCAAAATCTAATGTGCCGTACTTATGCCACATTCTTATTTGTGCACTTGATTTTTTTCAATGATATTGAATAATATAACCCAAAGTACCCTGAGAATACACTACTACTGTGACTTTATGTTGAATCAACTTCTTAACATATCAACTTCAGTTTCATCTTAATAAAATATCGATTTAATTAAGTATAGATATTTATGATATTGCCCTTGAATTAAATTAATACTTACCTTGATCATCACCGCATCATCAGTGGTGTGACTAATATTGAATTCCTCAAAACTATGCTCTGACTAACTTGAACAAAAGAATTGCCATCAAGTCTTTGCAACTAGATGAAAGACATCTTGTAACATGCCAAGGATTACATATTATATTACTAGCTCTCGCCCGCGGCTCCGCCCGCGTGTTTGTCGGTTGTCGCGGTAAAAAGTAGCCTATGTCTTCTCCCAAGTTCAGTTACATCTTCATAGCAAACTTTCGGTTCAGTGGTTTAGGCGTGAAAGCGTAACAGACAGAGTTACTTTCGCATTTATAATATTAGTAGGGGTAAAACAACTGTTCAGAATTGATTCTCAAGTCTAGGGTCTGTTTCTTGCAGTTATATGCGTCAATGCTAAGTTGCATGCCAGTGGTTGATCCATTAGCATAATAAAATTATATTTCAATGCATGGGTAACGTAACTTTGCATGATTGCCTCCTTTGCGTAATTCAGTGTCAATTTCAACGTTCGAGAGTGCTTGCCAACATTTGGTATCAAACAACTAAACTTAAAAAACATAAATTATACACAAATTAGTAATGGCTGATCCAAACACTTTTCTTGAAGAGAATCTATAAGTGGTATTCTCAGATAAATGCTTCGACTACATGACAACTCGCCTCATAGTGCCTGAGTATGTACATAATAATGAAACAAGTGGCCTTTCTATAAAGTGTGTTATGTAAATATAATATAATATGGTACTAGATGGTGTTCGTCTAGCTCTTAATTTTAAGCGAGCATGGTCGTAATGTCTTTTTTTCAATATTCCAATAGGTATGTTGTATGGGTTTCCAACAAAGTTTGAGGTGGCTCTAGCATAGCACAATGGTTTGGCTATTAATACATCATAATAAGTGTTACTATATTGAATGATAGGCCAATCTATGAAAGGAAAAATTACATTCAATATCCCCCATCTATGTCCAGCAGTGGACTGTTAAAGGCTGTTGATGATGATGATGATGATCCCCCATCTATCTCTACATCTCTAAATACTGATGTTAAAGGTTTTATTTATCATCTCTAGCTAATATGACCTGTTCACAATACAACTTGTGATATGTAATTTGTGGGTAGGTTGAGTGTTAGGTTTCTTACGAATACGAGCTGCCTGGTCGAGGTTTGAAGTTCTTCATCACGTAGAAGGCATATCTAGTGATAGTAGTAATATATTTTTATGTTTTCACTTTGCTCTTCATGTGTAGTTTCTCATTGTATTCCAGTTGAACTGTGTGCGATTGTTTTTAGGTTTTCTGTACACAGTGGTCAGGTATTCACATCGGTGTAAATATGTCGACTTTTTGTGCCAAAAGTATACTAAAGTAAAAGTTTAATCATTGTCCGTCCGTTCGGCCGCTTCTCATAATAAACGGAACCACAGAAACCGGAATTATGTAATTCATCCCTTGTTTTTTTGCATGAATAAATGAGGTTTATGGGGGACATAAGCGGTCTCCACGGTGCTTACTACTGCGCTCTAGTGTTGTGGGTCCAAATCCTATGGATAATTAAATCGCACAGTATTGTGCTACCACACTATGTGATCCACTAAATGTTGTTCTGAGTCTGGGTGTTCAACTATGTTTGTTAAGTCCCCCACGACACAGGATGCATATTCCTAATGCAGGAGTTGTCTTTTTAAAAAGAATAAGATTAGCAGCCGACAGTGAAGGCTTATAAACCAGTTGACCTCCTGCTTACTGCCTGTCATATTATCGGTTTTAATGTTTAATCACCAGTTTCTATAGAAATGTATGTAAATTAGTTATACATATAAAACGCAGTAGAAACAAAATTAGTGTGGGCGAACAATCATTGTGAAAGGTAACTCGATATTGACAAATTACTGGTCACTGTGTAGTATTGCTTAGTCGATATTGATATTAATAATGAAATAATTTGATTTAGGTATTATTTTAATAATAAAGTAATTAAATTTTAACTTATAAGTTTTATTTGTTGTTTTATTGTTTTCCATTATTACTAAAATAAATTCAAATAAAGGTATATAGGTACTTGTATGTGGTGTGACTTGTGTGTGTTTTTGATTTTACGTATAATATTTATTTATAGCATATGTTATGAGTCTATGCCACATTCGGCTAAACTTAAACATATCCTACTTTGCTTACATTAGAAAAGTAGGATATGTTTAAGTTAAATATGGTTAGGCTACTTACATTAGACTGGTATGACTGGGATAAGTTGTATACGGGGATAATTCGAAACCTATCAATTGGTAGCGTAAGATAAGAATCTCAAAACACAGCAGGGGGTAGCACTTTGGCTATTAGCCGTACAGTAAAATGCACTAAAGATTGTAGTGTAAAAATATATTACCGTAAAATTCTAAATACCGTTAGATTACAATTTATCTCGCGAGATTGTGAACCGTAATATACTGAATATTTTTTTGGACAGATTATAATATATCGAAGTTAAACGAAGTTAAATAAAAAAAAGTTGTGAAATGGAATGCGGCCTAACGCACCTCGCGCGCTGATTGGTTGAACGGCAAATGCTCCATGCCGCCATTTTAGTTTGTTATCGAATTTATACAAAGTGTTGTGGTGATTGTAAATTGATTTTGTGTTGAAAATGACTCGTAGCTTTAGAATTAGATAAAACCGGTACGGAAATAAAATAAACGTAACCTAACTATGGCCTTTTGTAAGACCGACCAAAGTTGACAATTAAATGCGTGACAGATTGTGATTTAACAGTTTCACTTCGATATATTATAATCTACATAAAAGTACTACGTTAAATTGTATGCAGTTAGATTGTTTCACAATCTTTCGACAGTTCACAATCTCTAAATTATTTACATAATATACGGTTACATATACTGCTAATCTCAAACACTCAACATACATAAATACCTATATATGTATATCAATTATTATATAGCATACATAATTAAAAATATCGTACCTAAATCACAAAATTGATTTCGTGTTGAAAATGATTCATAGCTTTGACTTGATGGACTAAATTTTATCCTACTCGCTATTTATTATATACCTACATAGACCATTGAGTATTGATATCTATAAATAACTTTCGAGATACCCACTTTAACTTTTAACACGTATATGGACTAGATTTTATTGTTTTGGTTGTAAAGTGGCGTGCAATTGGAGAGGCCTATGTCCAGCAGTGGACTGCAATAGGCTGATGATGATGTATTGGTTACATTTCTAATTAGATTTGTAAGCATGAGACAGTTTTTGAATCGCAGAACTTAAGAAGGAACAACCATAAAACTATGCAGTACATTTAGTAGCTACATAATTTTTCTCAGCAGATTAGATTAAAAGTAGTTACTAAAGTTGAATACAAATGAAAAATAACTTCATAAATATACACATCTGTTTATTTTTAATTTACACAATAAAATTTAATGTAATCCACATAATGTACAAGTAGCCAGTCTACATATTGCTAATGACGCAGAATACATATTAAGTCTATTGACTCCAATATTTGTATAGGGGACAATTCATAATAAAGAGCGTCAAACTGCAACTGTTCTTAAGACCGTTAAGATTTTGCTTTGTATTTGATTAATCTGCTATCTGCATCTACCTGTTTGTAAAAATAAAATAAAAGCGTTAATTCCCGCACATTCGACATATTTCGCGCGTCGGAGCAAAATCAACTCTGGTGCGCATTCTCGCGAATATAATAAATACGAATCAATGCGTTACATTCGAAATAAGACACTCACCCGTGTCGCAGTTGATCAGTTGATCACGAGCTTTTACATATATATGTAAAAGCTCGGAAATTCGTGGTACTTCGCTTTAATGTGAAGAATTTTACTCACTTACTAATAATATTCACGTAATAATAATATTTTGGGAAAAACCACACATTGCTAGTCTCAAACCCGGTTTATTACTAATGAATAATAAAAATATCTATGAAATCTATAAATGAATATGAGTCATAGAGAAATAGAACGTAACGTTAATAAAGGCTAGGAAGAAGAAGAGAAATAGAACGTAAGACTACGTACTTATGTATAAAGAGAAGCAATAGCACTATGTAACAAAACAAGGTAGGTAATAATGTAGCTCAGAGGTGCCTATAAAAGGTTAAAAAAAATATAGGAAAATAGTTTGTTAATGTTAATAACAGGCCAGGTGGAGTGATGATTTGCGCAAGATGGCTGGCAGGAGCTGGATGCGAGAAGCACAAAATCGATCAAAGTGGTGTGCATTGGGAGAGGCCTATGTCCAGCAGTGGACTGAGATAGGCTGATGATGATGATGATGATGATGATGATGATGATGATGTTAATGAGCTCTGTATGAGTTATTGAAACAAGTTTTTCAAAAATAAAAGACAAAACTAGGATAGAGATGAGACAACTACTTATGAGAAATAAATCAATTTTATACAAAAACAAAAGACTTGAAACTAGGAGAGGAGAGAAATAAAACAAGTTTATACAAAAACAAAAGACTGAAAACTTACACCTATATAAAAAGTTACTCTTACATAATACAAAACCTGAAAATATTATGTTCTCAAACAAAATGCAAAACCTTGTTATTTATCAATGAGTAAAAATATGCAAATATGCACATTATTATGCGTAAGAACGGCCAGTTCGTAATATGTTTTTGAGACGTGTTGGGACAATATTTTAATATTAAGTATAATTATGTAGCCCTGTCTATGGTAATTAAACTTATTTATTATCTTTAACGAATAGTTAGTTTCTTATGCCCAAGTCTCCGTCGCGTCTTAAAACTGAATTGAACAAATATTACTAGTTTTTAGTATTTTCACTAGTTATTTGTATAGCCAAAACATAAATATAGTTCATTTAAGGGTTAAGAAATGGTTCATACTTAACAACACTATACAACTACGTTTAGTCGTAAATTTAATCTTTAAAAAAAATTACGACAATAACCTACTAAATCAGCTGTTATTCAGGTTTTTTTTTATTTCAAATCTTTTTATAATAATATCTTTGGAGTGTTTCAGCTTTATAGTATTCTATAAGAATAACCTTGTATGTATATACTATAAATTCGAGTATCTAGACAATTTTAGACATCTTTAGGCACCAGTGCTTTAGAACAACGAACCAAACCAAACTATACACTACTAAGTATAAACTATATATACACTAGGTAGCACCACTATTATACTCCGACATTATAAAATATGTATAACATATCCCCATACTAAGATTTCTAAGTGCACACCAATAACATTTTGCTACATTTTATTGGCTTTTGCAGCAAAATTGACAATATCATATTTAAACTATTCATAAACGTTAAATAAGTTTATGCAACGGTTCTGTTTTATTTTCAACTTTATATTTACAGACTTAACGTTGACACATAGAACACAGAACATTTTATGAATATATTATTTTGAAAAGACATGTTTGGGTCAATAATTTTTCTAAGGTTTTCTAGGCGATATCAGACGAAAATCGACTAAATTCCGTAGGTACTTGTATTTATTATTCGATTTCAAATATTGAATGGCGAAAACTACATTGGTATGTACTGTTTGTTGTAAATACTTTAAGGAGGTTTTGGCTATATTTAATATGTAGCTGGACAGAACCAGCTGTACGGTTCTCAGTGGTGTATGGTGTATACGGCGGGGTGAGTGGCGGAGGGCTGCGGCTGAAGTATGATGCGGTGCGTGACCCCGCCCAAGTCAGGCTGGCTCAGTCCTGACACTGCTACTGTACCCGGTTGGAGCTGACAACACAAATAATCTCATTTTAACTAAATAAATAAATATTCCGGACATCTGACACACAACGTCATCTAGTCCCAAACTAAGCAGAGCTTGTATACAACTGATATAAATACATAAACATACTTTTTTTTGTAAATACATACATATTCTACATAGAAAAACACTCCGAAACAAATCTTTTCGGATCACAAATATTTGGTCTGAACCGGGAATTGAACCCGGGAGCTCTAGTCTTGATCAGCAGCCGCATACGCTAACCACTAGACCAACAAAGTAGTCAAGCTCTTACGACTAGGTACTTAATACTAACTAATACTAAAATGGAAAGACCTTAAATATTCAAGAATAAGTTGTAACTTTAATTTAATTTAACCGTACATACGTACACACGCACACATACTTAGAAACACACATTCATGTGGAGCGATTTATTTAATAAGTGCCTACTGTCTGCAAAAAAATTACCAATGTCCTTTCTCAAGAATTTAAGTATCTCCATGCTAAATTTAATTGAAATCGATTTAACCGTGAAAGCGTATCATACAGACAGAATTACTTTTGAATTTATTATATTAAGTATGTACACCCATTGGATTTTTTGTACTAGTCTAAGAACTTTTGATCATCATCATCAACAGTCTACAGCTGGATATAGGCGTCTCCTTAGAAGGAGGTTTTGCCTCACTATACCACGCTGGTCAGACCGGTTGGTATAGGGTTGGTTTCAAGTTTTCCTTCTCGTTGCGTAGTTTATCCCTTAGTCGCCTTTTACGACACCTAGGTATGAATAGGGGTGGTGACCCACTGTATTCTTACTCCGTCACCACACGGAACTTTTGTTACAATAATTATTTATTAGTATGTATTACCTGCAATATGTTGGGTAACATTGTCTGGCAAGAGGAAGTAGCCACGTGAAGTTGTTGCTGTTGTACCTGTTGAACCCCCACAGCCTGTATGTACGAAAGGACACAAGATAAAGATTTAAAAACTATACTACGACTAAGTTAAATCTAAAATAAAATTTATATAGGCTAGCTTAATGCTCAAACATTAAAATCGGAACAGTAATTAATTAAGGTGTCTTGGATTCCTTGGTTAAATATCTTAGTAATGACCTTAAAGCCGTAGTCACACGTTACATACAAACTTGCCTTAAAAAAATAACAAACAACGTGTGACTACGGCTTTTCAAACTTGAATGTGTATCACTGTACACTAATAATTGTGTACTATGTTGTTTAAATCTTGTTTCATACTTTTTCAGCGACGTTTTTTGTCGTAGTTGGGTTTTGGTTTTTACTTAAAATGTTTTGGTGTTATAATATTAATTTATTTGCAAAGTATGTTCTAATTTACAAACCAAACTGGCCGTAATTAATTGTCTAAACAGACAAGTATGCCATAGAAACATTACAATTATCTAATAAAAGCGAACAAAGCCTAATGCATGCTAATAAAATATGCCTTTCCAATGATACCCATATTACGGCATGTTTATCTCAAATTTATTTTTAACACAATACTTTATGACGGCTAGAGGGCGCCACATTTTAAGTGACATAACCTCTAACCAGCGGACGATAAAGACGCTTCCAACGAGAGAGGCGAACTTCTTAGCATTCCATGGATTCACCGTGCGGGTGCCGGGTCCATCGTGTGGCAGAGCAGTTCCCAGGACTTGCGACCTGGGCGTAGGTTTAAGGAGGGCCCCCTTTGAGATGCGCATCAACGCTCACCTTCACTGCCCGAGTTGCCCGCCCGGCCAAATTTGGTAGGAACCTGTTAGTGCAGCCTTAGATACTCGTTCTAATATAGAACTTACTGCATTTCTCGACAGGCCAAGGTCTTTCAGAAGGTTATAGAGGGATTTCATTTGTTCAGTTCTAATGAGTAGTTGAGGAGCTGAGGGAACAGATGAACATTGAACATATGATACATAGCCTGTCAAAAACATAACCCTTCTTTGGCTTTGCTAGTTGGGTAAAAAAGGGCCATCCTTTAATCGCGTGGGGTTCGAAGGGGGGGGCGAGGGTGTTTGGCAAATATCACAAGGGGGGACGGGAGTCTAGTATAAGAATAAAGTGTATTTATTTTTTCGTAAAACGCGCGATTTTTAAAATGAAAAACGGCGTGTAGTGTCGTCGTTCCCAGGTCAAATTAGATCTCGCCACGTATCACCAAGGTGGAGAGAGGGGTTTAAGAAATACAAAAAAAACATCACATGATGGCCCCAAAGGGATTTTTTCTATTCTAACGTTATTCACACGATACTCTGCTATTCAAATACAAAGGTAGTTATTATACTTTCTTTACTTACATGAATTTGTATCGGTTGATGTTGTGGGTGTATTTGTATCGTTTGTACTTGAAGTTGCTGCGGCTGTTGCTGTAACGAATGATAGTATGTATTGGTATGTCCTCATGTTACACATTGATGGATAATTCTATATAATATACAATGTTTACCTGTTGCGTTTGCTGTAGTTGCAGTGACTGCACTGACGAGATCACCGGATAAGTATGTTGGCCCTGCACAATCATAATAATAATATTAATATTTATAATATAATTATAAAATACTAGCTTTCGCCCGCGGCTGCGCCCGCCTCTATGTTGGTTATCGCATATTAGACTATCTGGTACAAAATTTCATTTAAATCGAATCTGTGGTTTTTGAGTTTATCTAGAACAGATAGACAGACAGACGAGGAGGATTATTTTATTTTATAATATGTAGTGAAGCAGAGCTTGTACTATGGGTACTAGACAACATACATAAATACTTCGTTTTTCTAAACATAGACTTACACGATAGCCATACGCAGGTGCTCCTCAGTCTAAGTCCAAATCGTACACGCATTACTATTACTAATACATACGAGTATTATAAACGTGTATTATAAAATTTGTGAGTATGTATGTTTGTTGCTCTTTCACGTAAAAACAACTGAATGGATTTTGATGAAACTTCATAATATTATAGTTTACACATGGGAATAACACATAGGCTACTAATAACCGCCAAGATGGAGCCGCGGGTAATACAGCTAGTGTGTTTATATGTGTGTGAAATTGTGAATTCATAGTGATAGGCGATTGTTTTTGTATGGGAGAGTAAATTATAACTCAAAAGTGACTTGTTTTGTATTGGATAAAGACGCTATGGCACCCCTCTGCGGACCTGTATTGCTCTATGGTGCTAGACAACTGATAATAATAATATATCTTCACACATCTCACACGGCCATCAGCTCCCAAACTAGGCAAGGCCTGTACTATGGTAAATAAACTGCTGATAAACATACCTATATCTATACAAATATAATTGAAGTGTCTGTATGTAATATTAAAGTATATACGGTATTAACATCAACAAGGCAATTTTTGTTTTATCTGATGTCTGTCTGTTTAGAACGGCTGCGCTGATTTTTACGGGACTTCTCTGGCAAAAGTAAGGATTTTAAGGAGAATTCTATTTAGAAACTGAGACTATTTTTTTATAGACTAGTTCGCTCCGCGATGTTACTCGCGATAAAGAACAACAACCGCGGGTAACACGGCGGGACTCAGCTAGTATTTCATAAAAACATACCGTTTAAATATACAAAAAACGAATATTGCAATGTAATGTTCACTCACATCTGGAAGCGGGCGTTATATGTAGTTGCAACATATTTTTTATTATTTACACAGCACAGCAATTATTACCGTACTTTGTAATTATATTGTACTAGCTTTCGACCGCGGCTCCGCCCGCGTGTATGTCGGTTATCGCGGTAAAAAGTAGCCTATGTCCTTTCCCAAGTTCAGTTCTATCTTCATAGCAAATTTCATCAAAATCGGTTCAGTGGTTTAGGCGTGAAAGCGTAACAGACAGGAAGTAACTCTTACTTTCGCATTTATAATATTATAGTAGGGATTAAAAATATTATAATCTATACTTTCCATAGTCACTTATATATTATAGGTAGGTACATAGAAACACCCATGCCTTAATTATTTTGCACACAAAGGTTCGACTTGAGCAAAAGTTGAACCCGCAACCTTTAGCGTAGCAGTCCGTTATACTAACCTCTAAGCCATTCGGTCTTAAAAATGTACACAATTTTGGTACTTGATACACTGCTAGTATTTTTATTATGAAAGTTACTGGCCTTAAAGAACTACACTTCGATGGGAAGGCCTAATTCGATTATATAGGAAGACTTGATTCGATTCGATAGGAAGGTCAGACAGTTTGTTCTAATTACCAAATTCTTTTTTTCAAAAATTGCATATTTTACCTGAACACCCGAAACCGTTATTCCCTGTTGCACGTGTTGAGCATGTATCGGTACTGCAAGTTGTTGCACATTACCCACTTGCAACACCTGTTGCTGCAACTGCTGTTGCTGGTGATGTTGCTGAACTTGTTGTTGAACCTAATACAAGAAACAACAAATAGTTTAGTAATGAAGGATATGTAACCTTGAAATATATATTTTACCGGTATAAAAAAAAAGCTTTATTTATACATTTTTAATATTTTGATATAATCACCTGTTGTTGCTGAACTTGTTGTTGTTGCACTTGTACTTGTTGCTGTTGTACTTGGACTTGTTGCTGTTGTACTTGCACCTGTTGCTGTTGTACTTGCACATGTTGCTGTTGTACTTGCACCTGTTGCTGTTGTTGCAACTGTTGATTATGCTGTTGTTGTTGCACCTGCTGTTGTTGAGCTTGTTGAGTCTGTTGCTGTTGTTGGGGTTGTTGCTGCTGTTGTTGGAGAAAGATTATCTGTTCCGTATTTCTAGAGCTTTCCTGAGAAGATTACAAATTTTAATTATAATCGACAATGTTTTTTAAATTAATAGGTGTAAGGTACGGTTGTATTAAATAAAATGATTTTTTTGATAATCTGAAAGCGTTTTTTTATGTTATTTATACTTACTTGTGTGTGTAACAACATATGCTTCTTAAGATTATGTAGGTACATATAGGTTTTCACGCAAAAAGCGCACTTGTACTTTTTCTGTTGTGGTCCATTTTCCACCTGACTTTGAACTTGCAAAGCTTGCTCACCACCTTGCACTTGAATATGAACTTGACCTTGGGAGGCGGTAACTGCAACTAAAGAAGTTACATTATGTAAAGCATATCTGTATTAAGGAATGACCTGTGTATGTAATATACAGGAAAACTATTGTTTACCCCGCGTTTTGCTAATTATCGCGTTAAAGTGTAGCCCATGTTCTCCGTAAAGAATTAAAGTTTCTCCATTCCAACATTTAATTAAATACGGTGCAGCGGTTTAGCCGTGAAAGACAGACATGTAACAGACAGAGTTAGTTTCGAATTTGATGGATGAATTTATGCCATACACATGCTGAACCGAGATAATTATCCTTGTCTCCTTATAGATAAGATCCTTTTTCGATTGAGCATGTGTCTGGATTGGTTCCTCGTTGCTTATTTAGGTCCAATTTATCTATGGCATAAATCCATCCATGCTAATTCGAAAGTTACTCGTTGACATGGAGAAAAAAAAGTAGAAGTTGCAATCATTGTTGTTGATGATTAGGAGACCACGTTAAGCCGTCGCTTCCGGTTGTCATGAACATTTGTCAGTGCCTTCAAATAAACTGATAAATAGTTCAACTTTAGAATTCAGTTCGCCCTTAGGGTTTCGGAGGTGTGATGCTAGTTGCTCCGGGAAAAACTGTTATCGAGGTAAAACTGGTTGAAGGTTATTAAGACTAGGAAGTTGATGACGTGTGGACAAAGTAATGCACCTAAGCACACACACAGACATACCTTGAGCCTGTGGCTGTCCACTGTCGTCGTTTCCGGTGGCAGCTTGCTGCGTTTCCGGCACACAGGATTCATCCTTCGACTGGTTCTCGGCGCTATTCTCGGCATTGTTCGACGACTTCGTCTCATTCTTAATGTGAGTCTTCATATGCTTTTTGTATGAACTTGATTCTATGAAACCTGCCAACGTTATATATATTTTGTATGAACATAAGTTATGTATAGCGTGCGCAGACATTAGCTGCTTTCAACAATGGTAAAGGAATTTCTTGGGAGACTTTAAGGACATGTAACTAGTCACTTCTCAAACTCCACTTGAGTATTTATGGAATGACTTTTACAAAAAAAAGGATGAATATGTATTTATATCAGTTGTCTAGTTACCTATAATATAAGCTCTGTTTAGTTTGGGGACTAGATGTGCGTCGTGTGTAAATTTGTTATATTTTATAAATTTAATCCTATATACTATGTCTTACTATTACCCGATATAACCTGTTTATACATTGACTTAATTACTCTAAATTCACTTAAATCCTAAACTTCTCAATACACCAGGAACTACCATAATATACTTTCCATGTCTTTCTTTCCATCCCATGGTTGCCTGTAAGAGATTGCCTTCGGGCGATAAGGCCGCCACTTGTACCTCCTAGTTTAAGCTACCGTTGTATGTTACTATTCTGGTGTACAATAAAGATATTTATTATTATTATGTTCTTGAATGTTTTTTTTATAAAAGAAGGGCTTTGGCTCATGAAAATTTGGTGAAAGATTTTTTGTTTTGGCAATACTGAAGCGGTTGTCAAAGATTAGAGAGAAGGGTAGTAGGCTTACAACACGCTAGCCAGACGATTTAGTAGGTATACTTTGTTTCAAGTTATCAATGCGTAGGTAAGTTGGAATGTCAATCGTCGCCTAAGGGTCGCTGCGGTCACATCCTGGGGAAATGTGACCGCTGCAAACGACTCGAGATAGGTGACACCCCCGGTGCGGCCGGGGATGTTGTTAAAGGCGGGTTGATGTTTCGCCTCTTACTGTACAGAGCGGTGAGAGGCGCAATAACTTCCTGCCCCGGGGTTAAGTCCAGTCACCCCGAGATGTGGGATTTGGCAGGGGGGACACCAGAAGCCGCTGAAGCGATCCTGGTGTTCCTCCCGACTGCCGAGGTAGGACGCCGCGGGGTTTAGTGGGTAAACTGGTTGCTCGTTGTCCCACACACGCCCTTTGTTGACTCCACGAAGGGCACGGCGCGAAAAGCGTTCCCGTAAAAAAAAGGTAAGTTGGAACGTAGTTATGACAAAGCTGATTTAGAAATGGAGACACGTTTAGCAGGACAGGTAGGTAGGTAATACCTTTCCCGCAGACGAGGCACTGGTACTTCATCTCGCCGGTGTGGTACCGGCGGTGCACGGCGAGGTAGGAGGCGGAGCTGAAGCGCTGGTCGCAGTGGTCGCACGCGAACAGCTTCTCGCCCGTGTGCCTGCTCGTGTGCACGCGCAGCTCCGTGCGGGACGTGCAGCCCTTGAAGCACACCGGGCACACGAACCTGACATCCACACACACCACACGTCAGCCTTCGACTCTAGTACTGTTGTTTTCTACATAGAACTGCATTTCGTCCCCGTAGTGGGAAAATTAAATAAGTCCGGTTTTGGCGAAATTGACTTTTCCCTATTTTCAAAACACCTAAAACATGCCGCATATTTGAGCCTTACAGGCATTTTCGTATCGTATTCCGTTCCAAAAATATAGCCATTTTTCTCGGACAGATGGAACAATACATATCTTCAGACTATCACTATTTTCTTGAAGGAAAAATAAACAACTCTGTAAATATATCAATAACTGTGGTCTAATTAAATCTGAATGTCTAATAATTTAAATAACATGAGTTGTTAAATTTTAGCTCAACTTAAAAATTCTCTCACTAAGTCGCGTTTATCTCAGAACCACATCTCAGAGTTATAAAATTTTTCCACCACGGGACCATTTATTTTCGACTGCCTCGGTGGCACAATGGTAACTTAAAACTGCATTACCGTAGTCTTATAGAGGGAATCTGCTCTATGGCAATTCTCATAAGGACGTATTTCATGAATTTAAATTACACAAAATTTTCTTTACATAGGTAATTTAATATCAATTCAAGAAAGGAAAAGCTTATCAAGTTCATTACTTTTTGAAATGTAGGACATTAATAAGATGTTTCGTTATTTAATCACCACACATTTGTTGGATGTCTACAACAAACTTTAATTTCTCACTGAACTATGGATCTACATAATTTTAAACGAATTCAATAAGCATGAGATTCTCAATTCGGATGTTCATTTTTTATGCAGCTCCGTCATTGCCAAATTATTTTAGTTAAAAATAAGTTTGTGGTTCAAATGGTCCCATTTAAATATGATATAAGTAGGTAAATCTGATGAGGATGGTGAGTACCACTATTCTGCTCATTCTTTCCATTAAGCAGATTAGATTCATTTTGGCAACTTATATAAAAAAAAAGTTTCGACGACAGAAAACGAAATTTCAAAAATTTATAACTTATCAGCGATTTGTTGCCATCGCATAAATATACATTGTTTACATCACATAGACCGCCTTGTTGGTCTAGTGGATTGCGGCTGTTGATCTAGAGGTCTCGGATTCGATTCCCGGGTCGGACCAAATGTTTGTGTGATTTTGGACTAGATGGTATTGAGTGTAAGATATCCAAAATATTTATTTATTGCTTTATGTAGCTTCAACTATTTTTTAACAAGAATTTCAATTGTAATATTAAAACATTTACCTTTTATTACCAGTATGCGTGACCATGTGGTTGTTCCTCGCGGAGGAGGTGGTGAACTTAGCTGAACAGAGCTTGCAGCTGTAAGGCTTCTCCCCGGTGTGGGTACGTCGATGGTAGATGAGGGCGGACTGCTGGGCGAAACGACGCGAACAGAACTGACATTCATACGGACGTTCGCCTAGAGACATTTTAATAAGTTATAGACTAATAAAAATTGAGGATTAAAGATGTTGTAAATTTTACATACATATATTATGTTAATACAGGTAAAAATAGATAGAATTTAACTTATTATACACCCCAAGGGGATCTTAATATCTACTAAAATCCTTACGAATAATGTTTTTGACGTGACAACGACTGATAATTCGATGGAGCCGGCTGCACGCACGGAAAAACATGACTCATGCGGCGTTACCTCGCTCTGAGGCGTTCCTTTTACGGTTTGAAGAGGCACAATCAGTATTTTCTTATGACGTTGTCACGTTCAACTATCGTCAGTAAACCGACTTTACAGACAACCGATTTTTTTGCGTATACATTAGAATAATTCCCTACTTCGTTGTTCAAGAGGCATAGAGCATTACAGCCCCTCTAGCCAAGTTGCAAACGTTTTTCATTTTCTATTCCTAATTATATTTCTCTATTCTCGTGGCTAATGTCACTCAGTCACGTGATCAAAACAAAATATCAGCCAATGAAACAAGAGAATAGAATAGAAAACTACAAACTCTTGCAACTTGGCCAGGGGGCAGGTCGGCGTACCAGACAGAAGTAGCCATAGCGTCTTTCTCCGATACAAAACAGTCTGCATTTTTTTGCGGGGGGTAAATCGGTACGAAAACAGTCACCTGGCCATATTTGTTTTGTTAGAGGCATTACTTAACGTAATACAAACAAACACACTGCTCAAACATAAACAAAATAAAAGATTTGGTTGAAGTTTTATCTGTATAACTTACCAGTGTGCACTCTCATATGAGCGTTGAGCTTGGACACTTCATAGAACCCTTTGCTGCACACTGTGCATATATGGTTCCTTATTCCACGGTGTTTCTTCATATGTTGGCACAAAGTCGAATGTCTACGGAATGTTTTGTTGCACTCGGTACATTTCAGTGGTTTTTCTCCCGTGTGGAGACGGAAGTGGACCTGTAGACGGAAGTTTGGTAATTTATACTAAATCTTTTATTCTAAACACTCAAACACTCACTTCTTTTATTCTATTAACAATTTATGTATATAGAGCACTGACATACAAAATATCATTTTGTGTGTGTCTGTATCGGGTAATCTCTGGAAAGGTTGGGTTTTTACAGAACTATCATAGGCAGAGATAGCTGATCTGCTATTTTTTACTTTTATTTAGACTAGTTTCGCTCCGTGATATTAGCTGCGGTCATTATTCTAAAGTAACAAAAATAACTGCGGTGTCCAGCTAGTAAGAAATATAGTACCAAGTTGGACATTGGCTTTTTTAGAAAGGAGTTTTTGGCCATAACAGTACCTTAATAGTGAAACTGTATCTGTAACCTAATAAAAAAAAATTGACGATGTCATTTGATCAATGATGTCAAATCTGACGCAACTTCAACATCACACATTTTATAACAAAGTTTTTCTTTATATTACGACATAATAATCAAATACAATGGGCTTCGACTATTACGGTATTTTGGGCGTAAAGAGATCCTGTACTCAGCTAGAAATTAAACGCGCATACAGACGCCTCGCGTTGAAATACAATCCCGAAAGGCATAATGACGATGAAAATATGAAAAGGATATTCGCCCTCATCGCAGAAGCGTACGAAGTTCTAGTAGACCACAAGAGACGAGCTGTCTACGACCAGTATGGTGAAGAAGGCCTCAAAAAAGGTGTTCCTGGACCCACTGAGTACATACAGCCATACGTCTACCACGGAGAACCGTTAAGAACCTTTCACGAATTCTTCGGAACGGCTAACCCTTACGCAGACCTCTTAGATTACTACGAAAACCCTCCACCCATGTTCGATTCTCCTTTGGGCAAAGGATATAAGGAAAAAGACGCATCTATTGTTCGACCTCTTGCTCTATCACTCGAAGAGGTATACAAAGGGTGTTTGAAGAAAATGAAGATTCAAAGGCTAGTATTCACAGACGAAACATGTTCAGAATTAAAGTTGAGGGAGAAAGTTCTGTCGATACCGATCAAAGCCGGCACATATTCCAACACAGAGGTGAGGTTCAAAGAAGAAGGAGACCAGGGCCCGACCAGGATTCCCGCTGACGTCATATTTATTACTGAAGACCGCCCTCACGATACCTTCATCAGATCCGGTTTGAGCAACTTACTCTACACGCAGACTATATCTTTGAAGGAAGCATTATGCGGGTTTATGGTAACGCTTAAAACTTTGGATGGAAGAGTACTCAGGGTCAAAATAACTGACGTAGTTACTCCGACCTATGAGAAGGTTATAGAAGACGAGGGTCTGCCACTGCCCGCGTGCCCCACGAAAGCAAAAGGCAATTTGATCTTACGATTCAATATAACATATCCAGAGTATTTATCCAAAAAGACCAAGAAAGCGTTTGAAGAAGCGTTCAGAGTGAGAGATGAAGAGGATCTAAAGTTCCAGCATTTAGAATGTGGTACAATACCTATAGGGACACTATCTGATAGCGATTAGATTATCTATACAAATAAACAAAATATTGATGTGTCTGTTTGTATACTTATCAAATGCACAGTTTTTTCTAAATGCATATAAATGTATACATGGTAATAATAACGATAAAGTAATATTAAAAATGTTGACTGTCTGTTTATTCCGACTAATCTCTAAAACGACTGGACCGATCTGATGATATAACCTGAAACTTAGGTTACTTATAAAAGGCTTACAACAACAATTGCGGGTAACACCGCGGGACTCAGCTAGTAACGAATATCGGTGGTCTCGGGTTCGATTCCCGGGTCGAGCCAAATGTTTGTGTGATCGGCAAATATTTGTTTCGGAGTTCTGGTGTTTTCTATGTTTAATATGTGTGTATTTATAAAAAAAGTATGTTTATGTATTTGAATCAGTTGTTTGTACCCATAATATAAGCTCTGCTTAGTTTAGGACTAGAAGGCGTTGTATGTAAGATGTCCAAAATATTTATATTTAAATCATAGCTATCATTAGCTAGTAATGCAAACACGAGGCACACTGAATTACTGACCTTCAAATCCGTTGGGTTGTAGAAGCTTTTCCCGCAATTAGAGCAAACATAAGGCCTCTCCCCACGATGCCGCGCCATATGAGACCTTAATGCATAACCGCTATAGAATCTCTTATCGCATACAGTACACAGGTGGGTTTTTTGCTCGAAGTGAGTCTGTCTGTGGCGGTAGAGTAAGGTTTTGCTGGGAAAGGTGCGCTGGCAGACTGAACACGTTGGCTGTTTGGGAGGGCGTTGTTCGTGAGTACGCATGTGCATTTTTAACATCCCTGGACCCTGCATGGAAGAAAGGCATAAACATGAACAAATAAAAAATATTGAAGTGTTTGTATGTGAGATCAATTTTTTTTGTAAATGCATATTTTATCAAGTATATACGGTACTGACATCAAACAAGGAAATTTTTGTCTGTTTGCTCTGGCTAATCTCTGGACCGATTTCGACGGAACTTTCTTCTACAGAAACTACCTACTCTGCTTGATGGAAAGCATTAGTTCAAGCCAAGATTAGCCTGTAGTGCCTCAAATCAAATCAAATCAAACCATTTTTTTTTCAAATAAACCATACAACGGCACTTTTGAAACGTCAAGTAGTCAGTCAGTATAATAGTCAGTCGTGAAGCTAATGTCTGTTCCAATTCGTAGATCCTATGGAGAAGAACAGACGAGAAACTCCACGGACACTCATTTCCAACTTTTTTTTTTACATTGTTACATTGTTTAGGGCATTTTATTAAATGTGAGGACAATGTAACGATGCTGATATTTACACAGGTAGTGTCCAAAAATAATTAAACAACAAATAGAAGTTGGGAGATGACCAGCTCCGACTGGCGGCGCCGACCATCCTCCTTACCGCGAAAACCGGCATACATGCAAGAGGCACCGTGGATTTACTGAATTATTTTGAAAATACATTTGCCTATAGAAAGCCAATTTGCTGAGAGACAACATACTTTTCTCTTATTTAAGCCTACCAAAGTGACTTTATTCTGCCTGATTTAAAGCATGAGTAGACGATATACAGATAAGAGCAGGTCTTGGAGTGACAGATAAGGCCATCTGTCACCCTAGCAGAAGCAGGCCGAGGTGAAGTTTAATTTTAGAGTAGTGTTCCCACACAGAAGGGGACTATCTCCAAGCGGTAGGTTGCTTATAAACTATTCAACAAATACCTTAAATGTTCTTTCACAAATGGGACACATTGGTGGTTTCTTGCAATTTGCTTTTATCCAATTGCTGTGAGATTTCATATGCTGTTTCAACCACCTTGGGTGTTTGAACTCCTTGTGGCAGAGGTTGCAGACGTGACGGCCAGCGCACATCGTCGAAGTCGCTTGAAATACGACCAACTGAAGGTAGTTCTCCTCATCAGAGTTCAAACCATCCTTTTCTTTGGTTGTACTAGGTTCGGTCTGAAAATATTAAATATCATTACAAACAAGGGTCAGAAGAGGGGGCGGGGGAGGGTAAATTTAAGGGGCCACTCATTGATGTATTAAAAAACCCTAGATACACACTCAGCGTCGCAAAACCGTCCTCATAAAATAAGCGCACTATTGAAAATGATGCTCATATTTCAAATAGTCTCGCGTCGCTCGCGTCTCTGTGCGCTCGTTAAAAATGCCTAAGTGTTCGATGCGGAATTGTAAAAATATTACGTCAAGAACGTAAAAAAAGGATGGGATATCGTATTTTCGGTGAGTAAAAGAGTTTGTTAATTTGTTTTTGTTGTTTTTATGACTAAATATCGGAAGCAATATGTGATTTTGATTTAATTTGTCTAAAAACTTCACTTAACGGTCCAAGTATAATACGACAAATTTCAATGGCCGCTTTTTCAGTGTAAGAACGACTATTACACAACCTTTTATTTTAGTCGCATAATCCAAACGACCCTGTTCTGAATTTAATGGAGTCGATTTTTTTTTATTGTGTTTAATTTTTATAAGTTTATTTAATTTGAACTTTTTTGTATTTAGTTTTTAATAAGTATGTATACGTTACAAAATATATAATAATATTATTATAGTTATTAATCGAATTTCAAAAGGAAAAGAGGTCGTCCAAACGGTGTTATTATTAAAGTTCGTAAATATTATATTACCTATTATATCGATTAATTAGGGGACAACTTATGGGTTCGCGACATACAATTTTTTTAAGCCAAATAGTGCATGCGTCGTTTGTTCTGAACATTTTCTGGACGAAGATATGAATGTCACTGCTAAAGGCATAAAACGTCTTCTTAAAACGGCTGTTCCTAGTATAACGGTAAGTAGTCGTTAGCCAGAAAAATAATGAATTTATCAAATAATTTCGTACCTACATTCAAATAATATAATTATTTTTTACAGGATGTCACTGATATGATATGAAAAAATGAAATAAATGATTTTAAGAGTTAATATTTGTTTCATTGATGTACAAATGTCCTACCCAAAAACATATTTACGCTAAGTGTAATTATGGGCTTAGAACACAATTTAACTATACTCATGTTTTTACTGTAAACGGGACTTATTCGCGATAATATTATAAAGGTTACGATACCTTATATATAATATTATACTGATACCTTATATATTATATAATATTATCGCGAATAAGTCACGTTTACAGTAAAAACATGAGTATGTGTAAAAGTCGTGAAAGTCTAAAAACAACAATTTAACTAACTCTTAAAATACTAACTCAATGTATTATAATAAAAAAATATACAAATATTCCTCTTCACTCCATGTCCTGTCCTGCCGGCTAGCTTCGGTCATAAAATTTGATTGGTCATTGTACGCTACTTTGTAATAAAAACTTTAAACAATGCGCGTAAGGTTGAATGTGCAAAAGATGTGTTTATAGCTTAACTAAAACTACCCACATTGATATTTTTATACATCAATGACTAAGTGGGACAGTTTCGTATGCGACTTTTGTTTGAGACTGTGCATCTAGGGTTTTTATATATCAATGGGGCCACTTAGAGAGAGCTAGCCCTTAGTGATATTTTCGTTTTCACCAAAATTAAGGGACTACCTACGTTAAGGGGGTTCCTATCGAGGTTTTAAGTATAGTTGGCGAAAACGAGTATTACTGTTGTGAATCCGGTCTCCTTATGGGACAACAATTTGTGTAATTTAGAAATTATTGTTCTGAGTCTAGTTGTTTATTGTGACCGTTTAATTAATGTATTGTAAGGTCTAGCCCAGCAGTGGGCTTTTAAAGGCTGTGCATAATGATGATGATGATGAAGTACCTTTTCTTCAAATTCTTCTTTGGATTCCTGTTCAGAAGCTGGATTTGGTGTTTGTGCCGGAGTAGTATCGAAGAATCCGTCGAGTATCTGACTGGCATTGGTGATAGGCACCTCCATGTACTGCATGTAAGGTTCCGCACAATTCAGATTCATCAGTTTCTCCTTCTGTCATGAGTGAAAATAGGGTTATTTATTACTGTACTTTTTTATGTAGCTGCAAAAATAACTCTGCTCAGCCTGATTGAGAGAATCCAGTACTGCCATCGTCCTCACTGTCAATGTGAACAATGAGAGATCTGAAGTGAGATCATAGAGAGCGGGAAACACGTGCGTTGGTAGAAAGTTCCAGATTTTAACTTCTCGGCACGGCAAAGAAGAACCGAACCGTTAAGTTCGAGCACGTAACTACTCTGGGTGGTTTTCAAGGCCAGTACCTGTGGACTTGTTTTCCTGTAGAGGAAGGGGGGCGGGAGTACTAGTTGAAAGGTTTCGTCATAATACTCCATAATATATGATAGATGATTGTGGTATATGGATAAAAGTAGCCAAGAAATTCAGACTTTACTTCTTCAATGGCTACGATAATCTGTCTGTGTAATGGTGGATTAAGATTACGAGTGTCACCACCTCTATTCGTCATGTTCGTCATTGCCGTAAGAGTCGACTAGCTAGCTAAGCGCAAAACAGACTATGCAGGACAAAATTACTACAAAGAGAAAGAAATCTTGAAACAAACACTATGCCAACCTTTCTGGCCAGCATGGTATAACCAAAACCTCTTTTTTAAGTATTTTGGACATCTGACACACAACATCATCTAGTCCCAAACTAAGCAGAGTACAGGTACTAGACAACGATATAAATACATATATATACTTACTTTTTTTGTAAATACATACATATTATACATAGAAAACACCCAAACTCCGAAACAAATATTTGCAGATCAAACAAACACTTGGTTCGCTCCGGGAATCGAACCCGAGATCTCTTGATCAGCAGCCGTATACTCTAACCGCTATACCAACAGTCTTCTTTTCTAAGGCAAGGCCTAGGTTCCGCAGTTAAAGGTACACTTTTTTTTTATATTAAGCCATCCAAAGTGACTCTACCCTGTCTGATGGAAAGCATGAGCAGAATCCAAGAGTGGGGGCTACCACACTTGCTGCGGATGCAGACAAAAATTTATGGCGGCCCACACTATGGCGGCTTAGTGAGATGCTTTTTCACGCCCCGCTTGAAGGACACGGGATCATAGTGGGAAGGAAACACATGAGCTGGTAGTGTGTTCCAGTCTTTGACTGCTCGGCATAGGAACACCCTTTGTAAATTCGAAATCAGTTTCATTTGGGATCCCTTAGAAGGTTCAGAGTTTGTGTAAAGTTAGTTTGCTCTTTGCAATTATGTTATCGTACCTAGTTTGTTCCCTTAGCCAACAAAGGTGATGACACTGCGTATTCTTAATCCATCACCATATGGACAGAATTTTCATCATCGACATTTGTACTTGCCTCTTCTCTTTCTCTTTTGAAAGCTTGTTCGGCAAGATTCTTAGCGTGTTCACGTAGTGCGACATCGTTCCTCTCGACCATCTCTTTGAAGGCGTTACAGCGAGATACTTGATGGACACACTGCAGGCACAGTTGGGACGGCAGGTTATCGCCGACTTCCACCTAACAAATAATTTTTTGAATATTTTTTTTAAACATCTCACGCAAAACGCCATCTAGTCCCAAACTAAGAAAAGCTTGAAAAAATTCACTTCCTTTTTTTTGTAAACATATATATAATACATATAGATAATACATAGGAAACACCCAGACTCCGAAACAAAAATTTGAGGATCACACAAACATTTGGACCGATCCAGGAATCGAACCCGAGACCTAAGCGTAGCAGTCGCACACGTTACCACTGCGTCTCTGAGACAGTCTAATATAAATAATAATAATGTCTGATATATCTTACACAGAACGGTATGCTCCTAAAATAAGGCAGCGATTACCATAACACACAAGAGTGTGTAGTATGGTAACCAGACCGATAAAAAACAAACTGATTTATTTCTAAACTAGTTTTCCCCCGCGGTTCCGCCTGCATGTATGTCGGTTTTTGAGGTAGAGAGTAGCTAATGTGCTTCATCTAGAATTTAACATCGCCAGGCCAGATTTCATCGGTGCAGAGGCTTAGCCATTAAAGCGTAATAGGTTGATAAAGTAAATATCAAATTGATAATATTGCTAGCTTTTACACGCGGCCCCGTCTGCATGTAAGTCGGTTATCGCGGTAAAGAGTAATGAGTCCTTCCTCAGGGATCAATGAAAGGGATTCATTAATTCTTAAAGAAGGACATATCTAATACTATTTGCATTGAAATTGGTACAGCGGTTATGTTTAGCCGTTAAAACGTAACACACAAAAACACAGAGTTACTTTCGAATTTATAATATCAGCATACGACAAATAAATGATTTTGATCAACACATAATAGTTTTCGGTGGTAATCAAACACACGTACACTTAGAAAGAGCGCCTAGACTTAGAGAAGTAAAGAAAATTCATCAGCATTTGGCTTTCTTTCCCATATTAAAATATTGCGAGGAGCGACGTTTTTCTATATAGGTCTGATTTAAAATTAGAGGTATTGTAAACGTAATTTTATTTTTTTAATGGCTGGAGAAAAGTCTTGAAAAAAGGTGAAGGACCTGTATAATTAGTGTAGGTATAATTTTTATAAATTAAATAGTGGTCGGAATTCGACCATATCTTTTTTTTACTTCATGCACTCCTTCATATAAACATTAAATAAGAGGTAAGTAAACGTAATTTTATTTTTTTAATGGCTGGAGAAAAGTCTTGAAAAAAGGTGAAGGACCTGTATAGGTAATTAGTGTAGGTATAATTTTTATAAATTAAATAGTGGTCGGAATTCGACCATATCTTTTTTTACTTCATGCACTCCTTCATATAAACATTAAATAAGTCAAATTTAATACTCCTCCGTTAGTTAATTTATTATAATACTAGATTAAGTAGGTTTCTAGGTCAGCCATGGCGGTAAATAGTAGCCTATTCATTCCCAAAGGTAGAGACGGAGCCGTAATTTTAATTTTAACATTATATTTCGGGTAAAGTTGGTGGTTCTTTTGGTAATTATACTAATTAAATGAATAAAACTTAATTTAAACGTGTAGGTGAACTGTATGGATTCGCGCCAATTTTCAGTATCAGAGAAAAAGATGACGAACAAAATCTTGTCATTCAAACAAATTCGACACCTATCTCAGTCTTTCGGCTACATTCAAGTGCTAGTGTCTCAATCATCGTGCGTAAAGAAACCAGTGATAGACAGAGAAAGAATGTCATTTCTC
This sequence comes from Phragmatobia fuliginosa, assembly GCA_932526445.1. Lineage (NCBI taxonomy): Eukaryota > Metazoa > Arthropoda > Insecta > Lepidoptera > Erebidae > Phragmatobia > Phragmatobia fuliginosa. The sequence goes on along the minus strand of OW052076.1, from coordinate 13,093,878 downwards.
AACAAAATTTCGTGAATTCACGCAGCACTTTAGGAATTCGAAATTGTTCATATCTGATGACTTCTAAACAAAGATGACGCGATGTAAAGGATGTAGCTGTCCTTGTGTACATACGAAGTCTACAAAAGTGCGAAAGAGACAAAAATATATTCCCAAAATATCTTAACAATATGTCATCTCACCTGCACTTTTGATATGCCCATCAGCATTGTAGCATTCAACTGCTCAAACAGAGGTCTCATATCCTTTTTTGTCTCCAAACAAGCTCGACATATTTTGTCTAAATTCAAATTTTGAAGTTTACTGACAATAGCAGCAGTAGTAGCCATGTTGGGCTGCACCACGAAGATGTGTTTGTCCTTGTTATACGATAATGATTTTCACTGCACAAATTACCACTGCAATATCCACAACCTAACTAATATAAAAATTAAAGAAAACTGAGAATTAAATGTAAAATACGACATCTAAACCCATAATTATTTACGAGTATCAATAAAATTCACCACTGGTCGCTTACAAAACCAAATAAGTAAGAGAGACCATGACGATGGGTGGAGTGACGACATTAGAACGAGCGATTGTGCTATCTCTGGCAGGTAATAGAGAATAACACTTGTGTGAAAGAGATAGATAATAGTTGAATAAGTTCGATACCTTCTAATACGACTTGCCAGGGTGATAAACACCCTAACACATAGGGCCTATGGATCTTTTTAGCTTAATAAATCTCATTTATACAGTTGTTTCAGATCTACAAAAATAAGATTGTCTAATAGTTTTTTCATTTGAGTAATACAGTTTTCTCAATGTAACATTATTTAAATTAATAGTTAAATTTTGTACTCTGGAGCCTGCGTGTTAATACAAGTACTTGCAAAATATTTTAAGCCATGTTACACATTGCGTTTTCCTTTCTAAGTCGACATCTATCTCCTTCCGACATAGCGTGTATATTATAAGAAGGAAAGAGATACTTGTACAGGTCATATACTGCTCTCTCTCTCTCTCGTTTATCTCTACAAATTTTTAAGTTTTAAAACAATATGAATATCAAACAATATCTAAACTGCTATAAAATGTCAAACGAAAATGTTTATCAGTTTTTCAACCATGACCATAAATAATTTATGAAATTTAAATTTCATCTCGCAACTCTTACCACTGAAGTTACGAATAAAGAGATATTTTATTCGCTCTATACTTTTAGCATGAAATTTGGCTCATTCACACGTATGCGAAGTTGCATCTTTTACTTCGTGAACAGATGAATCAAGAAAAATAAAATTTTACTTGACATTTTGACAATTATACACAACACAATGTCACAATCTGACAATACATGTCATCACACTAAACTAAATTGTAATTCAATGGTAATTTATTACGAATGATTTGAAGATTGTGATCGCAAATAAATAAGCGAAGTTAAACATAGAGGCTGTGACTTTTTCATTTAAGAATGTCTCCAATAACAGGAACCTCTTGGGAAGGTAATTGTTGAACTAGAAAACTAATCACCGGTTAAATTGCTTACTTTTATGACGTTGCAATGTTAAAGTTATCAGTACTTGCAATCATTCTATTATATTTATTAAATTATTAACCTTTACAATCAATATAGCTTACATATTTTTTCTTTTTATAACTTTCCAGTTGAATGATATTGTTACGCTAAATAGTAAAATAAATTCCAGTGTCTCAGAAAGCTGGCCCAATTTGAAAAGTAGAATGACAATTATTTACATGAATTAACTCTTATTTAGTATGATCTCATTCTAAAAGTATAATATTTTATTTCAATAACTTAGAGAGGCCTATGTCCAGCAGTGGACTGTGATAGGCTGATGATGATGAACTTAGAGAATACTATTACTTCAGTAGTTAAAGTAAGTAAAGATTTTATAATTTTCAGAGGTAAGAAAGCAAGCACGTCTTCTTGAAAATGATATAGATGTAAAGTTAGTTGCGTTCAGCAAGCTAGGGGTGAGTTCTGCCAACTCAGGTCTCAGTTCGGAGAGTGTACCCCTTATCAACAGTGATGATATGTTTGACACTATGTCTATGGAGCTACAGCAGTTATTAAATAAGGTAATTTCTAAATTAAGCTGAATCTAATCAATCACTGGGAATTCTCTGAAACTTGTGTATAGGAATTGATTAATTTTGAAGGTTGAATTTTCAAAGTGAGGCTAGCAGGTGCTGTTTCAAAGCACCTGCTAGGTAAAGAATGTAGAGTGGAATCATCTCTATTCACTTTATGTTATTAGAGGCAATGGAAGAACAGCATGGTGCGCTGAGAAGTAATTTTACTAGCAAAGATAAGGTTGTTTTTCATAAAAGCTAGTTTATAACATTACATTTGAATGTTGATTAGCCTTATGGTTTAAGCAGTTGCCATACTGCTTTGTATTGCAGCAAGTGTGGTGCAACAATAATTTTCATTGAGTTTTTAGACATCTAACACACAGGCATTTTAAGCAGAGCTTGTAATATATATTTTTTTAATAAGATCATTCATTTGAAATTGTCTTTTATTTGCAGTAAATTTATGTTGATTATGCATTATACTTTATTTTATAAATGTTCATGAAGCGAACAAAAACAACATCAAACGACCAAGCTAGACTGACTGATGAAATACTTATGTACTTTTTTCCAAATTATATCCATCCATCTTAAACATAGGATACACCCAACCTTTAAAACAAACATTTAAAGGTTGGGTGTATCCTATGTATAAAGATACACCCAACCTTTAAAACAAACATCTTCAGACCAAGCATGCAAACATTTGGTCCAACAGGAATTTATCCCAAACAATCAATTGTTTACAGCTTTCAGCAATAAATGACAAGATGGCAGACTTGGCACCTAGTGGCACAGCTACAATGCACACAATTAAAAGGCACAGAGAAATACTCATGGTAAGACATCATAATTACAGTTTTTTTTATTTTCTCTTATTCACTTACAATCTCTTTATACATCAAGAGTTGTTCATAATTATTATGGCTCATTTTTGTGTTGTATGGTATGCTGTATGGTCTGGTGGCAGAATTAGCCTTGAATTAAAGTAGCACAATGATAAAGGAGACCACCACTTTTTGATTCTACTTATGCTTTCCATCAAGCTGAGTAGAGTCACTTTGGCAGTATTTTATAGAAAAGCATGTTAGTTTTGTATCAAGTCTCTTATGGTAACTTCGGATTGTCTGTAAGATTCTCTATACTTATACAAATTACAAAATTTCAACTTTAGGAATTTATTTAGAAAACAAACACCTGAATCAACAAAACATTCAACAAGGCGTAATACGTAACAACAACGTACAGATGTTAGTTACAATAAACAGCAAACAGCTGCCTTACCAGCGTTTTATAAGGCAACTTAAAAGGCCTATGTCCAGCTGTGGACTTCTATTGTCAGTACTGTTGATGTGATGTAATGATTTAACACAATATCTATAGAGAAACTATACTGTGCAAAAAATGAATATCATAATACAATAATAAAAGTAATTAAAAGGAAAGTATAATCTAAATAGAATATAATATACCTACTGATAATATGAGAATTATTCAACTTTGGTTTTCATTCAATGTAGTTTTAGTACACGTAATACATTGTCCCAGGACTATCAGCAAGAGTTCTCGAAGACTTCAGCGCGAGTGAATGCGCGGCGTGAGCGCGAAGAGCTGCTGCGGGGGGGCAGTCCTCCGCCCGGAGCCACCATCGGGCTCAGCCGCCGGGACCAGTACACCAAGGAGGCTAATCATTTACACAGGTCTTCATCTTATATCTACACATTATCTATGCTTTAATACCCTGAAGACTAACCCAAGACTAAAAACAAAAACATTTTTTTTCCAATTTTCTCTTATTTTATTACTATATACTACAGATATGGAGTTTCTTGCCGGTTGTTCTGGAGTCAGTAACAAAAATAACTATAAAAAAACGTGTTGTCAAACAAACAAAACAGATGTTCAAAAAAGTAATATTACAACTAAAGCTATTAAAATTACTATGATTTACAAATGAAAATATTAACAAGTATAACAATGTTATCCAACAATAATATTTTTTCTCAAGGAATCTTAATTTTTAAATAGAAAGTTAAAACATACTTACCATTTATGAGAATCATTTATAATTTCAGTTCTCACATACTAGTAGACGAACAGATAAACATAGCGATGGAAGCGCGGGACCACCTCTCATCTCAGCGGCAAACCTTCAAGCGCATGCAGACCACCTTCAACAATATTACTAACAGGTAACATACAGAACACCTGCAATTTGACTTGCTTTCTAGAACCCTAAGGAGCTGTTCTATGATGATGACCTAGTCCTAAAATATTCATATACAACCAGGCATTTTTTTTTTTATAAGACAAGTCATTCATCACTATCATACATCCTATGTCGCTTGGGACTTTATAAAAATGCATGAAACGGCCACAAAGAAAACTCAGACTCAGAACAACAATTTGTGGACCACACACACACAGTGTTGTTTCATCACACTTAGCTTACTAGAAAGCGGCATGACGACCCCTGATAATCCAATAAATATAGCAGGTTAAGGGGCCCCCGGAGGCTGAATTGTCCATACAAACGGTATACCAAGATCATTTGCAGTATAAACATATTTCCACGATGATATGTTGATATGCGGGCTTAGACTGTATTTATTTAGGTTATAACGTCTTTATTTTTAAAAATAAACTAATCTAGAATAAAATATAATCAAATTAAATTTTACATTGTAAATGTCATGTTTTCATTTTGTTTTTTTCTGTCTTAAAAACAAAAATATTTCTAATATTGTGTCATCAATAACATATCTCATATTATTATGTTACTACTTACACAAAATAAATCGAAAAAATATTGAGTTTTCATTCATGATTTTCGATAGTACGAAACTCATCCATATTTTCACAAATTTCAAGCAATTAGTAGTGCTATCGCAACAAAAAATATTTCAATGTGTGTGTGATTCGTGTCAGTCAAATAATGATAGCCGAACCTTCTACGAGAGAGTCCGAATTACTACGAATGAATGTCAATCCACATACACACATACAGCGGTGCACTCGTATCTACGTTGTATTTTGTCAAACAGAGACAGCAATATTTTACGAACAAATTTCAATTTGCAGGTTCGAGTGTCGTACGCCGGCCTCATAAGTAAAATAAATTCATATTAAACTTTTCAGGTTCCCGATGCTCAACAGTCTGATGTACCGGATCAACGCTCGCAAACGACGTGATTCTCTCATCATTGGTCTGGTAGTCGCCGTCTGCACATTCCTTCTCTTACTGTACGCGTTCCACTAACAGACTATTTACTGAGAATCAGTGCTCGTAAGTAAGGATATTAGAGTAGGCAGACATTGTTTTAAATATTACAGACTATCTATACCTTCTTCAGTATAGAATAATTTAAAAAATCAACTGATTACACGTAGATCATCTCATGACACAAGAAACCATTCTACGCGCAGATTAATATCGAAATAATTATCCTACCTATTCGGAGAAGATCATTATATCCAATTGGCATGTTTGTGTTGGTTCCTTGTTGCTTAAATAGGTCCATATACTTTATGACAAACCTGTAACGATTACAGTTGAACATTATGCACTGCGCGTGTTAAAGATTTATCACCGAAACCTTTGCACACTGAAAGCAAGATTTATCACCAAACAACTTTTGATTTTGCAAACTGAAAGATGTTTTGAATAAATTTTTCAGATGATAAATTGCTGTTGCCACTATAACTACTAAAAAACCAAAAAGAGTATAAAGTAGATTTTTAAGAGGGTGTCCAATACAATAAACGTGTTTTTTTTTTGCTGTTTTTTCCTGTAAAATGTATAGAATGGTACGGAACCCGTCCTGTGCGAGTTCAACTTGCCTTTGTTAAAATTTTTATGAATGTAGTAACAAATCTGATATAGACGCATTAAATTTTAACTGTATGTCGTACAGTCCTAGCATCAGGGATATGTAAGAGACGGAATGAACTATTTATATCTGACATCGGCGAGAGTTCATTGTTAAAAAGCATTTATTTCATTATATTTATTTGTAAATTGTTATTTATTAAGATTTGGGAATGGGAGATTATAGTGGTTTTATTAATCTAGATGTGATTGAATTTTAGAATACCTAAAACTTATTTACTCACCCATATGTCAAGGTATTATGTATATGTATTTTATATACTATATATATTTAAATATATATGTCAGAAGTTGTAGGAACGAAACAAAGTAGTTCACTTGATTAAATTATAATGTTTAATGATTTTACAAGATAAGTTATAAGTGACACTCTATAGCTGTGTACGTATAAAGGAACGCGCGATGGCTAAATATTAACCGCTCTAGCCGACAGCTACACCTAGGAGTGTCCTAGTCCTACCCTCTGCTCGGCTGTTGAATCGTTGACTCCATCGAGCACCGTCAGATGGCGTGTGCGTTCTGTGCTACCAGTTGATTGCTACACACACACATTATAAAAATATATATATATATATCTTTATAATTTATGAAGGTAGTAAAACCTTACTCATAAGACCTTCATTGTCTGTAATTAAGTTCAAGTTCCAACCAGATTTTTCTGGCGAAAACGGACATTTAAATATTAATTTATTTAGATTAATAAATATTTTTCTGTTAAAGAATTATGCTTTCGAAACCTATTAGCACCAGATTCTATATAGCAAATGTGAAATAATCTATAGTGATTTATGTATTGTTGGTGATGTTTAATATCATAGGCCTAAGGTATGTAATATAATATAGATATATGTAAATACAATAAAAGTTTATTTTAATATTTTTTATTACTTCTCTTTTACCTGACTGTCGTGAAGCCAAAAGGAAGGGTTATAGTTTTAATACTCTATGTGTGTTCCACCGAACCGTCAAACTGAACAGATTATAAAAAACTAGCTTTTGCCGCGGCTTCGCCCGCGAATGTATCGATTTTCGCGGTAAAAAGTAGCCTATCTCCTTTCCCGAGGTCCCATATATCTCTATACCAAAATTCATCAAAATCTGTTCAGTGGTTTAGTCGTGAAAACGTAACAGACAGACAGTTACTTTCGCATTTATAATATTAGTAGGGATGAGATGTCAATAGATTTGTAATAATGGCACAATTAACGTAGACTATAATGATCACAATAAATTTATATCCAACCTTTTTTGTAATAGGGTAAACTGTATAATGATTGGCACCTTAAGACTATCTAGCCAAGATTTGTTTTTAAAAATTAAACTAGATGTCAGATTCTAATTTAATCTTCATAAAACGTTTTAATAATTTATTCATTTAGAAATAAAAACACATTCATTTAGATAAACACAGTTTAATAAATAAAAATTAATGAAATTTAAAAATGTTCCGAAAAGTACAGTCATTGGCATCAAAAGTACAGTTATATTGGCATTAAAAGTATAATGGATATAATGTGAAAAAATACACTCAAAACGATAATTTAACTCAAAACAAAACATATTAACACTATTCACAACATCAAATTCATGATAAACTCGAAATAAAAGATAATATAATATAATCTTACCTTATGCCTTCTTGGATCTTATTAGAAAGCGGCGGTGACAATCGTCGGTGCGAGTAGCCCGCGTTATGATTTCTTTTTACGTGTTGCCAGGATACATTTTAAAAAGATTCAGTTGAACTCCCATAATGTCGACGCGGTAGAATTTGAAAAACAGATTTCCATGAATTTTTTGTTAGAGCAATTCTTAATATTTGTGTTTAAAATGCAAAGTGCCAATGACTGATGAGATGCCAACAATAGTATAGTTTACCCTAGTTACTAGTTTTTTTTTTCTGTATAAATACGAGTTTGTTTTTTTTATTTATGAACCTGCCAAAGCGACTATTCTTTCTAATGGAAAGCATGAATAAAAGCCAAGAGTGGTGGACACCAAATTCATTTTATAAAAAGTTTAATTTTGACATCACCTCCTTTACAGCTGGAAAAGACCTCTCTCTAGGGCTGTGGATCAAAATTTATATCATTGACATCAAAGAAGGTAGGCGACTTTGAAAAAATGAATGTTGAAATCAAATTCTATTATCTCTGACATTAAAATTATAGGGTTACAATTAAAACAAGTACCAACCTTAAAATGAAATAATTTTATTTCATTACATCTACAATAGATATTAAAAACATAATCTATCAAAGAGTTGTACAACCAACTTTGTTTTGCCATACTTTAAGTACTGAACTTCAACCAGAACACTTTCTCTTCTCGGAACGGACACAGAACACCCAGACTAAGAAAAACAATTTGTGTTGTCTGTTGTCCCGTGTTGGATTTAATCCACAACACTAAATGCAATATAAAGCAGCGTGGCGACCGGCTTAAACCACTAGGCCAACCGCCACTTAGACTCTTAGTACACTTAGCAGCCTTAGTTATAGACACTTGTATTTGTCACAATCCTTTACAAAACAGGACAAACTACCCTTAAGTGGTCAGTGAGTACTTGATATGTGAGCTTTGAGGGAGCCTCTCTGTGTAAAGCTCTTGTCACAAATGTCACATGAGTACGGACGCTCGCCCGTATGCGTTCTAATATGTTTCACCAGATCATTCCTCGTAGCAAACTTCTTTCCACAATCCTTTATAGTACATACAACAGTTTTATTGTGGACCCGCTGGTGACAGTATACTTTCTTCCATGATGTGAATTGTTTTGGACACTCCTAAACAATAAAATTACAAACATTATTACTGTAAATCTACTAAATCCTAGTTATGATAACCTCCTAGATACTAATTGTACTTTAATTTGATACTCACTGCACATGTGTATGTTATATTCACGTCGTTCTTATCATTCACAGTGGAGGTTTTTGATATGCCGAATTTTGCACCTTCTATGAATGTGCAATTTTTTGTATTAATCTCCTGCAATAAAAATCTATTGGTAGGTATTACATATTCAGCTAGAGGAAAAATGATTAGAGTTGGTTATGTATTGACAAAGAAAATCTTGGTAGTGTATGCAACTGGGACCCGGGTTGGACCAAATGTTTGTATGGTCTACAAATACTTGTTCTGGAGGTTGGACGTTTCCTATGAATAATATGTGTGGCGGAACGGGTTACTTGTTCCTCCATTACAAAGAGAGGATCCTCCAAACAGGCGAGGTTGATCATGCCTGGCGGGACACTGACCAACGGTTGATGTTGGGATGTTGTAAATATGCTAATCGGCCCGAGAATTTCTATATCGCAATTCAGGATTATTAGTTTCTCCGTATTGTTCTTTCCGTGTTTCTTCTTGGTTCAGTGTTCTTTCGGTAAACGGCGCTATTGTATGTAGGTATTTCGCTTGCGCTGTATGTGGAAGGCGCCACATATTTTGTATGTTTGTACAAAAAAAAGTATACATGTATTTATATAGGTTGCCTAGTACCCATAGCCAATGAATAAAGCGTACAGTTGTTATAGGCGCTCTGAAGACAAATTTTCTGGGATTGAAATTGGAGCTTGGCAGTCGCTCTACGGCAGTTGTCTCTTGGAATTAATACACACGAACAAGGCAGACGAAATACGCTTCAATGCACGCTGTATTCATACCATAGTACAAGCTCTGCTTAGTTTGATATTAGTAGTGTGACAGACATTTAAAACATTATTATTATGTATTTACCTTTATTGAAGATGTGAACAAGTCTTTTCTTACAGCTATGTTTTGATAAGTGATTGTGTTCTGTAAATGAACAGTTAGTAAATTTATTTGATAATAATAATAATATAGGTGGATTACCGTCTAGCTGTCTAAGTAAAATGTAATAATATTTTTAGCCTACCCAAGTGACCCCACTCTGCCCTGACGGAATGCATGAGTAGTGGTCACCACGATCGTAATGAAAGCAGACAATGAAGCATGATGATGCTCAGTATTGAGATGCAACTGCATCATTAGACCTCCATTCTCTCCCTTACTAACGGAACATGACACCACAAATGCTGTCATTTTAGGGTTAATCTTTTGTGAAAGGGTAGTATCAAGTATCATACAATAGTACTTAACAGGAAAAAAATAAAAGAGAAAAATGGTTAAAAAAGAACAGGAAATTATTTTCTCACTTGTATAAGTGACAAAATCCTAATATGATAAATTCAAATTCGAGTTTGTTTTGTTTTCACAGTTATATCGTTTTAAGCACGTAGTAAAATAAAGATCATTACATTATTAAGTGTAATGTTAATGTTCTTAAAGTCAATTATAATATATAGTATAGTTCAAGTAAACAGGCTACAAGTAATATTTCGTGCTTAATAATGCTGTTTAAGTTGGGTATTAGCTAGAATTCAGTGGAAAAAAAAACCTTATTCTACAATGGATAATACTTGTGTGCAATTGGTACATACATTTTCAAATACATTTGGTATAACAATAATGTCATCATCATCATCACTTGCATCTTTATCTTCAATAGATGAACCACTTTTTAAACTGCTGTCCTTCTCATTACTTGCCTGGAAAAAGAAATCAGAATTGTTAAATATAATCCTGTATGTCATTAGAGGATTTAGGTATTCTGTTGTTGTGACAGTCAACTAAAATTTCTCTAAAACAATCTTCTATTTTATTATTTTAATAATGCAGTTTTCAAAATTTTATGTATGTATTTTTCATCATCATTATTTAGATTGTGAGTATGTCACTTACATATCTATGTTGTAGTTTAAAAGTAAGGATCTTTTGTAATTTTTAGTTTGGAGTTTACAAACAACAGATTACAGAATTAGCAATAAATGCTAGATCAAATTACAGGTCTGATCTAACCTGCTCAAATAATTTTTCTTGTCACTTTCAGGTACCTTCCCTTCTTTTCATAGGTCCGTGAACAATGATTAAAACTAGGTATTCAAGTACAGTATTGGGTCTGGGTTGGCCTTTTGAGGAAAGGACCATAGTTTTGCTTCAGCCTCTCCATACAGTCCGTATACAAGAAAGTGAAGATTAACCACCCGAAGCACGACACCACTGCATGCGGGACATTTGGCTAAGGCTTAGAACTATATCTGTACAGTCAATCTACATATTTGCATTGAATGGTATCAAAAAGAAAACAAAATATATATTACATACATCATCCATCTCTTCAGACATACAGTCTTCATGATCAAATAATATTTTCATGTGTAATTCATTATCTTGAACCATCATTCTTAACTTTTTTGCATCATTGACAATTTTCAAACATCGTGTACATATCTTTCCAGGTAATCTTTTTGATTTGCTTATCTAAAATAAGAAAATGAAGATTTATTAAATTAAATACATTAGGGGCTGAAGTAATTGAGTTAAAATGTCTGTTTAAGGTATATAATATATGGTACAAATATCTAATCTCAGGAAGGTCTAGACCAATTTTGATGGGACTTCACTGATACTCTGAATGAATTTCAGTTTTGAGGGCACTGACTTCCCATTAACGATTGCTATAGATTTACGTAAAGCCGGCTTTACGTGCTCTCTGAGGCACGGGCGTGAATCACCGCAGAAACTTCCAAACTCCGGGCAGCTATTAGGAATTTCATAAGAAAATCCCAAAAACACTTTTTGGCCAATTGGAATATATCAGTATTCACAGAAAAAAAACTTGGGTGTCTATTCATTCTAACCCACCCTGGATGAGAGTGGGTAGATTCCCTGCAAGTGGTGGGTCTGACCTGTCCACTTAGCCAAGTTGCAAGTGTTTCACATTTACATGTTAAATATTTCAGACATTTTTGATTTTCTTGTGATGATTACTAACACCTCTGTTCTCTTGTATTATTGTCCAATATTTTGTTTTGACTGCGTTACTCAACATTGAGACGTGTCATGGATTTGTTACTTTTCTATTAAAATTTACAATTGTGGAATGCAACTTGGCTAAGGAGCCTGGTGAAAGTTGCGAGAAGCCATTGGATAAGGATAGTGTAGAACCTGTTGTAAAGGAGAGTCTAGGATGAGGTTTATGTTCAGTAGTAGATGTTTTTCGGCCGGAATAATGATGTAAAGATCAGAGTGATAAAGAATAAGTGTACTACGTAAAATTGATTTTTGGACTTTTTAAGTTTAGGCTAACTATTGTTAATTACTCTTACACTTTTTTTTACGAGGTCTAGATGACAATGTGTTTTCCCATGTGGTATTGCAACCCACTACACTTGGTGCAGTAAAAAGCAACATGGCAACTGCGCAACTGCTTAAGCCACTAGGCCAACTGTGAAGTCTTGAATATGATAACCTGAGGAACTACTCGTCATCTATCCATTGCAATAGGCATCTAGCACCTTTCTGAATCTACTTATTACAAAAAAATATCCTATAAGTATCATATATTTGAGTTAACCAAGTTGAATACATTAACTTTGCTTATTATAATTTGCTAATGCATATCCAAATGAGTTCTTATCTTATACACAATGAGTCTATGATTTTTTTTATGTTGGATGGTGATTTGATTGATAGTTTGCTTATTATTTTTTTATTTATATACTTATTGCATATGTAGTATTTTTATTATGCATATATTTTTCGCTTAATACCTATCTTAAATAAAGTATGATTACATTTCCAAGACAGGTAGAATGTAAATACCAGTAAAAACCAAAAACAGACAAAACAAAAGTGTGTAAAAGAGGATGCAGCGTAAATAAGGAGAATATAATGTGAATTTGAAATAAGAGTAGGAATATAATGACTTCTTACAATATATTGATAGCACTTGGGATTAAATTACATTTACTGAGTAAATAACATTTAATACTGACTTTAACACCAGTGCACAAGTAAATATCTTCGATCAAATCACGTTTTTGAAACAAATTTTCTGCACCAGCTTCTTTTAGACAAAGCCTGCACAACTCTGAACTAGCCAAGCCTTGTTGATCCATTTCTCTTTATTGTAAACCTTTGAAAGCACTAAAAAATTTGAGAACACACGTAACAAGTTACAAACAGACAGACACTGATCACTGCGGCCTGGTATTTCGAAAGCTAACAATAACAATCCGTCCACACCAGTCCACAGTTCCACACTAAAACACACGGGGTGACTGACAGTGACAGCTGACACTCAGCTGACAGGAGCATAGGCCAAACTAAACAGTGAACTCTAGTGAACTAAACTGATCAATGAATAGAATTAGAGCATTTATAGACCTTTAATTCAGTGAATTAGAGTCGTCTAGTCACGTTTGATGTTACCATCCCTTACATTTTTGTCCCTATATAGATAAGCTCAAGGGACAAACATAAACATAATTTAAGATAAAGCTCTCCATAATTTAGTGCAAGTGCTTAAAAACTATAGTTAACAAATTAACGAATTGAGGGAATGAACATTCGTATCATTTTTTGCCACATATAATGTATTTTGTTTGTTATTTAAAAATCATTGTATGCCAATTAGTGTCAGTTACACTTCACAGAAGCACTTCAGTCAATTAATCAAAAATGTAAACGTAATGTAAACTACCAGGTAGAATCAAACACATGTTTTCATTTAACTTCAGTTAGAAAATTGCAAGTAGTCAAATAAGTGTGATCCACCTAATTATATATTCACCAAGTGATTTTAGGAGATTAATGATTTTGACTAAAATGCTACTACTTATGCCACTACTCTATGATTAAGATGGCGGTTAATTTGAAATATCGTGTGAATAATTTTGAAACTTGAAACCAGACTAACAAATTGTTGTTATATTGTGTTTGTTGTTTGTTCAACAGATTTTAGGTTTACTAAACCAAATAAAAATATTTATATTTGGACTGTTAGATTTAATGTGAACTGTGATTTTGTAGTTTTATACATATTTATTTTACTACTACGATTTTATAATGAATAAAAAAATCAATTTATCAGTAAGTATCCTTTTGCTACATTTATATAAGCAATAAGTAATGGTTATGACTATTCTCCTTCGTAACTTACACCTGATACAATTAAGTGTCAATGTTTTGAATTAAGTATCCTAGGAAACTATGATTGCCTTCCAATATACAAATAGGTATGGTGCGCTGTTCGTCTGAAATCAATGCTTAGCAAGATTTAAAATAAATTAACTTTGATTTGAACATTCCATACGCGTTATAATTAAGTTAAATTACAAGTGTTTAGCTTGTAAACAGGCATTTGCAAGAATGCCAATAGGTAAGTCCTTTAACACAATGTACGTACCTACTAAAGTACCGTTTATTCATTTTTTTTATATTTTAATTCTACGAACTAAATTGGAGAAGTCTTTGTCCAGCGGTGGACTACGATAAGTTGATGATGATGAATTGAGTTTACTTTTTTTTGTCACTGAAAAAAATCGATCTTAGTGCAGTAAAACAAGAAGTATGGGATAAAATTTCGCCTGCTTATATGTCTACGGGTGTGGATGACACATAAAACAAATAAATTCAATATCAATTGCTTCTACCACTCCACTCCTTGACATAGGTCTAGCCTTAGAGAAGAGGTTTTGACCTTCTTTATCACGCTGGCCAGACCGATTAGATATAGAGTTTGTATCAAGCTTTTCTTCTCTTTGCAATGATGTTCCTTGAGTCGGCCCTTACGACATTGTGGAATTGTAATGTTACAATGACACGTAACTTTAAGATAGGTAATGCATTCAATGTTAGATAGACCGCCCTTTTCTTATTCTCCCTACTGTTATAGATATTAATTTTTAAGTCAAATAAATAGTTTTTGACAATATTTTAATATTCCATTCTTGGTAGAGACCCTCAACACTAACTGGAACCATTACATTACAGATTACGTTAATACCTACTCTATGTAAATAATATTAACTAACTTCCTCGACCGGTTTCGGCCACGGCGACCTCTTCAACTCTGATCACTTTGGTGTGCTCGTATATGGCTAAAATAGCCGATCTTAATTGATAATGTTCGCGCACAGTGCGGGCAGGTGAGCACAGGTGAGCTCACCTGCTCATCTATGTAAAAGTTACTAATTAGACAAATTATTTAAATTAGTTGATCAACAATCGATCATAATTCATTTTTTTTGTTATTTTTTTGATTTCTGCATTCCTTTTCCAAATAAATTTTAACTGTGCCAAATCGCATACTCCTCAAATCATTGCTCTAAGAAGGGGTACAAAGCTTTTGCTTCATTTATTAATATCTAATATATAAAATTCTCGTGTCACAGTTTTCGTTGCCATACTCCTCCGAAACGGCTGGACCGATCTTTATGAAACTTTATATGCATATTCAGTATGTCTGAGAATCGGCCGACATCTATCAGCTAGTATATTATAGATTTCGCTTTGTACTCTAGGATATTGCAAGTGATTGCTGCTGATTAATATCGTTACTGAATTACCACGTTAAATATAACCTTAACGTAGAAGTTAAGTGGGTTACATATCTGTATCTGTTTACTCCTAGTTAAGCCTTTGATTAGATAGATATCCTGGCTCACATTGTTTAATAAAGTAACGGAACATTCCGCTGATTAAATAAAACCATTATTACAAATACATAGTTACACCGAGGCTTTGATTATTATTTAATATAACAAAATTAAGTTGTCTAAGTTGGCTTTCTAATGGTCTTTCGAATAGGGTACACGATACAGATAGCATAAAACAACAATCCATTGCAATTTATCATATTATTTTTTTGTAGGTTAGGGTTGGGGTTCAAGTGTTCTTATCTTTCTACTGAACCATAAACGATAGACGCAGTTTTTTTTATATGAGATATAATGACGGACGTCATACTTAGCTATCATCCTAGATTAACCTGCCTTGTTGATCTAGCGGTAAGCGTATGCGACTGCTGATCAAAAGATCTTGGGGTTGATTCTCGGTTCGAGCTGTTGCTAGCATAGCAGCCAGGAGAATGGAAAATAACGGTGATTCTCGGGTCGTCATTGGGAAGTTAGTAGTACCCTCAATTCAATTCGGCCTCAATTTTACCGAGGGCCACGGCTAGGCTAGGAAATAAGCTGACCACCCCGCCGTAACCCCCGACGGGGTGACGGTCCGCGGGGATTTCCACACGTAAAAAAAAAAAAAAAAAAAAGGAAATAAGCTGAAGATGCATATATACACTCAAAAAACGTTGCTTTTTTATTTTGGATCACCAGCAAATTATACACAGATATATGAATATAGGGAAAACAAAATTCATGCCCTGTGCTCATTCAGTTATAGGATATCACAGCTAATAAAGGATTACTACTCTAAATTGAAAATTAAAATAAAAGAATATAATAATAATAAAGATACTAGTTAAAAGAGCCATAATTATCCTAAAACAGCAATTCAATCGGAACCTAAACTCTGGCGAGCTCAGACCTATCGAAGTCCAGACTCAAGATGTTCTATAATTTTTTTTAAGTTATGCAAATTTTCTCCAAAAATGTCTAAATCCAATAAACGAGAAAGTTCGTTGTAAGAATGACCATTCTGGTGGACGGTGATTTAATCTCCAGATTAGTCTTATCCCTACGTAAACTGAATAGCCTGTAGACAATTGAGCTTGGCAACCTACTTGGCGCTGAGATGTGTATTCTTGCAATGCCAAGCAATGAAAATTCTTATATTGCTTTCTGCTCAAGTTATGATTAGAAATTGGGGTTGTTTAAACTTACTTGCTACTGTTATACTTTTATTACACAGGATTTTGACTTGTATGTATGTGCAAAGATTAAATTTCTAAATATATTTATCTAATATAACTATCTTATTCGTTATTAATTTATCGTATACTTATATTCAATTAAATATGGGACTTAAGTGATTGGTGCGTGAACTCACTCAGTTAAGCCCCGTGTCTGAGGTGGGAAGTCTACAATTTTCGTAGCAGTTTGTCGTAGCTCGTAGCGCGCGTCACTCGTCGACCCCCGGGTCTCTTGCACGCCACCGTGCTTGATTCATTTCGCTATGGTGTTTAAAATCGTGAGTCAGTTCCGTTTATCGTAATTAAAATGGCTTTAATATTAGCGGTTTCGAAATTAGTTGTATTTAATCGTAAATCACGAATCTTTTGACAAATAAATTGGATAGTTGAATAGTCTTCATTGCTTTCAACTCCCGGTATTGATTGGGACCATATCCTTTTTAATTACTTTTGTTAACTTTATTAGTGTAGGGTTAACATTTGTTATATTTATTAGATAATTAACATTTTTTGTAAAAACTTCTTCCACATTAGGAATAGGTATATCCTGTGTCGCGGAAGACTTTACAAACATACATGTAAGGGACACAAAGAACACCTAGATTCAGAATAACAATTTGTGAATTACACAAAAGTGTTATCCCATGTGGAATTTGAACCCACAACCTACGAATAAATAATAAGTCCAAAACACTGGGCGTAGTCGAGACGACGCTAGGCCAACCGTGCAGTCAAAACAAAACAAATGTATGTTATAATATAATTACTTATAATATTTGATAGAGATAAAAATACATACTAGCTAACCCACTCAACTTCCTCTTCATTTATTTCCAAACATTCTCGGCTCCTCTTGGTTTCAGCGTAATTAAGTATACTATCTTATATACTTAGGCATGCCGGGCTAAAAATAACGTAAAACATGACTTTACGTGCTCTCGGCATTACGGGTTTATCCGTGTTTATCCGTGTTAGGACCACAAATTTCAAACTCCGGGCTGTTATTACGACTTTTTTAAATTAGAAAAAGTCTAACACTTTTGCGGCCCGACCTGAGAATCGAACGCGAGATTCAAGTTTGAAAGTCCTAGTCACGCATTTTTAAAGTGTGATTCTAGGTTTCCATGTATCGTGTGACTACGACTTTCAAACTTAAATACTTGGAACTCTGTATACTGATAATTGTGTACTGAGAATCTTGTTTCACACTTTTTCAGCGTCGTCTTTTGTCGAAGTTGGGTATAGATTTACTTTTTTTTATTAATTATTATATTCTTTCATGTAACTCTGTAATATGGTGTGTAAAATAAAGAGTTATCTGTCTATCTTTCAGGCAAAATTTAGACTCATTATTTTATTGATTATTTTACCTCATCTATACTAATATTATAAAGCTGCAGAGTTTGTTTGTTTGTTTGTTTGAACGCGCTAATCTCTGGAACTACTGGTCCGATTTGAAAGATTCTTTCAGTGTTGGGTAGTCCATTTATCGAAGAAGGCTATAGGCTATATTTTTTCTTCAAAATTAGGGATCCGTAATAAAATTGCTATTTTGTAACACAAGGTGTAATCGAAAACCTATTTTTTTCACGGAAACGAGAAAAACGCGGATAAAACCGCGGGGCACGGCTAGTAATACCATAAAAATAACAAACAAATTTAAACTAATGGAGCCGTCAGCTTCCAGACACAAAAACTTGACATGGAGTACGATAACGAAGAAAGTCATAACAAACATCAATTGGGTCATCATCACTTTAACAAATTGCTGTCAATACTGACACACGTTATTCACGTTGCCCTACTTTTACAAGGCTCAACTGACATACATTTATATTAGTAATTTATCTAATTATTGTTGTTTGTCTCATACCATCAGTCGGTGTTTCTGACTTTTTCAGTTAGGACTTTTTGGTTACAGAGGTTGTTAGTATAAATTGGAGAGATTAACTGGTGATAGGTAGGTGTGACCTTATTTTCATGTATGGTATAGTGATAAAGCGGACACCTTGTCGCAGCACTGCACTGAGTGTGTTCAACTCCATATGGGACTCTGTATTATGCACTAATTGTGGCTATGAATTCTCCTTACTAGCAGTCCTTAATAAGCATCTTAATTTTCAGAAATCTAAGCACTTAAGTGTCCCCTAAAGGCTGATTAGAACGAAAATATTACGAAGTAATTTATTTTCACGATTGTCGGCACTTAGTGAAACTTGTTTACAGTGAAATAAGTACGGAAAGTGTGTTCAAGTAACGATGATCTACGTACCACAACCAACAATTTTAAACTACGATATGGATGAATATGTTTTTGTGTATATCACGCTCATTCTTTAAAAATAGAGAACTGATTTCAAAAATCGATTTATTTTTATAGAGCGCTATACTCAAGATCGAATTTTCGAATTGAAATTTTCAGAAAATAATTCCACCTGTAGGGTTTAAAATTTAGAGACTAAAGAGCTTATAACGTAATGAAGTCTGTGATAGTTTTTTAAAAGTTAAAATGTTATCACACATATAAATTAAATTAATTACTACTTCCATCAACACAACAATATTGGCCCATATAGTGATTGATTAGAAATGCCAAAACTTCTAATCGTAGGGTATCGTATGAGCTAACTAAGAAAGCAAACTACACAGGCGAAGAGAAAGGAATATCACTACCTCTAATCATCCTACTACCAAAACACGGGTGTCGATCTTTTTTTTGGCATTTTTCAACCCCCCCTCCCCCTTGGTGATACATGGTGAGGTTTAAGACTACCCTACCCCCCCCTACCCCCCCCCCCTCCCTTTATCAAGTGTATTTTTAGTACCTACAAAGATATTTTTTTTTAAATATTGATAAAATATTGGTATCAACTAATTTTATTATAGAAAATTAAAGACCACAAAAATTACGTTCAGAGGTAGAATAGAAAGTTCGCAGGTTGACTGACAAAGATAATAAAACAAATGCGAAAATTTGCAGAAAAAAAAATACACGTGATATATTACTACACCCCCCTCCCCCTTGTGATATTTCGTGATTTTTTGTGAACCCCTCCCCCTCCTATCAAGCCTCACGTGATTAATGGACAGCCCCTAAGTGACCAAACTGCACAGGTCATTAACACTGCAAAGCGAGGTATGGTAAGCCAAAACGTACTTTCCAAGGAGAGGCCTATTTCCAGCACTAAAAGCTCTTAAGGATGATTACTATTTCTAAAAACCTTGGAAAAAATATCCTGAGTTATTCATTTTTGAATACATATGTGTTTGCTTCATACAGGATAGATCATGAGTGAGCGTGGCGCTCGGCGTGGTGCCGGAGCACCATTTTACGCGCCACTGCGTCGGAAGACTTCTGCTGAGATTATCAGCGAAGCGCGAGCTGCTATATACGGCGGTGAGTGTTGTCTGCTCAATATAATACTCGGTTCTTCACATCGCGGTTAAAAATATTTTTCAGATACTTACCGGCGTTCGTGATTCAGTCAGTACACCGGATTTCACACCTTTACGCTATTTCTTTAATTCATTTTACAATAATACAGAATAATCAAAATTCACAATACCTTGTGTATAGAACTTGGTTTTTGGCCACCGGATTGCAGCTCAACCTTTTATAGCCAAAAAATGTACGTTACAATTTTTACATCGTTCTCTTTTGTAAGAAAAATATCGATACTGGCAAGTGTTTTGGTTTCGATAAAAAATTACAATATTTAATAAAATAAATAAATAAAAATATTTCGGACATCTGACACGCAACATCATCTAGTCCCAAACTAAATAGAGCTTGTATTATGGTCTATGGGTACTAAACTAGACAACTAGACAACTGATTTAAATACATAAAAACACTTTTTTTTTTGTAAATACATACATATTATGCATAGAAAACACCCAAACTCCGAAACAAATACTTGCAAATTATAGATACAAACATTGGTCCGACTCGGGAATCAAACTCAAGACCACTTGATCTGCAGCAGCTTACGCTATCCTAGTGGTTACCGTAAGCTATGTCTAGTGACAAACAAGGCAGTCAAAACTTAAATGATGAAATAAAACTTTATAGAATGTAAACAGTGAGCTAACGCAATATCAGGGAAATTGTTAAAGCGATATTGTATTCGCACATCGCTTGTGATAGCGCTGTTAATTTATCAAACCATTCCGTATTACAACCATAATAGGTACCTACTGAGCGAGGTGAACTGAGGTCGAACAGTCACGCTCGAGTTGAATAATACCATTCTGAATCTATCTTTTTCCCATATTGCCTCGTATGACGCCATTTAGCAGATTAACTATTAAGCCCTAGATAAACTCTTGATCAGTAATATTTTGAGGGTATGTGAGAGTTACCTATGTACATCCATGCTAATATTAGAATATAATATGAAGCTGTACAGTTGGTTTGTTTGTTTGTACAAATTCTTTCAGCGTTAGATAATCCACTTATAGAGGAAGGCTATACACGCTAGAATGAAATGGAACAGAGTATCAATAATAGTTGTTGTAAAAACGGGGGGAAAATATTCCTTTGGAGGAGTTTCATCGCGTGCACAGCGTAAACAGTTAAAGTTTCACAAAAACAATATACAAAAGATTTTTTCCCCTTCTCAGTAGTACAACAGGTAAAGTCATTCAATAAGATTATATACTCAACCGAGCACAGCAGTGGGAGATTACGGGTTGTTGATGAGGTGAAAACAAGTCTTTGGATCCCTTTTGTTTCGAACCGAACACCGTACATTTACACCCTCTTATTCCTAATTTTCGTTCAAGTATGTTAGAGGCGAGGTCACGCCCGGTCATTCCTTCTTATTGTTTTGTTACCGGCATGGTTGCCACGGTGAACAATCTTGCACGCGATTCTTACATTAATAGCTTGGTAATACAATGCAGAGATTTGAAATCAACGCCTTAAGCCTCTGGGTAAATTTAGGGTCATTGCCGATCAATGTTCTCAAAATTAGGACCTGTATAAATATAGTTTTCCGATCAAATGTTCAAGATCAAAGGTTACCTTTTATTACAAGTTTAATGAAACATTTCTTCGCCAAACAATTTTTTACAATGATTTCGATATGACTGTCAAAACCCTTATTCGTGGTCCACTTAATACATGTTTGTGTGCCCTCGGTTTGCTTACCTATAATACCTAACCTTTTTTTTTACGGTGTGGAAAATCTTTCGGATTTCCGGCTCTTCGGAGACTTAGAAGCTATGAGCATGCGGTTATTGCACTAAAAACCACCCCGACGGCCGACCCGAATCATTTTATTTCAGGTCCCCTCAGGATCTAGCCTAACCTACTGTACCATGTGTTTCGTAAAGATATTAAGTTTTTCTTAACATAAGTACATCTCGATCTACCAGTTTCATTACCTTCCAGTGAAAGTCCCGTCAAAATCGGTCCAGCTGTTCCAGAATCTTATTTCATGTCCCCTCAGGATCTAGACTAACCTACTGTACCTATGTATGTATGTCGTAGAGATATGATCATTTTCTTAACATAAGGACATCTTGAACTACCAGTTCCTTTATCTTCCAGTGAAAGTCCCGTCAAAATCGGTCCAGCTGTTCCAGAATCTTATTTCATGTCCCCTCAGGATCTAGACTAACCTACTGTACCTATGTATGTATGTCGTAGAGATATGATCATTTTCTTAACATAAGGACATCTTGAACTACCAGTTCCTTTATCTTCCAGTGAAAGTCCCGTCAAAATCGGTCCAGCTGTTTTAGTGACTTGACAAACAGACAAACAAAAAATTTAACATTGATTTTTGATTGAAAAAGTTGAGATCTGTAATACCGTCAAGTTCTAGCAACATACATTAATTTGTTGAAAACCAAGTAGTACGAAAGATTTGTGGACAGCTAAATGTGAACTTCACTTTAGAATACTTGGATATTTTCGGAATCGCTAAGTTGTTGAGCACTTGACCTTTACGAAACGATCAATAATCGTTAACAATGCGAAATAAATATTTATTCTATGAAATAACTGCGAAGCTAGTCTAAAACACAAGAAACTAATGATACCAGGAACTTATTCCTTATATCATCAGCTATCTGCCAGACTGCCTGTGAAAGTCTCGTCAAAATTGATCCAGCCTTTTCAGAGATTAACCCGAACAAACACAGAGACAGACAAAAATGTGTTACTTTCATAATAATTAAAAATTAAATAACATCAAGGTCCTCACATTTAACAATTTAACTAGATTTTTCTCAATCATATACTCATATTAAATAAATTAAAGATCTCTTTTACACGAATTGTTATATCTCCTATTTACGTACCATTTGATTCATTAAAAGATTATTTGGAAAAACGCAAGCACAAAGAATATTTTGAGTTACGACAGCTTTATTTAATAAACTATCTCATTTGTATTCATTAAACCTTTAAAAGATAGACTAATCTATGTTTTAACCTTTTGACATCAAGAAAAACCTATACCTCTAAAAGAATCCCCCAATTCCAAACTAGCGAGTAGCATATACTCTTGCGATACTGGCGTCATCGAGCGGTGAGGCTTAGTACTTATCGGACCACCCTGATTCTTCACTACAACAAAAGATGTTGAGGGTAGTATTATTTTTCTTCAGAGATGAGTGGCTTGTCAAACGGAGATGGCGTGGCCGGAGCCCTACGTCCGTTACGCACGCGGCGTCCATACACGCCGCGTGAACCGCAGCGCACACTGTTCACAGACCGCATCAGGAAAAAAGACAACAGACCCCCCAGTTCATACGAGTATGTATTTATAATTTCTATATTAAATTTATACACACGAACACAGGCCCGCGGATCGGATAACCCGTAGCCGTAACTTTTTCCGACACAATACAGTCTGTCACTTTTTGCAGGGGGAAATCTGCACACAAACGCGTTTTAGACTCACATGCAGAAACAATCGCATATCACTATGAACTAACAGAACTAAATAACACAATAATTTAAACTAAAATAATCTTAATTTCACACGCACAAACAGTACACAGTATACACAACTGTAATGCATATGCCCATTCAGGCTTATACAGAAGGGAACGCCAGGCTTATACAGGCTTATACCGTGTTACTCTATGGATCTAATTAAAAGTTTTTTTTTATTGGATATTGGACAATGAGAGACAATGAGACCTCCGTGACAATGAGAGATCAAGAAGGAGATCTTGAAGTTTCTCTACGTAATCCAATCAGGCGGAGCACATTGCTCGCAGGAAAAATGACCAACGGTACCGAAAACTGCCCGAGTAGTTTAAATGTGAGATTTGCTTCTTTACAGTCTAAAGTTTTTAAGTTTATCGGAGAGTGGAGAGGAAACATTGGATACAATGGATGCGCGCTTAGCCAATCTCGATGAAGAATCGCTTAATGAGATGCTAGCAGAGACCCTCTATACCAAGAAGAAACCGCAGGTTTGTACCTACTGCAATGTAAAATCTATGAACACAGTGTAGTTTTTCGTCTTTTTAATTTTTTTCTTTAATTTTTTTTCTTGTACTCTTAATACGTAATACGTACATGATTTTAAGGAAGCTATTAATGCTTCTTAATATTGTTCATTGTTAAGTTCAGTTGTAAGAAAGAGTGGTACAGTGCAGGCAAAACGTTAATGAAATAAATACGATTGTAGTCTATACGGATACTCTCGTAAAAATATGTTTTACATACATAAGCACCTAACAATTAACTATAAATCGCTTTGTTGACAAATAAGTAAATAGTTATAGCAATAGCCCCACATCTATTGCCTGTTATAATTATTAAAAAACCATACATATCTCTCTTATGGACAGGTTGAAAAAACGGAATAAATACAAAATCTAATAATGGAGATTGCCGCGCTCGATCGTTCAGTAGGCAGTGGAATGCCCAAAATTTATAATTATCATCATCATCATCATCATCATCATGACCCTTTACCTAGACCTGCAAAGGCTCAGAGTGGAGGACCAGTCTCCGCTCATCCAATGCACAAGGTACCTTGGATTCGGCCACGGCCGTAAGTTCTGCGCGGAGAGTGTGAGCAGGTGCAGCCAGTGCTGGGTACGCCGTTATAGCGGCGGTAAGACCCGTTATGGAGGATTGGCTCGAGAGGCGTAACGGGAGCCTCTCATATCGGCTGACGCAGGTGATCACTGGAAAAGGATGTTTCGGTGATCACTTGTGTCTGATTCGTAAGGAGCCAACGCCTGGGTGCCACCACTGCGATGGCCAGACTGCGGACACGGCGCTCCACACGTTGTCAGAATGTCCGGCGTGGGGGGAGCCGAGGCGTGATCTCGTGGCCGCCATCGGAGTGGGGATCCTCTCGCTCAGTAACATGGTTGCGGCCATGTTACGGAGCGAGAGAGCGTGGAACTCCGCCGTCTCTTTCTGCGAGCAAGTTATGCTTGCGAAGGAGATGGCGGAGCGGAACCGGGAGAGGTTTAGAACTCTTCCCAAAGTGAGTTTAACACAACTCTACAAGCACGAACTAAACATGCATAAAACATATCACCGGTCATAAATATTACGAGGTTGGAACCAGCACTCACGTGTGATGTTTTGGTGTAACAAATACGACTGATACACACACGGCACTATAGTAACGACAGATATACATCCCTACTATCCCTACTAATATTATAAATGCTAAAGTAACTCTGTCTGTCTGTCTGTTACGCTTTCACGCCTAAACCACTGAACCGATTTTGATGAAATTTAGTATGTAGATAGAACTCAACTTGGGAAAGGACATAGGCTTTTTATCGCGATAACCGACATACACGCGGGCGGAGCCGCGGGCGAAAGCTAGTAATGAATAAACCACAACTAAAATACAGACTCAACAGACAAATTACAATCATCAAAGCTTCTTGAAAATTTACAAATGTAAGAATCATAAATAAATGTATTAAAACAAATGCATAAAAATGAAAGCACAAAAAAAGAAACAAAAATACAAATATGTACTTAAAATATACAGGGTGTAACCAGACGACTTCCGAAAACGAAAGATGCAGATTCAGCACCCCAAAACTTATTAAAAAAAACAATCAGTTGTCCTTAAAAAAAATCGTTGCCGGAAAAAACAATGTTTCAAGATTTTTATTAATTTCAGTAGCCAGCGATGTATTGCGCGCACAGAGTAGCAAGTTGAATGCCTTTCATAACTATTAATTTAACTACCTACTACGCATCGCTGCGTCGGTAAAGTTGCCTACTTACCTACCTAGTGACTATTTGATTTTATTTATTTGATTTGTTCTTCCACTCGAAGATCAATTTTTATGCCTCGTCCACGCCTTTGGGGTGTAATCCTCTCATTATTTAAAGCTCTCTGTAGCCTTACAGATAGATTCCTTACAGGTGACATCACGGCTGCCTAGCCGTGATGTCTCCGTGATGCATTTCCGAGGACTTCACAATATCACATAGTCACATGTCCGTATTCCCTCGCACTAAACATTATACATAATCACTTGTTGTGTTATAACAAATTTTATAATAAAAGTAATAAGAATAACTTAATACTAAAACTAGGTAAAAGGAGTTTAGGTACGAAATAAATATTTAATTATCTCACTATGCCTTCTAAAAAACTACGACACAAATTTACTCTTGCGAAAGGCCTACTTGAGGCGAAATAAAATGAACCACGCAAGCGTCCAGCCATTACGAACATTGAAGACCGACTACTCGTCGTAGCCAGTAACCAATACGATACACATTACATAAGTAACAATATTATTAGAGAAATTAAAATTCTTGGAAAAATGCCGCCGCGCCGAAAGGCGAGTGTGGTCCCTTTGATGTTTGCCGACAATGCGGCGCACAAACGCGCGAATACTATGACTTTAGGTAATTATTAGAATAAAAGAAGTTTCAATTGGAGTGCGGTGCGGCCCACACGTCTAGGCGACTTCAGACGCACAGTGCCATGGGTTCGATTCCCGGTGCAGGATAAATGTCTCACTTGAATTTCTTTGATAATGATGATGTTGAATGATTTAATTATACGAAAACAGAAAAAGAATTCAATAACGTAGGAAAATATAGTTTTGTACCTAACTATACAAGTTTATCTACATAGACAATTGTTTACGCAGGTGCACGCTTCATAAAGTTAGGACCTTACATTAAAATGTAAAATTTGCATTTTGCTTAGAATTTAGGTTTCTGAGAAGTTCTGTTTGTAAAAGTAGGCACGCGCGGCGGTCATTGAACCGCGCGCGAACGAACTGTGCAGATGACCTCTGATCATCTGTTTTTATTTTGAAATACATTGCAGTTTTATTGATTTTATTGGTTTTTTGGCTTTTTAAATGAGATAATTAGGTAGTTAGGATTATATTATGTTGTACTACGTGTATGTAACGAGAAAAATACAAAAAAGAACTTAGATAAATTAACGTATTTTTTGCATTTTTTTTTATAATCATAATCATAATCATAATCATAATCATAATCATTTATTTTCGCTAAACCTATTCAGTATCATGGTCTGATTACAACCATCAAGTTTTCGTATTTAGTCTTTTTACACCCTGTATATTGTATAAAATATACAGGGTGTAAAAAGACACAAACCAAAAACTTCGAGGTTGCATTCAGACCATGATACTGAATAGGTTTAGTGAAAAAAAAACCAAAATATGTGTTTACTTAACTAAGTTTTTTTTGTTTTTTTCTGGTCACATACACATAGTACAACATAACAGGACCCTAACAACCTAATTATCACATTTAGAAAACCAAAAAACAAATAAAATCAATAAAACTGCAATGTATAATACAATAAAATCAGCTGGCCAGAGTGCACATGCGTTCGCGCGCGGTTCAATGACCGCTTCGCTCGTCCCAGTTATTACCTACCTAAAATTGTTTGTTGAAAAAACCTAACATTGTTTTCGTGTGTGTGTGTTTTCGCGATTCACGCTATAGCGGCGTGTTTGATGCGTCGGCTCAAAATAAAGACTCGTGGTCTATGAGTTTTGCCGCCATTAATAAATAAATAAATAAATATTTTGGATATCTTATACACAACATCATCTAGTCCCAAAGTAAGCAGAGCTTGTGTTATGGATACTAAACAACTGATATAAATACATAAACATACATTGTTTTTTGTAAATACATACATATTATACATAGAAAAACACCCAGACTCCGAAACAAATATTTGTGGATCACACAAATATTTGGTTTGACCCTGGAATCGAACCCGAGACCTATTGATAAGCAGCCGCATACGCTAACCACTAGACCAACAAGGCAGGCAATACAAATGAATTACTTTGAAACATCCGTCATTTAATTATTTACCTAACCTACCTAATGTCAGAAAATTAGCGTCATAGCGGTGTGCGGCGGCAGCGGCGGCGCCTTTGAGTTTTGCCGATAGGTACCTATTTAACTATTGGCGACGTGTTTCAAAGAATTTTAATTTCTCTAATATTATAAATAGCGGCACCGAATAGACCAGTCGGTCTTCAATGTTCCTACTGGACACTTGCGTGGTGCATTATAATTTTTACGCTTTGTGTTGTAATTTCTTCGTTGATTGTTTTTAGTAGGCATAAGTAAATTAAGTAGTTATTTCGTTTTTTATCCTCTTTTTATCTAATTTTAGTGTTAAGGTATTTTAAAAATAGGTGCTTTTATTATAACAAAGATAGTGGTTATTTATAATGTTTAGTGCGAGGGAATACGGACAAATGATTATGTGCTATAGTGTAGCCCGCGGAAACGGACGGACTTTGCCTATTTACTGGTTTAAATCCTTGGTTAGGAACACGAACTACGGCGAAGTTAATTAGAGGTCAAGGAACCCCTATATCAAATAAAACGGTGAATAATATTAGAAGAAAAAAAAATTCACAAAGTCCAGGCAGTAGGCACTACTTCTGGCAGACAAGATCAGCTGTGCTATGACCGAAGACAATTATGTAAGTAAAATACAGTCACTAGGTAGGTATTTTTGTTAGTTTACCGACGCCGCCGTAGGTAGTTAAATTAAATAGTTATGAAAGGCATTGACCTAGCTACTCAGTGTGCGGTGTGCGCAATACATTGGTGGCTTCTGAAATGAACAAAAATCTTGTCACATTTTTTTTTCCGGATACAATTGTTTTTAAGGACAACTGTTTGTTTTTTTTAATAAGTTTTGGGGTGCTGATGCTGCATCTTTCGTTTTCGGAAGTTGTCTGGTTACACCCTGTATATCTATGTATATAAAACAAAAAGTAATAAATTTTAATATTAGCTTGACAAATCACTATTACTATCACTATCGATACCGGGAATTACCCGATGAATTTTAATGGAAAAGTGAAAAAAAAAAGACGTCCAGGAACCAATATTGGTCTTTCGAACCGGATTATTTAAATCGTGTCTTAAGTTAAAGATAAAAGTAACTATATAAATTTTTAATCGAAACTTTTGCATACAAAGGTCCGCGCTGGTCAACGTCTGCCAGTTCCCGAGCGATCAAGTGACGGCTGGAGTGGGTTCACAAAGCTACCCCATCTCAGCGGTCGCAGCAAACCACTGCACCGGCGAAACACCACTGGACAAGCACATGGTGATAGTAAGTATACTGATGACTTCTTAGACACCTGATAAGCCTGGGTCTATTAAGAATATTCTATTATTTTAACCTGACTATGCCAGAAGGAGTGCCTGACTATGTTTTTCGAGCGTATGTATGCTACAATTACTAGGCACGATCGGTAATCTAAATAACTTGAGGGATTTAGCCTTGTTAAATTAAAAAAAAATATGGCCTTGTATAAATTATTATTACTTACTTACTGATTAAATTGGCAAGTGCCAATAATTTAATCACTTGAAATAGTTATATCTTGAATATTATTTACAATTATTTGGGATACAAATTGTAAATTAGGAGTTCTTTAGTTCTTAGTTGAAACCTATCAGAACAGTTACTTGCTAAGAACGGTTTTGGCGAGTGTATTTTTAATAAGAATAGTTGATTAAACTTAAAATAAGAGGTATTGAAAGTCAATGCAATACTCATATTACAGATTCGAAACCAGAATTGGGTCTAGCACAAGCGATATGTGTAATTCGTCCACTAGGTGACTATGATGTTAACAGTGAAAATGTTAATTGTACGTATCAGATATTTTGCCATACCTACAATTTTTTATTAAATAAATAATCTCAACTTACTTAAGTAAACTTTAAGTAGAAAACCGTAGGTTTTGGAAACTCTTTCGAGTAATGTTAAAACGATCTGTACTCGGTGCTCAAGGTCTGGAAACACACATTTATAGCTGCTAAAAGACTATTCAGCCTGATGAAAGCGTGGGCACAAACCTCATTTCAAATGTAGACAAGGCAACATGTTTTTCGCGGCATAGTGAGATACTCTTTCACATCCTGTTTAATTAACCTACGATTATAAGGAAAATATAATACATGCCCTAGTACTGAGTTCCAAGAAATAACAGGGAGGAAGAGCCGAATTGTATAATTCAAGAGCGTCAATTCTGTTACTAAGTGAGATCTTGAGCACCCGACAAATAATAAACAGCTGTAGTTATTCTGAAATAAGAGTGTGTAGATTAGGTAACATCGCTGCCACGCCTGAACATTTAATAGAACATTGTACTGCGTACTGTCAAAGCAGTGAACGCGCGCATCACTGCTTTGACTGAAGGCGCATGATTCATTCCCAAAATATTTAAGCTAAAGTTTGATATTCATTACCTCCTAGCTGTTTACAACTGTTCAGAATCATAGGGTTCCCTTTTGCTACTGACGTATTTTAAAAGATCACAGTTGAGTCACGTGTAGTTGTATACATAGCTCTCATCTTATGCCAAAAGGTTGTTGAGAAAACCTTTTTCTTGAGAACTTCACTAAATACTGGTAACTCTTATTCCTGCTTCACCAATATTGATAGAAAGTGACGGAATTAGCTAGCTTACATACACTGCGTATTTATCATTTCCCTCATATATATGCATATCAGTGGCGAAGTTACGCAGTAGTTAAGTAGAATTATATTATCCAAGATGAATAAAAAAGTTTTTTTTTTGTGATAGCACCGAGTCCAGAGCATGGTAACAACCGATCACAATACACTACGTCAAAGTCGATGTCTTGCGATTCTTCCAGCGGTGGAACATTCAACGACATTTCTGTCAAACAACTCGCCGTTCAGCTGCCAAATACAACTATATCCAATGATCACTATGATGAGTAAGTTTACTTAATGTTTATGTCCGGGATATTGTTATGGTCCTTCGAACTGATAATCATATTTATAAATTTTAAAGTACCAAGGTTGATATTTAAAATGGTTACTTATATTTAATTAATTGATCCTGCTACTCCTACCATTGTAGGATCTATATCGTGAGGCGAACATTTTAAGTTAGAACGACGCGATTATGAGGTCACAAGTTGCTATCCCATACAGTTTTTGTACAGAAAGAAATCTCACTTGGCTATTTGTTCCATTAGTATGAGCATGCTAGAGCTATCAGAGGCTCTGTCGCAGCGATGTCGCGACTCTGGACGCACGCTTCAGCTGCTGGAGGCTCTGACTCGCGCAGTGGGGGCGAGTGTGCCTACAGGCAGCTTGCGTGAGCTGGTCCTTCGAGCGCTGTTCATGCAAGCGGACCATCAGAACGATGCCGTGCTTGTAGCTGTTGCTAGAGCGCTTCTTACGGTGTGTATACATTTGGAATTATCTTGGGATGTAAAAATTGGCATAAATTTGCATTTCCATGTGTTCAATGGTGACTCTGCCTCTAGAGCAAGATCCCAGAGCCGCCAGACCTATGTCATTTCTGCAAAGCTGAAATTTTCAGGATTATTAGTACAATGTCTTGTTAAGATGTATGCGTACAGATTAGTTTGAAAGCGGGGCCGTTTCTGATAAATCTATAAAGTTTGAACGAAATCTGGCCGTTTAAAGTGGTTCAAAATCGCATCCAAAGGAGTTGGTTACAAACAAACAAACATACAGGTGAAGCTAATAAAAAACGTGTAAAAACCATTTAATATTTTACAATTACAAAATAATTACAAAATAATACCAAAGATGTTATACCTCAGCTTCCTAATTACTACAAATATTTAAAGGTGTCTGGGGGGATGATTGGGCCCTTCGGATTGGTCTGGCCTTAAATGGGGCTTAAAATATGTAGTACCTTAGATAATATGTATAAAATTTAGGTTTGCTACTATAATGTAGTTTGGCAGAAGCAATGGCCCACGAAAAGTGTCTGGCAGTAATGAATTTTAATTTTAAATAATATTCTTGAAAAAATATGTAAATACTAGCTTTGCACCTTTGACGTAGGTAAGTAAGGTTTTTATCCATCTGTACTTCACGCTACCTCAGAAACGGCCCCGCTTTCAAGCTAATGGGTACACATACATCTTAACAAGACATTGTACTAATAATCCTAAAAATTTCAGCTTTGCAGAAACGAAGTAGATCTGGCGGCTCTGGGATCTTGGACCACTCCTAATATGTTCTAAGTTAATTTTTAATATGTGCATGTACGTACTCAGTTGAAGATTTGTGTGCCATGTGTATTACACTAACACTTCCTGTCGTATGTATTCCAAATACTCCAGAATTCTTACTCAATCGACAAAGTTTCTGATATCTCACAGACAGGCACTTAAAATAAGCATTTCGAGTCCAAAAATATTTTTTCAAGCAAATAATAACTAATTTACTGGTGCCTACTTCGTTCGGTGGCTTAAAATTTTCAACCCAATCCTACTACTGCAAAAAATCTTTTCATTTCAAGACAGCCTATGACACTCACGAATGGGTAATCTGACTTTCTATAGGTAAAATAAATTTCAAAATAGGTTCAGTAGATCCAGTGATTACCTACTAACAACTCCTCAAATCCAGAAACTTACCTCTCTATAGTATATAGTACTAGATAAAAATTTGAAGTATTTCTATTTGGATATTATTTTTAGATGCGAGTGACTGGACCAAATTTGGCAGCTGCCTGCAAAATTGTGTTCAAAATAGCCAAAGACGACAAGAACGATCATTTCTTTAGGAACACTAATTTACTTGGTAAGTTTAATGATAATCTGCCAATATCTTTAAAGAAAATTAGAGATATGTATTATAAAATTATTGAATCAATTTATAGATTCAACACTTTAATGTTTTCACAGAAAATATTTATTTTAATTAAGCTTCTCCGAAGAACTAAGTAATCTTTAATTATCTTCCTCAATAGATCACGTCCTTCAATCGTTTGACGATATTATTTCGACTGTTTGTTAGATCAGGCAAGGCAAATTGAAATAATTAGTCTTTTATACTTAACACATATAAGTCAGTAGGTCATTAATAAGGTCATCATATTTACTTCATTGCACAATTTTTCGATGAGCCGAAGTTCGGCTCGAAGGACCATATTGTGTAATAAGATTGTGTTGTATGTAGAGCTGGTGGTAGAGGGATGTGGTCGCGCGGAGCCAGTGTCAGAGAGCGCGTGCTGCGTGTACGGCTGTGCGGCCCTTCGCGTGCTGGCGCTAGAGCCGCGCCTGGCCGCACGTGCCACGCGCGCGGGAGCCGTACACCTCGCCGCACTGCACCTCAAGATACTCAACTCCGCGGTACTTACCACAACTCTATTAGCTAAATAGCATCAGCATCGGAGACCGTTTTTTGATTTTTTTAAAGACTGTCCCCGTTCATATTTTCTTCATCTCATTCATTCTTAATTATTCTTTATTCATTATTCTTTTTTCATTAATATCATTACGAAGACGATTTGAGTACCTTAACATTTTAAATACTTGTCATTGGTAGAAATAACTGATATTATTCAGCTGATTGCAATGTCATCAAAAGAAAAAGCATCATCATCATCACCACCATATACTCGTAAACAGCATTTAAATAAATGTTTCTAACCCGTTAACAAAAAATGAAAGTTTAGTTACTATTCAATTAAAAAGTCTTCTAATAAACAAAACGTATTATTCCAATGCAGAAAGAAGAAAATCCACGTACGTTGAACGAGCAATGTACCCACGCATTGTTCCAAGTGACGGGTGCATTACGCAGCCTGGCAACCGTAGTGGACACTCACGCGCAAGAGTTCATAGCCAGCGGGGCCCTGCCCGAACTTGTCGCGGCCCTCGGTCTGCACACCGACAGGGATGTTCTCACCAACGTCGCTCGATGTCTCAGGTAATTTTCGACAGTTTATTATTAAAGAAGACGACGAAATGAAGACCGACTACCTCGTTATTCTAGGTCTCGTGTTCAAATCAGTCGGGCCAAAAAAGTGTTGTTGGGTTTTTCTTACAGAAAATTCTTAATAACAGCCTGGAGTCTGGAAGTTTGGCGGTGATTCACGCCCATGCCACGGAGAGCCCGTCAAGCCGTCGGTCCCGGTTGTCATGAACGTCTATGGCAATCGTTATTGGGAAATCAGTGCCCTCAAATAAACTGACAACTAGTTTAATCTTTGAATTTTAGTTCTCCCTTAGGGTTGCGGAGGTCCGATGTCAGTCGCTCCGTGGAATAATTGAAATTCAGGTAAAACCAGTTGAAATAGTAGCCGACCCCAAATAAACATAGAAAGGTATCAGAATAGGAAGGAAGAGCTGAATTAAACCTTATTATTAACTTGAATACTTAATCTGAAACTACTGAAAACTAGTCCCTATTAAAATATTATATTTCGAAATAACTCTGTATTTCTATTACGTTTAGAAGCCTAAATCGCTGAAGCGATTTTGATGAATTTTTGAATTGAAATGTTTACCACGATACGGTTATCTACAATAACCAAACCAAATAAAACGGTTGAAATACAGTCTATGTCGGTACATAGACTAGTACACTATAAATGTAGTATGTGTCGTTGACTGTGACGTTTGCGCCAGCGTGGTGTCGGGCTCTGCGGAGTGTTGCGCGTCGCTGTGCGCGTGCGCGGGCGCGGCGCGTGCGCTGCTGCGTGCGCTCGCCGCGTGCGCGTCCCGCGCCCCCCTCGCCGTGCGCCTCGCCTACACGCTGGGGAACATGGCCGCCGACCACCACCAGGCCAGGGATGACGTACGTACTACACACCTTTATTTCTTTATTGTCTGTGCGGAAATCCCCTCGAATCCCACCAGTTTATGGTTATTTCAGACTCGAACAGACAAAATAAACCGCACGCCGTCAATCTGTGAGAGAAATCTACTGTTCCTTTCCCGATCGACTTCGCTTCCGATCGCTTCTTGTAGCGCTTGCAACGCCACCCCAGTCTGATTCTGCTAGAGTGAAAGATGGCCTCATCTGTCACCCCCAGGCCACTTACTACACACCTTATTTACAACATCACTTCATATAACAACCACTTTATAGAATAACCCTTGAACCTTACCTATACAATGATGGTATTGAAATATAATAGTGATATTCACGATTCTATCACACTAGTACATCGCCATCTATCGATCGAGGCATACTAAGATACATGTACATTACTACTGCAAGAGTCTGAAAACGTATCAAACCATAGAACTAAGAGTGAAATTTAAACATTGTTTCTGAAAACTAATTACGAACGCACGAGAATACAATGAATACAACTTATTTAAAATTTTACTTTAGTTTTACTTAGTCAAATATTTCACTTAGCTTTAACACTCTCTCACCAGATTTACAACGAGGAAGGTTCTATAGACGTGCTCCTGACAATACTGGAATCGTACTCGAAACGAACCCCGCAAGGGTCCCGAGATCTCGACAACGATCCTGACCTACATGTTATTGGTATGTCATTTATAACCAATCTAAATAATTACTTGCCCCTATTTTATATTACTTACTAAACATAACTTTAGGTATACCATTTTTTATAACTCATAAAAACCAAAACAGAATTGCATTCTGACTGAATTGACTGACTGAACTGACTGACTGAACTGACTGGCTGACTAAACTGACCGATAAAACTGACTAAACTGTCTGATCGAATTGAAAAAGTATGATGATGTTTTGAAGGAACATGATTTCTTCTTCTTCTTCGTTCTTCTTTAACATGTCCTATACTCTGATACCAAGCATTTTTTTTAATCCAGGTACTGATTTGGGAGGATCTGACGGTTCGGATGAAGACGTACTTATTAAAGTAAGTATAGTAAGTAATTATGATTAGATTTAGACTAGATGACGTTGTGCGTGACATATCGGATATATAGGTATAATATATTTTCATCTACGTACTTTCAGAAGTACATGGACAAATTCTTATTTTCATTTAACGTTAGTCAAATATAATTTTAGATAAGTACTATACTATTTAGTACAGAAACTTTAGCACGTTGGCCTGCAACTAACGACTAAATGATACATTTTTCAGACGGTGCGGGTAGTCGCAAATCTTTGTTTGTCAGAGCGTGCAGGGCGGGGTTTAGCTGCAGGACACGCTGAAAGGACGGTCAAGGCTTTACTGGCGTGCCTCGAACATGCCGAGAAGATAGACCATGAGGTAGTGACTAGAGTACATAATATTATGTATGGCGCCATTGATGGCATAGCATACTATAAATTATTTCTTAGATACATGTCAATCATTTATATTTTTCGTCAACAAGCCCCCCTAGTCAAGTTACAAAAGTTTTTCGTTTTGTATTCGATTCTTCTTATACTTCGATTCTTTTTTTGTATTTACTTAATTTTACTTCAGTCGTGTGATCTGAGGCACACTCGTATTTTTTATCTTAACTGTTGTTATGGGAGAAACCTATAACCAGCGGTGGACTGCAACAGGTTGATGATGATAGTGATGATGAAATAAGTTAAAAAAATTGATAAACCTGACGTGCCTCGTAGTCACACCGTTTTCAACTCCACTGAGTTTTATGGATTTAAACCCTACAAATGGACCACACTTTGTGATCTGTCTGGGTGTTCTGAATTTAAGATTTAAACATACTTTGACTAAAAGTACAGACTCAATCTATTATTAAATTGTGTATCAGAAAATGTCGCCTGTGGAGTCTGAGAACAGCATCGAGCACCACGAAGAGTTGGCGACAGCAGCTCTTGCAACACTCAATAACCTGACCTTCTACCGCGAGCCACCAGACCCGCCCGACCCCCTCCATGTCTATTTCGATGAGATCTGTAAAGGTCAGCCAGTATTTGTTTTGGTTAATAATCCAATTTGTGTCTTAAAAACACGTCTATAAAGATACTTTTGGACAGACTGCCCGGTGTTCAGTTATTGTTTTAGAACATGTTTCCTTTGCTTTTCCTAGAATTAGTGTGAGTAATTTTGAGAAAATGTCTTATGTATTTAACCTGCGTAAAAGGAAGAGCTCGCAGTTATAGAGTTGACCGTCATAGGCAGAAGATAGGTTAGATGTTACATATCATATAAAACTACTGCATTCATTCTTCTTCTTCAACAACTGGCGCAGGGGCGGATCCAAGGGGGGGGCGATAGGGGCGATCGCCCCCCCCAAGCGACGCATAACCCAAAGCGTCCTAAACTCCCAAGCAAACCAACCCAACCCCACATAACCCAGTACTCTAAAATGAAAAAATAATAATAATAATAAATAAAAAATGAATTATAAAGCTTCTTATTCTCGTAAAACCACGACCCCCAGTGCGCCAAAATCAAAATGAATAAATTAAGTGTAAGTGTATACGAAAATTTTCTAGATTACTAATTATTTAATTATTCTGAACAGCTTTTGAACTGCAGCAATAAAGTACTTATTTAGGTATTTGAAAATGCAGTGTGCCGACCGCGCCAGTATTTTGTGTTAGATATTATTTGACTATTCTTTTTTATGTGCATATCTATTATTTTTTTTAATGCTATCTAAATGCTTACTAATTTTCTCGTCTTGTTTCCTGGTTCAAATCTTTTGAAAGAAGATAAATTAATAATAGAAGCAGCTTCTGTACTTATTGAAAAGTATTCTACTTTTTTTACTGAAGATAAGATCATCTTAAAAAATATATTAACGTCTGAACTTAAAATGTGGAAGACTAAATGGGATCGAGAAAAAAGTAGTGACGTTTCTCTTGATGCTTTAAAACTACTAGAGACTTGTGATTGTGAATTTTTTCCGACGTTACACGTTCTTTTAAAAATATTCGTAACTCTACCTATAAGTGTGGCATCTGGAGAAAGAACGTTTTCTTCACTACGAAGGATTAAAACTTGGCTCAGATCAACGATGACAGAAGATCGACTTCTCGGTCTGTCTCTATTAAATATTCATCCAGACATTGAAATAAATGTATTATCGACAGATTTGCTCAAAGCAAACACAAACTAGATTTTGTTCTATAAAATAAATTTTGTATTAAATAAATGCTACTTATGTTTTTTTGAATTCAATAATACACCCACTCCTTGTTGATCAATTTTTTTTATAAGTTTCCGGAAATTGAAGACCTTTTTTTTTTTTTTTAGCCATCAATATAATCTGTTACACTCCGCCCCCCCTAAGGTATGATCCTGGTTCCGCCCCTGAACTGGCGTGTAATTTGATTATCGTGTAATATTCTTTACATAGTATATAGTATTTTACGCTATCTCTTGAACTTGTAGATCTTTTGAACTAATCAAAACATTTTATGTAGTTTTCAACAATAGATAGTGTGATTTAAGAGAGAAGTTTACATGTGTAATACATTCATTTTATAGTAGAGGAACTGCAAAAAATTCAAAGACTTCCGTGCGTTAGTTCGTTTGATATATATTTTGTCAATCAGTTTAGTAAACCCCTCGGGCAGTTACATCATGGTTCTTGGTAGGGAACTACTGAAACTACTCCCAATACAAGCTTCGTTGGAGAACTGAGCATGATTACCAACTGAAAGATGTTCACTACTTGAGGTAACTCCTGACCTTCCATCCCTCGATGCTTTGCTTTGCTGTACTAAGTTCCTGGAACTGATCCCGACTGCCGACTGCCGGATGGCCGCCGCGGAGTTTAGTGGGTATACCGGGTTCTCCGGGAGTCCCACACCTGGACTGACTGACTAGTGTTCAGTTATTCACATTTACACCCTTCGTGTCCCCACGGAGGGTGTGGTTAAAAAAGGTACAATTTGTAATAAGGAGGGTACTGTTGATTGTTGCAGTGACATGTCGTTGGGTTCGACTTCATGGTGTGTCCAGTGTGGCGTCGTGCGAGGCAGTGCGTGCTCTGGGGAACATGTCTCGCGCAGCTCGCACCGCTCAGCTTATTGTACTGCATGGCGCGCTTGACACGTTGGAGCCCTTCCTTCACCACGGTATGTACCATGTTGCACAAATTGGTCAGCTCAACCGGGGCGGTACTACACTCGCATAGAAGACCAGCAATGACCGGCATAGCTGACAAGTGCGAGATTGAAGGGTAATTATGACAGAACCGTCATAGTGTGGGTCTCTATGCTGTACAGTCTGCATTCGCAATGAGTTTGGGGACCAGTGTTCTTATATTCTGTTCATGCCGATCATCAGGTCAAGTACTTATGTTGTCAGTTAAATTATAAAATAAACTGCTCGTTGCTCGTGAATAAAAAAAGTACAATAACTTTCCTTGAAGTCAGCCATTTGCTCTTTAGCTTGTACTTTAATAAAAGAAGTCTTACTGAGTTAAATGTATTAAGTAACATAGTTATGATGATGTGTTCATAGAGTGCATAGGATGCCTAACAACAACTTTGGAGTCCCAGCTAATCTTACCTGTAAGTGGTGCACCTGCCGATCGACGGACGAGGCTTTGGCAAACTAAACATCCCTGTAAATGGCAACCCAGCTATTTATTGTGTGGGAGAAACAACCCGTTGCGTTTTGGGACGCTCAACATGAGTGATAACTTAATGTAATTTAATTTGAATTATTTAATGTGATAATGAAAATAAAAAACAAGCGTTTTCATTATCCCATAAGAAGTTATCACTTCAAAACTTGCAAAAAGTGTATGTTTAAACGCTTCCGTCTACCCCTTTGGGAAAGAAGCGTGTTATTATGAAATGTGTGATGTGTACAGAGTCGGAGACGGTGCGTTGTGCGGCGGCGGGCGTGCTGGTGAACGTGTGCGGTGCGGGCGGTGGGGGCGGGGCGGGTGCGTTGGCCGCGCGGGCCCTGTGCGCGTGCGCAGCGCGGAGGGACGCTCGGCCGGCGCCGCTGTTGGCGCGCGCGCTGTGGAACGCGCACGCGCACCACACGCACCCGCTCGACGCTGCGCAGGCGCGTGACGTCGCCGACGCACTCGCGCGGTTCATAGGTCACCCACTTATCTATATCATATCACTTACATCTAAGTAATTTAATTAAAAAATATCTGTACCAATGGAAGGATTCCCATCGAGTGTAGATCAAAAACAAACACTCGCATCCACATATACACGTTAAACTTGTAACTCCAGTCGATTGTGGGTCGGGGGTTGAAAATACAATCGAATTAAGATAAATGGGTTAATAAATAACATTTAATCAAAATTGAAGTGTCTGTTGGTAATTTGATTTTATTCATATGCATGCAAATTAAAGTACAATTATGATACATAATCACAAAAGCAATCTAAAAGGTGAATATATTATAAAAATGAATTGCATTTTTTTATTAATTATAATTATAGATTCCTTTTGTTTGTTTTAAGTTTATTTTATACAAAAGTTCAGGTCTTCTATTTATCGATTGAGGCAGTACGAAGTCTGCCGGGTCAGCTAGTTTTTAATAATTTTATCTGTCTGTATATTTAACAGTTCGACTTTCACTGATAGATCATGACGTAATGAGTAACTTGGGGTACTTTTATTTTAAGAAAATAATATCCAAATAATGTCAGAATTAAATGCAACAACACAGCAGTTGTAAAGCCACGCTAGATTCAAAACGAATGGCCCCACTCTACCGGAACGCCAGGCGGTACTACCCTCACACACAAAACCAACCGAAAATGGCAGCATTCGTTCCGTCTTATTTCAGTGAGTGTACTGTGAGAGTCAGAACTGCAGAAGCATCTCACTATACCGCCATAGTACCTTTTTTTTACGCTGGGAATGCTTTTCGCACCATACCCTTCGTGTGATAAACGAAGGGCGTGTATAGGACTCCCGGGCAACCGGTCTACCCACTAAACCTCTAAACTAAACTAAACTACCTCAGCAGTTGGGAGGAACACCAGGATCGCGTCAGCAGCTTCTGGTGTCCCCCCTGCCGTACCTCAACGTCTGAGGTACATCCCGGGGCGACTAGTTTCACCCCAGGGGCAGGATGTTGTTGCGCCTCTCACTGCTCTGTACAGAAAGAGGCAAAACATCAACCCGCCTTAAACGACACCCCGGCCGCACCGGGGGTGTCACCTATCTCGAGTCGCTTGCAGCGGTCACATTTCCCATAGTACATCACCGCCATAGTAACTATGGGTCCCAATACTGCATTGTCTACACACTCACAATTGTTATTGTTAAAAAAATACAACTCCCGCATTAGGAACATTCATCCTGAGTCGCGGTAACTTCACAAACATACTAAAAACGGACACAAAGAACGCCCAGACTTAGAACAACAATTTGTGGATCACACAAAGTGTTGTCCCATGTTTGATTTGAACCCACAACACTTAACAATAACGATAGTGCCCTACTTCTGCCCCCCCTAGTCAAGTTGCAAAGGTTTATCGTTTTCTATTCTCTC
The DNA here is from genome assembly GCA_932526445.1 of Phragmatobia fuliginosa. Taxonomy (NCBI): domain Eukaryota; kingdom Metazoa; phylum Arthropoda; class Insecta; order Lepidoptera; family Erebidae; genus Phragmatobia; species Phragmatobia fuliginosa. The sequence continues at coordinate 13,052,490 of OW052076.1, read as the reverse complement.
TCTTGTTTGATTGGCTAATATATTGTTGTTGATCACGTGACTGAGTGACATTAGCCAGTGTAACACGAGATCAGAGAATATAATAGAAAACGTTTGCAACTTGGCAAGACTCGACGAGACTGCGTGTGTCGGTCGGCTTCCCCTAGTTACAGATAAACCTAATGCGGTAGAGAGGCTAACATTAAAATCTTTAATTACATTTAATACTTTACAAAAAAACAACACTTTTTTTTTAATTTGTCTAAACAACTAATACAAACTACCAAAACCTATACAAATATATTTTGTATGACGTTTTCCAAGTAAGTAAAGCCTCTACAACTCTTGAAGTAACAAAGTCATCTTATTCGTTATAGTTTTACTTCAAAGTTCATTATATGGACCACCATCACGAACTTTCCCAGATGTTTTGAGCCAGCCCTTTAGCTTTTAGAGGGAGAGGGACGCCCTGTTTTTACAAAAAAGTGCCCTTTAAAGTAAAATTTGTCGCAAACGGATACCTAAATCAAAAAATCGTCGTAAAAACCTATTATTTTATTTTAAAGACTTATCTAATGATACCCCACACGACGGGGTAGCCGCGAGAAAAGAAAATCATCCCCACTTTACGTGTAGGAGAGGTACCCCAAATAAAAATATTTTTCATAATTCATTTTTTTTTCACAAAAATATAATTTAAAAAATATACATGAACAATAAACCTAAAAACTAAAAACCTTAAATAGTCCAGTCATTATAGTAAGTTCACCTCGGAATTCGAGATACCCAGCTGTAAGTCTGTAAATACTTGTATTTTGACACCCTAAAAGTTGTCTCAAAACCTACATATGGTAGGGTGTACGCAACTTTTTAATTTCAAGGTCAAAAGTCACAAAAATCGATTTTTTGCGCTTTTTTTGTAAAAATCTCATTTCCTATGGTTTTTTGCTATTTGTAATTATTTACAATATTGTAGAATACAAAATTCTCTACAAATTTTGTTTAAAAAAAATTTTATACGATGAACCGTTTTCGAGATGTAGGACGGAGAGCGCGCGGTCACAGCATCACTTCAGGTCAACCGGTGCCTCCGGTTGAAAACTGATTATAAAAAAAAAAAAAAAAATTGTCAATTTTTATTAACTATTATATTATATTTTATCATTTTTTTCCTAACCTTTCTACTTTTTATTCAGTATTAATTTATTGTTAATGAAAATATAGGAATTATATTTGAATTTTAACCTAAATAATATTAATAACTTATTACATGATGAAAAAAAAACAAATAAATTATGAATTAATATTTTTATTAAAAAATATCATTCAATACATTTATTTTTATTAAAAGTAAACAAATCGAATATTGGATACAAAAACTACAATTTATAATTTTATTCATCTTCTTCCTCTTCATCGTCGTCTTCCGGCTGCTGGTAAATTTCAAACTTGTCTTCATTATCGTCTTTAACGACATTTGTCTCAAGTTCTTCCATGATTTCGGGGTCAAAGGTTCCATCTTCGTTAATGTCGCTCTGATATAGTAGAGCATTGAGACAAGCTTGCTCATTACATTGACCACAAGCTAAAGAGCATTGCAAGCCCGCTTTCCTGCAACCACAACCACTCTTGCAGTTGCAGAAAATTGTATTTAGCAAATCTTCTGGAGCAGGTGGTGGTGGTGGTTGGTTCCAAAACATGCCCTAACCAAGTTTGAACTTGATAATATACACGTTTGAAATGTTGATGAGCAACTGCACTTGTTGGTGGAATATTTGACCATAAATTTGAGTATTTACTTGTTGACCTGAAGTGATGCTGTGACCGCGCGCTCTCCGCTTTCTATCTCGAAAACGGTTCATCGTATAAATTTTTTTTGAAACAAAATTTGTAAAGAATTTTGTATTCTACAATATTGATAATGATTACAAATAGCAAAAATCGGCCAAGTGCGTGTCAGGCCACGCACAGGAAAGGGTTCCTCAGTCACCTATAATGGTATGTGGATTTAAAATCGTATCCAATAGATAATTGTTAAGTTTACGTATTAATACGTTAATTTTGTATGACGTTTTCCAAGTGAGGCATTTTACCATATAAGCCTTTATAACTCCTGAACTAAGAAAGTCATCTAATCGGTTATAGTTTTCCTTCAAAGTTCATTAGATGGACCACCATCGCGATTTTTTTCAGATTTTTTGAGCCAGCCGTTTAGGTTGTAGAGGGGGGGGGACGCCCTGTTTTTACAAAAAAGTGCCCTTTAAAGTGAAATATCTCGCAAACCAATACCTAAATCAAAAAATCGTCTAGGAAACCCTTTATTGTTTTTAAAAGACCTATCTAATGATACCCCACACGATGGGGTAGCCTCGAGAAAAAAAAATCATCCCCACTTTACGTGTAGGGGAGGTATCCCAAATAAAATTATTTTTCATAATTTTATTGTAGCACTTTGTCGACGTAATTACAACACGTATTCATGCAAACTTTCATCTTTCTAGCACTTACCGTTTGGACGGTAAGTCGAGGACGGACGGACGGTCGGACGGACGGACGGACGGACGGACGGACAGACGGACATGACGAATCTATAAGGGTTCCGAGTTATGAACTTCGGAACCCTAAAAAACCATAGGAAATGAGATATTTACAAAAAAAGCGTAAAAAACCGATTCTTGTGACTTTTGACCTTGAAATTTAATAGTTGCGTACACCCTACCATATGTAGGTTTTGAGACAACTTTTAGGGTGTCAATATACAAATATTTACAGAATTACAGCTGGGTATCTCGAATTCCGAGATTCTTACCTAATTTAAGCTTAAATGACTGGACTAAAAATTAACTTAATTAAAATCTACTTTAATTCTATTGTAGCACTTTCTCGACGTAATCACAACACATATTCATGCAAAATTTCAACTTTTTGGCACCAACCGTTTGAGCGGTAGGTCGAGGACGAACGGACGGACAAGACGAATCTATAAGGGTTTCGATTCATGAATTACTGAACGCTAAAAAAGTAAATATGTGTTTATATCAGTTGTCTAGTACCCAGTAGCATGTTATTCACAAGCTTATTTAGGGGTCGGCTATTAGTTCAACACGCAGCGACTGGCATCGAATGTGTCCGCAACCCTGAGAGAGAACTAAAAAAAAAACTAGATTGAAAAAAAATATTAAATTACATGTACTTATAATAAAAGTTATTATTTCGACAGAGACCGACATGACTCCGTGGCGCAACGGTAGCGCGTCTGACTCCAGATCAGAAGGTTGCGTGTTCAAATCACGTCGGGGTCAAAACTTCTTTTTGTGTTTTTTTTTTAATTTGTCAGAGGTGAAATGAGAGAAAGTGGCATAGATTTTTATTATTTATTATTATTTATAATAATATTTTTTTTATCACAGATGATGAATCAGTATTCGTGGCTTGCGAAGTTTCCAAAACGGGGGAACAGCGAGATGGTATGTCAAGACTGGCTAAACTCCATGTAAGTATAGCGGTTTTATTGGAAGCTAGCTGACCCGCGCAACCTTGTCTGTGGCTTCTCTCTTTTGATTTGACTGCCTTGTTGGTCTAGTGGTTAGCGTATGCGGCTGCTGATCAATCAAGAGGTCTCGGGTTCAATTCCCGGGTCAAACCAAATATTTGTGTGATTTCGGAGTCTGGGTGTTTTTCTATGTTTAATATGTATGTATTTTCAAAAAAAAAGTATGTTTAAGTATTTATATCAGTTGTCTAGTATCCTTCTTACAAGCTCTGCTTAGTTTGGTACTAGATGACGTTGTGTGTAAGATATCCGAAAAAAAAAATATTCTATTACCTGTAGCGTGATTTCATATCGAAAAAACAAAATTGTTTCCCATAAAAAAAGTTGTAGTGACCCAACTTTAAAAGATACTCATAAGCTCTCGCGGATTTTTTTAGATTTTTTTAAGAGGAACAATGTTTTTCCACATTATTTTCACGAACCTTTAAACATTACGCGCACAAAAAAGCTCTGAAAAGAAATAATTTTATTTAAATAAATATTTTTAATTACTAATCCTGTTGTGATCTATATTGAATCTAAAATTAAAAAATCTATCTATTGTTAATGAACTATCTAACCGTGGAATAATTTTTCAAATCGAACCAATCTGCCTGAGTATTTTAAGAAGGTACAGTACCTCAAGCGCGAATAATTATTGAATCCGCAATGAAAATGTACTAAGTCCTTATGACTCTCACTAACGTAAGAGTCTTGAGACCTCGATACGAATAGGTTCGCTACGTCATCGTATTGAAGGAGCTAAACATTCGAAAACATTATGAATTTTGCTGTAATATTATTTATTTACTGCCAATTGAAACAAAATATGGTCAAATAAATTTAGAAAAAATCTTAACCAAGCTAAGGCAGATTAAAAAATGCAATGCATTTAGCCACTTTTTACTGAGCCAAATGTTGTGGGTTCAAATTCCACTAGGACTACATTTTGTGTGATCCACAAATGTTGTCCAAACAGTTTTATGTAGGTATGTTTGTAAAGTCCCTCGCGATAGAGGATGTACATTCTTGCGGGAGTTTTTTCAAACCATAAATATCGGTGATGGATCGACTCGATCCATCACTCGAAAAATAAACTATTGTCCGATTAACAGGTAACATTCGAAGATGACAGCGACAAGTCGTCGGGTGAAAGCGATCCTGGATACGACAAAGACAAGTGGGAGACTGATGGTGGGGGTTCGGACCTCGGGTTCGAGGAGGGCGAGGAGGGGTCGGAGGAGTCGGAGTGTGCGTGCCGCGCGTGCCGGCGCCTGGCGCAGTGGGACGAGCTCGTGGCCGTGGCACTCCCCCTCATGGAGCGGATGCGCCCGCCCAGGACCGACGCAGCCGTTGGCACTGATTGACAGCATGCTATAATGCTATATAATATAATGCTATATAATATAATGCTATATGCTATAATGTCTAAAACGGCACTAAAATCGAGAACCATTTTAGAGCAGTGTAAGTTGAGTACAACTTTGAACAGAATAGCCCCCCTGGCCGAGTTAGAGTTTCGCGTTGATTCACTTTCTACAATAGTTAAGGCCTCTATTCTCTTGTATTCTCGACTAATATGTTGTTTTTACCCCGTGACTCAGCGTTTACAGACATCCTCCCATACGTTTGTTAGTTTTCTACTAATGTTTACGCTTACGTAGAATGTCAACTTGGCTAGGATGCTGATCTGTTTAAAGTAAGGACCTACACACTTATTCCTAAATAGAATAAATGTTGAACATTATTTCTAATTATACTAGAAATAAACAAATGAAGTTTTATATCCGTGAACTCGCTTTATAATTATTTCTAAATAGAAAACTGTTTTCTGATTTTAAATAATATATACATATTAGGGAATATAATTACATTTAATCAACGACCTAACGTGTAATAGATATTTTATATTTGTATTAAAGAAATAACATATTTCCCAGCGATTAAAATAAATTGATATATACAACTTGATATATAAATATACAAAACGTAATAAATTGTGTACGTGACTAATTTTAACATTTTATTTGACAATGGTGCTAATTCTGTTGTTCGTGATTACATATCTCAATTAAACGTCCTGTCCAATCACATTTTATGTGTTATAAAAACATTAAAATAAATATATTATTATTTAGTTTGACACAACTAACAATTAATTGTTAAGTTACTCAATTTAGACCACAATTTTCGATACGCTGTTCTTCTGGTGAACGTTGAAAATGTCCACAATTGACTAAAATTAGACACATTGCACATAAATCAGACATACATGAGCACTAATTTTGTGAATAAACTCCTTAAAAGGTCAGGTTAAACAGTCGGTCCCGGTTGTTATCATACGATAACAGTGGTGAAGCTTAGTTGGAAACCTTCACGCGGGATTATAAATCCAACGGCGACGTTAGGTAGCCACAACTTTGCCTTGCCAGTCGCTAACCCACACTCGGTCAGCGTAGGGACGTGGCATTAGCCCTCTCCTCAGGGGAGATCGGAGCCCAGCAGTAGGACGTTATGGGTTGTTGATGATAATGTTAGTCTTATCCGGTATGCCTTTAACTTCAAGTGTAATAAATAAAAATTAATAAAATATAGTGCTATGATATAGAACTCTAAATATAGATCGACTTGTCAATAGAATAGAACTTTAGGAATCACTTCATCAACAGTTTATTTTAATTTTTAAATATGATAAATTAATTTTAGTGAAATTTAAGTTTAGTGATGTCAACAACAGAATTAGCACCAAAGTGTTTAGACTCCCGACATTTTTATTTAGTTGTATTATAAAGTGACTGATTTGACTTCACAGTCTAGTAACGTATTTTAGAAACCCTTTGTTACTCTCACAATTGAGATTATGTTATTTAATGTATATTTTATACGTAGATCAATTATAGTTTATGGTTGATAAATCAATTGTTAATGATATTTAGTTATAATTTGCGATATATTATGTTTCTTAGTCACATAATATTTATAATAATCCCTACATCCCTAAAAATTTTTAGCTTGTTTTTTGCTTTAAATGGCTACGAAACCGACGTAGTAACTTTGAAAATACGTCATATTTACAAATCCTTACTAATATTTGGGGGCACTGGAGTGTCCCCGCCAAGTCGAGCAAAAAAGCGGCATGGCCGTACTATACTTTTCTCGAACAATTCAGGTCATTTTCAACCCCCTTTAACATCGTTGTAGTTTAAAATTCCAAAGTAATCTGTCTATTTGATTGCTACGTTTTCACGGTTAAAGAGCTGAAATTTAGTTGGTTATTGACAAAGGACCTAGGCTACTTTTTACCATGAAAACCGATACAAACGGGAGGAGCCGTATGCAAAAATATACCTATATTTACATACAGTACATGAAAAATATCAAAATTCATTGACACTAGTGACAAATGTCACAGAGATATTATTTGTGTCTTAGGACTTTATGATCTATGATCTATACGAAACATAACGCGTATAGTATATACACAGGCCCGCGACCCGGAAAGGAGAAGTCATCGCGTCTTTTCACAATACAAAATGGACTGTCATTTTTTGCGGGGGAAAACTCATTCAAACTGTCATTGTGAACTCACACATATTGAAATACAAAAATTTCACACACACATAAATATATTCTCTGTTATAAGTTATAATAGTATAATACATATGCCCATTTGGACTTATACTTACAGAGGGGAACGCCTGCGTATATATGGCTTACCATGTTGCTGTTTGATACCGAAGTATACGTACTTGTACCTATATTGTTATAGGTATGCAGAACTTCTTTGTACGCTGTAAATATTGTGCGATAATGTAGTTTATTAAAAATGTAGTTTGAGAATGGTTATTTGTATATTATGAATACATTATGGTAATTAATAAAGTCTGCATTATTATATTATCGTTTCATTTGACCGTTTGGGTAAACGAGTTCTTGAGTGGAGACCGCGGTGGAGTGATTTCCTTTCGAAGAGGGCATACCTATAGGGTTACCCTAGCCAAGTTGCAAACCTTTTTCGTTTTCTATTCTATTTCTCCCCCCTATCCCCCTATCTAGCCCCCCTATCTGGGGGGCTTGATCCTCGGCGTCTAGTACCCAAGACGGCGTGCGGTATTAGTCGGTTCGAGTCCGACATAGCCATTAATTGGTGGTATCCGGGGGGATTTCCGAACAAAGAAAAGAAAAGGTGGAGTGATGATTCGAAGCCGAGGATCGAACCAAGTAGCGTGCAATGGGCTATATCAAGCAGTGGACGGCGATAGGCTGATGATATTGATAATGTTTCAATTATAGAATTTATGAGATACAGATATATTGAGGCCCAAAGAGCAAACTTCGAGTTCCGATGATAAGTGAAACAAACACATTCTCAACCCCTCTTTATTTATTCCCAAAATTATTAAGGGTCGGCTACTACTTCAACTGGTTTCAGCTGAATTATAGTTTATACACGAAGCGACTGTCATCAGACCTGAGAGCAAACTGAATTAGTTTTTTTTATAATTTAGAAACACTGTCTACCTCTTGACAAGTCTTTATTTTCCAATTTTTATTATTGCATTTTAAACATTTTGTTTTAGTTATTTTTATTTGTAATTTTAATGCATATTTCTTTTGGGTAATTTAAAAATCCGTCTCTGGTATCCTTGTTTTTTATTAGGAGGTGTGCCTCTTTCTCCACCAGCTGTACACCAAGGCGTTGCTTAGCCTCGTTGCGTAGTGCCCCGAATACGGGACATTCAAAGATGATGTGCAGCAGTGTCCCCTGCTGGGCTGGGTCGCAGACACATGACGGGCTCTCCCGACACTTGAAGCGATGCAAGTATTGGGGGCCATGTCCCGTGAAATGAAATTTCACAGAAAAAAAATGTAAGTAAAGTTCATTCTCTTTACTTTCAATAAGGGCCCCATTTTCTTATGTGCACAGGGCCCCACGCATAGTTAAAGACGGCCCTGTCCGCAGCGTTGTCTAGACTTTGTAAATCCGTCACTGACACTTAATTTGCAAACTGATTACCAGCAATTACATGAATTTTGTGTTCATAAAAAACAAGGAAGATTCAATGCTACCGTTTAGCGATAATATATACAGCAATTTTAAATTTAGCTTTAATTCTTTGTGTGTTAGCTTGTGACTGCACTGGAGCTGTCGTATTTTGATAACTGGAGCAATCACTGCGAGTTGAAATTACCTACTCCTTGAGTGCAGCTTACCACTTTTGCAATCATTTATTTGTAAGTACCTAATTATTTACTACTTAAACTAAAAAAGTATTTTATAGTTGTATTTCTTTTCCCCTATTAAACTCGATAGGTAGTTGGCTACTAATTTTTTGTAGAATATACTTACCTTTTATGTGTGGAAAATCATCATGGACCGTCACCCCACCGGGGGGTTACGGCGAGGTGGTGTGTCGGTCGGGCGGCGGAGGCGCGAACATCTGCGCCTCATGCCACCTTGAGTGTGGCCGCGGGTGGACGGGACGGGTTAACCCGCATTATGTGGCCAGCCGCGAGGGGGCGGCGTCCGTGTGTGCCGGACGCCGCCCCCTATTGTATACTGATGTGTTATGGAGAGGGCTATGTTCGGAGTTTCTCTAAGGGATCGTGTTAGAAACGAGGCTCGCCTGCCCGCTCCTGATGGTCCTTCTCTGTACGACGACCCTCTCTTAGGCGGCGTCCGGCACCCACCGACGCCGCCCCCTCACGGCTGGCCACATAATGCGGGTTAACCCGCCCCGTCCACCCGCGGCCACACTCAAGGCGGCATGAGGCGCAGATGCTCGCGCCTCCGCGCTCGGTTCGCCGGTGGCGAAAAAGGTAGCGACCGCGGTAATCTTAAGTTAACCTTGGCTGAACCTAAAAAAAAACTAAGTTTAAATAAAAAAGAAGTCAAAACTAGATTTAAAAGATTTTGGCCTTCAACGTTAGAAATCCAAAACACAACATAAAACAAGTGGCATTATTTTAACAAGAGTGAAGTTAACAGCATTTGCATAATTTATTCAAAACAATGATAGTACCTAATCATACAATATTCTTTTTGTTACAATTTTGTAAAATGCAAATTATGATCTTAGGAATAGTCGCTTGTGTTTTAATTTTAATTTATTTAAATAACTATTTTAAAGTGCGTCATATTCTGCATCATTCCTATTAATTTTTTTGTAAGGGATAGCGTAACGGCTTAGTCCGCCGACTGTTGTGGGATGAATTAAAACCCCACATGGGAAAACACTTTGTGTGATCTACAAATAGTTATTCTGAGTCAGCAACTGATTTTAGCAACACGATGTGTTGCTAAATGCTGATGATAGTGGAGAGCTCTAATTTCTAGCTATGGAACGTTGGTACGGTAACACGGCGGTTGTGACGGGAGCGAGTGCTGGTATCGGCGCCGCCATATGCGTGGCGCTGGCTGATGCAGGCATTTGTGTTGTTGGCCTTGCCAGGCGTCCAGAACTAATCGATGTAAGTAATATTAATTTTTTACATACTTTAACAAAGTATAAAACTCGCTAACTAAACTCGTATCCAAACAAACAAACAGAGGTGAAATGAAGGCGTATTGGTTAAAAATATCTCGATTTGACTATTGCATTTTGAGGTCAACTGTAGCTGTAACACTCAGCTGAGTGTTACAGCTACAGCAAGATACTGTGCCCACCAAACTTTTACCAATATTGGTATAAATATATATTTTACATATACACTCGGTTCCAAAAATAACGGGTCAGTCACATAAACCCGAATATCTCCCGAACTACGTATGCCATCCTAATGAAACGAAGACTGTTCAATTGAGAATTTAATTATACAGATAAAAAATAAAATAAAACTTAGTTACACCCACAATATTAATCTTAAATTAAAAAAAAACTAAAGTAGTAATATTTTTCTTAAGATTACATTTTTTTATGATTGTTTTTTTGCTGTTTTTCATCACTGGAGGCTTCATCACGTGGAGGCAATACAAAGTATTAAATGAAGAAAGTGATGAAAAACAGCAAAAAAACAATCATAAAAAAAATGTAATCTTAAGAAAAATATGACTACTTTAGTTTTTTTTTAATTTAAGATTAATATTGTGGGTGTAACTAAGTTTTATTTTATTTTTTATCTGTATAATTAAATTCTCAATTGATCAGTCTTCGTTTCATTAGGATGGCATACGTAGTTCGGGAGATATTCGGGTTTATGTGACTGACCCGTTATTGGTTTATGTGACTGACCCGTTATTTTTGGAACCGGCTATACATACGTTAAATAATTACACATACAACTATAGATAAACAACATTCAGTAATATAGCAAAGGATCGTAGTAATCTTATCAGTATCACACAGTAAAATATGATGCATAAGTAATGGTATTTATCTGACGATGATGCTCATAGTATTTATTTTTAGGCATTAATCTCAAAAGTGCGTGGCACAGGAAAAATCACATCAAGAAAGTGCGATGTATCTAACGCGAGAGATGTGTCAGACACTTTCAAGTGGATCGAGAACACCTTCGGCGCTGTTCACATAATGATCAACAATGCTGCTGTTTTCCATTGCGGCGACGTTACCGGTCAGTTATGAAATATTATTTCATTGCTTAAAACGATAAGTATATACGATACAACAACCGTAAGGTTTAGTACTTTGTTCCCTGCAAAGAAAGGAAAACCTAAAACAAAACCCTTTTCTTACGTGTGCGGTGGAGTGATGTATCGGAACCGGACCGACTAAAGTCTCTCTGCACTCACACTCTGCACCTGAGATGAGAGATATCCGGTAACTGCTGTGATTACACCTGAAAAAAACCTCTTTTTTGTTTTTTACGTGAGGAAACCCCCTCGGGCGGACCTGAAATAAACCCTTCTTTTTACGTGTGGAAATCCCCTCGGACCGTCACCCCGCCGGGGTTTGCGGCGGGGCGTTGTGTCGGACTCGAACCGACTAAAACCACATGCTGTGCCCTCTATGCGCCTCAATTTTAGGAGGAGTCCAGGAAGGGATTTCCCTATGGAATCTGAAATATATCACTACACCAACCTGTCTGTATATTGTGATACATTACATTACTTACATCTATTTTCGTCCCACAGGTACATTTATAAAAATACCTTGCGATGTTTGATTTAATCCTTATACAAAAAGTCATTCGCCAGATGAATTATTTTGTAGAAGGAATGTGTTTAAAATGACTTTGATAATTAGTATGGGAGAATCCCAGAGTCGAGATAATCAATGAACTAACCTTTTTAGGGTTTCGTAGTTCATGGCTCGGAACCCTTATAGATTCGCCATATCCGTCCGTCCGTCAGTCCTCGACCTACCGCCTAAACGGTTGGTTCTAGAAAGTTCAATCTTTGCATGAATGAGTTGTGATTACATCGACAAAGTGCTACAATAAAATTACGAAAAATATTTTAATTTGGGGTGCCTCCCATACGCGAAAAGTGGGGATGATTTTTTTTTCTCACGTCTACCCCATCGTGTGGGGTATCATTAAAAAGGCCTTTTACAAACATTATTTGATTTCGTTATCCGTTTCCGAGTTATTCAACTTTAAAGCGCATCTTTTTGCAAAAACAGGGCACCCCTCTAAAAGCTAAACGGTTGATCTTAGTTGATATACAGAACTTTAAAGGAAAACTATAGCGGTTTAGAAAACTTTTGTATAACAGGAGTTATAGGGCCTTACTTGTAAAATGCAGTCACTTGAAAAACTTCGTACAAAAATAAAGAAATGATAAGTAACCATAACAATTATCTATTGGACACGATTTTAAATCCACCTACCATTATGTGTGACTACGGAACCCTATTCTATGCGTGGCCTGACACGCACTTGGCCAATTTTTTTTATTAAGTCTTTTGTGAGATCGTGTCTCACACACGGTCTAATTGCTTCATAATCAATACAATGACAACCGTAGTGGTTATTGAATTGTAGTGTTTTTCCACAGATGCTGGTAACAAACAATATACTGAGCGAGAAAGACGTTCTGTCGACGCTGGACATCAACGTTAAAGGCACTATATTGTGCGCACGTCACGCTATCCACTCTATGAGAGACCACGACATCGACGGACACATCATTAATTTTAACAGGTATTTATTTATGTTCATACAATTCTCCGCGACTGTTCTAGGTGTACCCGCAAACATTGAATCGTCAATCATCATTATCTCAGTTGAAAGACGTCTCCTGTTCAACATAGTATACGTACTAATTTTGATTTTAAATTTTTTTTGGTGATCGTCACTAATTGTGAGCATAAAAAATACACGTACAATTTTAGTAGAGTATTGATTTACAACTCAATTATAATTAAATAAATGGTGACCGATTAAGAATACAGTGTCACCACCCCTATTCATCCCGCGGGTGTCGTAAAAGGCGACTAAGGGATAAACTACGCAAGACAACATCAATGCAAAGAGAAGGAAAACTTGAAACCAACCCTATACTAACCCGTCTGGCCAGCGTGGTATAGTAGGCCAAAACCTTCTTTCAAAGGAGAGGCCTATGTCCAGCAGTGGACTGTTAAAGGCTGTTGATGATGATGATGATGAAATACTATTAAATAGATACTTCAAAGATACAAGTAATAAAACAGAATACAGCTCAATCTCAGGACAAGAATAAGACAGATTTAGATTCAGTATTAATAATGAAATAATATTAGTAAGAATTTATTATAGAAACAAAAAACCCGACTGCATAACAACAATGTACTGAAAGAGAAAAACAAGTATCACAATATCTGTATAACATTGGTCTGACTGACTAATGCATTGCTTAGTAAGCTTAATAAACACTTGGTGTCGCTTGCGGTGACAAATGTAGTTTTGGTTGATACTCATTTACCCGTAGGTAACAAAGTATTATTTGTTTCAGCCTGCAGCACCATAAAGTGTTTAGTAAGCTTAGAAAACAATGCATTAGTCAGTCCAAGTTTATGGCCAAATAAATGGACATACATACATCCGCTCGAAAAACATTACCCTCCTTCTGACGCAGTCGGGTAAAAAACACATAGGCTACCTTTTATCACAAAATACTGAATAAAATATTCTATCGATTGCGAAATTCATAATTTACCTTTTTTCCACGAACTATTAAATTATTATTTTTATATCTTCTTAGTGTCGTAGGCCAGTATATTCCACATTCCAAGTTCAACGTGTACCCGAGCAGTAAGCATGCTGTCAGAGCATTCACTGCCGGCCTTCTCAACGAGCTAGCAAGCTATGAATGCAGAATTAAAGTTACCGTAAGTTATTTAGTCGCGACCAAGGCTCCATACACCATGCACTGCGCCACTGCCACTGATTGCTGAATCGGCCTTGCCGTGCATAGCCGCCGGTGTTGTCATGACCGCCGGTTTAATCATAACCGAAATGATGCTCTGTGGCTTGTACCAGCGGAATGCTCTCACGGCCTAAACCCGTCACACGCCCTACACTAAGGCGGCGGCATGGTGTGTAGTAGGCCTAATTTCAACAAAATTGTGCATCATTTATCTGAATGAATCTGCTTGTGTACTAAAATAAAGTCAGAAAAAGAACCTCACTGCACAGCATAGTTTTTATTTAGTTTTACATTATGTGTGAAATATAATACAACAAGCAGGAGAAGACTGCAACTACGTGCATAGGTAAATCAAAATGTTGTATTTTACAGAGCCTGTCTCCGAGAGTGGTGAACACAGATCTAAAAGGCGTAGCTCACCTCCTTGGTAAATCCCCAACACTTGAACCGGAACACGTAGTCGATGCCATCCTTTATGTATTATCAACGCCACCTCGGGTTAACGTTAGTGTTTGTTTAATAATCAATATATTTTTCAGGACTAACATGACTAATATAATATCTGTAATCGTAAATTGTACACAAAAACTTTAAGTTCTAGTTTAGGGACAGAATTGACAAAACAAGACACAAACAACTAGTTAAACATATGTTTAAGTTCTTAATAAGTAATTACACATAAGTTTTAATAATTAACTCTTATGTCTGATATATTTAAATATGTAACTCTTAATTACAATGTTATTCATTTTAAAAGATACTGAAATTATTATCGTAAACAATAATAACTTTCAGGTTATAAAAATATTACATTTAATGCACATAACATTTAGTCGAATGGAGAAAATTCCCTTTGAAGTCAGTATTTCATAACATTATACTCGTATCTATGCTATGCGAACTCCAACTGCTGTTCACTACGGGACTAAAATAATTTTGAAGAACAAAGCTGATCCTTGCCTCCAAATGTGTAAATAAAGGACTATTTTTACTAGAAATAATCCATCTAAATTGGAACCTAAGTAATTGGTCTAAATAGTAATGCTACTGGATTAAAATATTTATAATATAAATAAATTACCAAAATAAAATTATTTTGCAGATTGATGAGCTGACGATCACTTCAGTCACAGAAAGAATGCTGTAGATTCTGTCATGTATAGTATCAATCCATCGCCGTCCATTGCTGAACGAAGGAAGGAACGAAGGAATATGGCAATTATCCTCCCATGGACTGCAATCAAAAGATTGTTACTTATATTTATTTAAGAAGTATTAAAACTGAAAAATGTGACGGAACTCGTCTGATTGTTTAATGGCTGATTATTCAATGATCTGACCAGTACAGATCAAGATGTGATCAATTTCACGATCGACGACGACGAACTGAATGGAACTTCAGGCTTGTCTAGATTTTCCTATTTTATATTTTACCACTTTCTTATTTTATTTGCATTTAAAACACAATATTTTAGATGTAAAATGAAATTTAATTTTAATTTCACAGTCTACTATTAGATACTATGAAATATCTTAGTGACTAAGTAGAAAATACGTGTTGAGTTTGGAATGGAAATAAATATAATTTTAATATAAAAGTTGTAGTTATTTGTTAGTTATAGCAGTTCATAAAGAAATTAATTCACGATAAAGTAGTTAGGTAGCCCCTGCGTTAAACAAATAGGTAAGAATACCTATAGATCTCTGATCTGCTCTGTTTTTACTATTTTCCTTGACAACTTAAAGGCAATAATAGCCATGTCGATCTGCACTAATATTCCTTTCTATAATGATTTTTGCGAAATGTTCTTTTGCAATTTGTAAAAGCAAATGACATACGAAATCATTACACATCTAGATTTCTATATATTTTCCAATATTTTTTATAGCTTTACTTTACTTCAAAAAACCTTAAGCATAACTCACTTATATATATAGTTTATTTTTTTAAAATTTAAAGTAGAGTAGAGGAATACTGATGGAAAACATGAATAGAATTCAGAAGTTGGAATCACCATCCTCATTGCGAGTGTAGTGAGTATTGACCGTACAGTGACGGTACGTAACGCTCACATAAGTGATAAAACTTGTCTAAGTGATAAAAAGTAATGGTAAATATGTTACTAAAGTATACTCTTGGTGTAATTGTGCGTCTACTGGAGAACAGTGTTAGTTTTTGCAACATATTGACTAAATTTCATTGTTCAATTTTGTGACAATTAATAAGTTTGCGGGTTATGAAGGTGCGCGAGGCGCGGAGCGGTGAAGGTGTGTCGCGATCTTTCGCACTCGTGACGATCCGTATCTTCGTCTCTGTCGCGCACGGTTGAAATAATTTAAAAAAATCATCCAAGTGCGTGTCAAGCCACGCATAGAATAGGGTTCCGTAGTCAGCCATACTGGTAGGTGGATAACATCGTGTCCAATACATATTATTGTTATGTTTACTTATTATTAGGTACCTACTATATTTTGGTACTAAGTTTTCAAAGTGAGTGCATTTTACAAGTTACGTTCTATACCGCAGATTTTGACACTGATTTTGCTTGCGAGAAAGTCAATATATGGACGACTATCATAATTTTTTCTATTTTTTTGAGCCAGGCGTTTGGCTTTCAGAAGGGCGCTTTAAATCAAAAAATGGCTTTGTCAACCTCGCAATATATTTACAAGATCCATCTAATGATAGAAAATATTAATTTACCACTAACCTATAACTTAGTACTCACTAAGACTACTTACTTACCTAAGGTTAGTAACTCCACACCGTTACTTGTTATAGATAATCTTGAGAATAAAAAAAAATAAAAAAAATACACATTATGCAGATCATGGCAGGTTGCCGGAGGATTTAGATAGGGTAAATGAATGAAGCGTGGATAATAAACTTAATTTTAATAAGACTGCACGGTTGGCCTAGTGGCTTAAGCGGTCGCCACGCCGCTTCCTACTACGCCAAGTGTCGTGGGTTCAAATCCCACGTAGGACAACACTTTGTGTGATTCACAATTTGTTGTTCTGAGTCTGGGTGTCCTTTGTGTCCGTTTCATGTATGTTTGTAAAGTCCCCCGCGACACAGGAATTTATATTCCTAATGCAGGAGTTGTCTTTTTAAAAAAAAAAAAAAAAATATCCAAGTGTTCTGTACTGTCGTTTAGGCGATCGCGTAACCATAGACATACCAGTATCAAATGACGGGGTCGCCTCTCTACAGCCGAGCCTCTACAGCCTCTAAGTCAGGGATCAGGGCGTTCGTTTCAGCGCAGACTTATACCCTACCAAACAAATTCATGATGTATTTATGAGAGCATATCGTAATCGCATTTCTTTTGTGCCCTGTTTCTTTTGCATTTAAATGATATGCTAGCCTTAGGGAACATACATTGCAATGCAGATGACAGCACAGTCCTCGGGCGATATATTGGACATCCCACAGATAGGCAGGCAAAGGTCAAGGAAAAGCGACAGTCGCTTGTTGCTGAACTCAAAAGCCAAGTAAACACAGGTCAAAAAGGTCTCCATTCCTTCCTCTCCCGACTTTTCAGAACACTCAGCTGCCAATACAAGATAAGTTCGGTATCCTAGGTATAAAAATTTTCCAGGATCTCAACCGACGGGAATACATTGAAGCTCAACATATTAAACAAGATGAGACGGTTCTTCTCGCCGGAGCATCTGTGTCTTCTTTACAATCCCCAGGTTTGCTCCTGCGTGGAATACTATTCCCACCTCTGCAATGGATCCTCTATCGCTTTTACCAAAGGGAGTGTTCTGATTAGCTCTTGCAACTGATCCCACCATCTCCCTTCCTTTACAGGACAACACATGCTGGCCTTGGAAGTCACCGCTTTAGAGTAGTAGAAATACGCACTAAAACTAAACCGTTTAGCTCCTCTTTCCTGTGCCGAGCAGTTAAAAACTGGAACTCACACCAGCTCAATCACGTGTTTCCTTCCCATTATGATCCTGGGTTCCTTAAGAAGGGTGTGAAAATGCATCTCATGAAGCCGCCATAGTTTGGATCGGCATTGCCATATTTCCTGGCTTTCATCGCAGGCAGTCTGGTGGCCCCCACTCCTGGATTCTACTCAAGCTTACCATCAGGCAGAGTGGAGTCACATTAGCAGGCATCAAATAAAAAAAAGAATTGGATATCTGTAAGAATAGTCAGTGGTATGGTTGTAATAAATAAATAAAAAAGCAATACCCGCAAGTGACCCACACTATTGCAGCCTAGTGAGATGCTCGGACTCAAAACTCACCAACGAAATTTTTATAATAAATATTAACGAAATTATAATTTTCAAATAATAAAGTATTAATTAAGTGTAAAAGTTTCATTTATAGCATATTCGCGTTCTACTCGCATATTTATTGCATCCTGTTGATTGCTGGTATATTATTTGGTGTGCATTTAAGTGACCCAGATTTCATGTTACCTTTTACTCATTATGTAAAAACTTGGCCAAGTGCGTGTCAGGAGCCGCATAGAATAAGGTTCCGTAGTCACCCATAAGGAAAGGTAGGTGTCCTATAGACAATTATTATATTAACTTATTATTTCTTTATTTTTTGTACGAACTTTTCCAAGTGAATGCATTTTACAGTACCAGTAACCAAGACCGCTATAGTTTTCTTTGAAAGTTCAATACATAGATTTTTTTCAAGTTCATTATCTCATAAACGGATACCGAAATCTAAAAATGGTTTTATAACAATGATATTATAAGATTTTATAAACCTCACAATATTTTTAAAAGACCTATCTGACGGTATCCCCACATGATGGTGTAACGAGAGAAAAAAAAACATCCCCATTTTACGTGTAGGGGCGGTACCCCAAATAAAATTATTTTTCACAAATTTATTGTAGCACTTTGTCCACATAATTACAACACATATTCATGCAAAGTTTCATCTTTCTAGCACCAACCTGGGCGGTAGGTCGAAGACGGACAGACGAACGGACGGACATGGCGAATCTATAAGGGTTCCCAGTCATGAACTACGGAACCCTAAAAAATTAAGGAAATTTGTTGTGTAATGCTTGTTGCATTCGCCAATAATATCTGCAAGGGTGTTGTCGGTTCTCGTTGGTTGTAACAATCACTGTGAGTTGTATTGGTCTGTTGAGTCGTGCGCAACTTACCATTACAGCAATATTTTTTAGTAAGTACCTCATCACTTTATAATATTTGTTATTTATTTATTTGTGTATGTATTAAATTAATCATTAACAAAATCGGTCCACATCTTTGAATATGATTTAACTTGCCAATATGTTTCAACAATATATTTTTTAAGTTACATAAATATTGACAAGCAAATATTTACATACAATAATTATTTGCTGTTAAATTGACGTTTATAATTATTTTCGTTAACAACTAAAATACCTAAACAATATAACTAAGATCCCCACCTGTTAGATCTAACTACCTTATCATAACGCTATCTGAAACCAAGGCCTAAAAACTTTCTACAGATATTCAATTCAGATTTGAGTCTTGTCTTAGCCTTCATCGCGTATTAAATAAATAGTCATGTGCTGTTCAGATTGCAAGTATTAATCGGTTTCGCTGATTTAAATGTCGCAATGCGTACTATTTGAGTTTACTACTATGACATCTGAGTATCTGACAACCCATTTGACCTCACAGAAGAAGATAGTACCTAACCGAGAAAACAGTTTTAAGTTTAACAACATACTTATTATTTTATTGTTCCATAATTTAAATTGTGTCTTAATTTTGTATTTTACCTTGTTCTTATTTATTTTTCCTGTTTGCATCAATAACGCTTTGTCTGAATAATTATTATATGTATTCTTAAGAAAATATTCCTTTTCCGAGATTGTCGGCTAATACTCATTAACTTGTTAGCTGTGATTATTGTTCTTTTGATTTTGCATATAAATACTATTTCTTACGTACAAACAACTATACAACTTAGAGGGGTAGGGACATACAGGAACTCTCTCTCTACATTTTAAAACTTAATATATATCAACCCAATCCTTGAAGCGAAAAACAGACAATATTTTAAACGAAGATATTAAAACAAGTTATTTCGCCTTCACATTCAAGGAAGGCATTTCTTCCTACGTAGATAAACCAAATTGCAGCTATCTAAAATCTGAAAATTTCCTGATGAACATAGGGTAGGCAGAACATAAAGAGTGTTTGTGATGACGAGAAATCTTGCTTTATCTATTGTAAATAAGTACTTAAACATTTGATTAAAATTGACTGCAACCATGGATGACGTATGGCCTTAAACCTCTCCTGAGAAGAGACCCGAGCCCAGCAGTGGGACTTTATGAGTTGTTGATGATGATTTATGACTACAATTGCATCATTTTAAATTTAAAAAAAGAACTGTTTGACGTGTCCGTTTGCTTATGTGTACTACGTCTATGGGTTGTTGGCACCATCATTGCTTCCAACGGATAATTTTGATTGTTTGTTTTCTGGAATGCAGACTTGATGGACTGTTCTAATTCGGAAAGCCTACCAAAAGTGTTTTTTAAAAATTATGTTAAATACCTATGTTTTCCCGGGCGAAGTCGCTATTTTAAGTAAATGAGTTGGAGTTACAAATATGAAACATACAGTTGCATTAACAACATTGTTTTTAGCGAATTTAGAACTGATCAATACTTTACGTTTATCTAAGGAAGGTTAAGCTAAAATAAGTAAACTGATGCCTGTGTTTGTTGGATGCAAGTAAACAATTTTATAATGTTACTATTTTTTAATTACAGCTTCGCCTGTGTATATATCGGCTATAATATACCGACAGAAGTGGTATCTATTCATCTCTAAGGTTTAATCTACTTAAATATACCGAAAGTTAATAAAATCATCTTAGCGGTTTTGCCTAGATAGTTTACGGGAGGTAGTTATATTAGTATGGATGGCAAATTAACGGATTAAAACTAAAAACTAATTAAAGTTAAATAACTTTAATTCGTTTTTATCCATTATGGATTCATTTGTATTTGATTTAGAAATACATCATATTCATATTCCTTAATTGCTTCAATTATAAGGGTAATAAACAATTACTTAATTAATAAATAATGTTTTTTCAACTTAAATCAATTAAAGTATACGAATTTGAAGAATAACGACAGATTACGTAACTTTTATTATTTTATTCCGGACACAAGAATGTTGTCTAATTGCAATTAAAAGAACAGAAATATTTACAGGTTTTAGAGATATACTCGTTTTTGTAGCAGTTAGAAGTATTTTGCAAGCTTTGAGCCTATGACACCAGACTACTCACAAAGATACAAAGTCATTATAATGACTTTGTATCTTTATAATAATAACTATAAATCGTATAAATACGATTTATAGTTAAAATACAATTTATTTAAACAACATCTATCTCTTAGCAATGGACCGTTGGATCGGTAACACGGCTGTGGTGACTGGAGCGAGTTCAGGTATCGGAGCCGCTATATGCGTGGCGCTGGCTAATGTAGGCATTCGCACCATTGGGCTTGCAAGACGCGCAGAACGTATCGACGTAAGTACTAAGTTACTGTACCTACTTATTAAGTAGCATCATCAACAGCCTTATATAGCCCACTGCTGAGCATAGGTCTCTCCTAAGAAAGGAAGTTTTGACCTGCTATAAAATCTAGATAGGCGGAATGGTTTGTTGTTGTTAAGTTGGTTTCAGGGTTTTCTAATCTTTTCAACCCCCTAGCCAAGTTGCAAACTAATATTTTATTTCTGAGGTGATTTTAGCTGATTTCTTCGCTCCGCTCCGCGGCATTATTCGTGATTATAATAACCGCAGGTAACACGGCGGGACTCAGCTAGTAAGTTAATATATAAATTATACATTTTATGCAATGCCTGAAAAAAACAACCATTATACTAATGGTTGTTTTTTTCAGGCATTGCTTTCTAAAGTGCGAGGCAAAGGAACAATAGTATCAAGGAAATGCGATATATCTAACGCGCAAGAGTTGTCAGACACTTTCAAGTGGATTGAGGACACCTTTGGCGCTATTTACATCATGATCAACAATGCTGGCGTTTATCATTTCGGTAGCATCACTGGTCAGTTCCAAATTTTCATTATTATAAATAAATAAATATTTTGGACATCTTACACACAACATCATCTAGTCCCAAAGTAAGCAGAGCTTGTGTTATGGGTACTAAACAACTGATATAAATACATGAACATACTTTTTTTTTTGTAAATACATACATATTATACATAGAAAAACACCCCGACTCCGAAACAAATATTTGTGGATTACACAAATATTTGGTCTGACCCGGGAATCGAACCCGATACCTGTTGATCAGCAGCCGCATACGCTAACCACTAGACCAACAAGGCAGTCAAAAGTGACGAAGATTTACCACAAGATTAAAATGGGGTAGCAGTCTGACCATAAAAAGGTGCAATCGAGCGGCCACGCCGATAAAGATAAAGATATAATGATAATTTCTTGTATTAGCTATAATAATACCGATCGATATAACCCATTAGAGGTACTAAATGGCGGGGCTGATCGCGTTAGGAGAAACATGCATCTTTATCATCTTATGCACCTGATATAACTGCTGAAAACTACCGTCACGGCCAATCTATGACCTGTATTGTAAGGAGGATTCTGACCATTTCATTTCAAATGTTCCTCAAAACCTCCCCTAAATCCGAAATCCCGAGTAGGTATACTATACTTATTATAAGATGTACGACTATACCATTTGAAAACATATCGCTTTACTGCTTTTTCATAGATGTTGATAACGATATGCTAAGTGAGGAGGCTGTTCTGTCAATGTTGGACATCAACATTAAAGGCACTTTATTATGCGCGCGTCACGCTGCCCGCTCTATGAAGAACCACGACGTCGACGGACACATCATCAATATTAACAGGTATATTTTATTATAGACGAATTTAAAAATACCTCCGGAGACGCAGGAGCCAGAAGTATGTGGTGTTTCCTATAAACCATACCGACGGATAACTTCTGGAACTCATCTCTAAAAGGACTCGGACTATGTGGTATTAGGTTGTAACCGAAACGATGTCATGCATTATCAGTAACTGTACCGGGGAAATATACTTCTTCCCAACGGCGTGGCCGCTCGATTGCACCTTTTTGCGGTCAGACCGCTACCCCATTTTAATCTTGTGGTAAATCTTCGTCACTTTCTTCACGTTAAATAAAGTTTTTGAGAATACGATTTATACATTTTAACTGTATATTACTGTATATTACCTTATTTTAACTTTAAATTTTAACAGTTTGCTCACTACATTGCAATTCTATCATAATACAATTTGTTCTGAGTTCTGACTCATTGTTCTTGATCAATTAGTTTGTAGCCCATAGTGTTATATGCTTCTGAGATCATATTAATTTCGCAAAACTTACAAACTGTCACTACAAAGGAAAAATATTAGATCGAAATTTGTTTCTCCATCACCCCAGTTTGATTAGAAAAGAATATGAATAAAATTTCTTACATACAGAATATAGTCATAATGTATTTCTAAGTATGATTAATACTTTTTTATAGTATTGCCGGCCACTACATACCACAGCACGAAAACTTCAACGTGTACCCATGCACTAAGTATGCGATCACTGCATTTACCGCCAGCCTTCTCAACGAGTTAGCAAGCCACAAGTGCAAAATCAAAGTTACCGTAAGTTATAAAATTAAAAAATCTCATCTTGAGCAGGATGGTTGGCAGGAGCTGGATGCGAGAATTATAAATCGATCAGACTGGTGTGCTATGGGAGAAGCCTTTGTCCAGTAGTACACTGTGATATGCTAATGATGATGCTAAAATTAAGTCAAAATCTTGAAACTGAGCAGTAGCTATTATTGATCAGTATTGTTTATAACTCATGTTTGTTTCTTTCGCATTTTGTCCATAGTCCTTCTAAAGTCAAAGTACATTTTACACCCATACATTCTTAACTTAAACTTTTATTTTTTTCGAAATTACAATTAAGAAAGCCTCAAGCAAAAAGACAATATTGAAAGATTACTTATCATGTGTTACAGAGCGTCTCTCCAGGTCTGGTGAACACAGAGATGGAAGGCATAGCTGTGATGGCGGGTAAATGCCCAGCGCTTCAACCGGAAGAAGTAGCCGACGCAGTTCTCTATGTGTTATCGACGCCACCTCATGTCAACGTTAGTATATGTTTGATAACTATTTAATATTTTGTTAAGAATTGAGATATCTCTCCGTCTATCATTGCTTAGAACATTCTAAAAACCATTATATAAGATTTTAATGCGGTTTTCAGCAATAGAGAGATTTTTCTCTGAAAGCTGAGAGAGAGAGAATTATTTACACAACTCACTGAGTCCTGTCTGTTGTTACTCAAGTCATCCTGCCATCTGGCTAGTGGGCTCCCCACACTACGTTTAACAAGATGCGGTCCCCACTCCAGAACACGCGTCGTTAGCGTATGCGACTGCAGGGCCAAAAAGTGTTATTGAGTCTTTCTAATTACAGAAATGCTTATTACGGGGGTCTAAACTCCCGTGTTTTAGAGAACACATAAAGCCCTTGGTCCTGCCTCTCTCTGTCCTGCTTCTCGTTGGTGTTTGTAAAGAATATAAAAAATTTCAATTGTTGTTAATTATATTATCCACTACATTTTGTCTTAAATTTTTAATAATAATAACCCTTAGTAAAATATAAATGAGAGAGCAACTCTGTCTGTCTGTCGGCCTTTCACGGCCAAACTACTGAACCGATTTCAATGAAATTTGTTACACATATAGTCTAGAACCTGAGAAAAGATATAGGCTACTTTTTACCGCCATTACCGACTTACACGTGGGCGGAGACGCGAGCTAAAGCTAGTAAAGTATAACAATTAATAATACCTTTAGGTTCAAGTAATAATTTACCAACATAAGATTCTTTTACAGATCGATGAGCTGACCATGACTTCAGTGACAGAAAAAAGGGCGTAGACTTATAGTTATGTTTTTTATTTATTTAATAAATTATGGCACATCTATTACGTTTTTTTTATGAAAAGGAACAGAAAAAAAATACACATTCAAACAAAAGAAATGAACTTGTTTATTTTTAAACTACTTTTTTCTAAGGAATTTGCCTTCTTCTTCTTCTTTTGATGAAATGGCAACCAGCCGAATATCGGCTATTTCTGCCAATATCAAGTAATTAACTTCAACTGTGATAGAGCAAGATCCCAGAGCCCCTAGACCTACGTTATCTTTGCATAGCTGAAATTTTCAGGATTATTAGTACACAAGACGTCGTCGTAATGAATTTAATGATTAATAAAATGTGGATGAGATGAAATAGGGACCGTCTTTCGAAAAAAATATAGGCACCGTATGACAGTCCTGACAGGTTGAAGAATCGGGAAGGTATCAAAGAAATCGATAACTAGCACTATCCGATCCGATATCCGATTTTCGATATAATTTCCTAACATTTGCAAATTGAATTCAATTTCATGTTTTAATTTAATGTCATTTTGTTTTTACAGTATTATGTTCTGCATTGTAGTTCGTATTAGAGTAGAAAAACATCACATATTGTTAAACTAGCTTTCCGTCCGCGGCTTTGCCCGCGTAGAATTCGGTTATATCGCGCGACACGGTAAGGATAGATTAAACAATCTTACATGATTTTATGTTTGATAATAAGGAACTTCGACACAAACTTTCGTCCCCTATTTTCGCGTTAAATAGTATCCTAAGTATGTCCTTTTCCAAGTTCAGTTCTTACTTCATACCAAATTTCATCAAAATCGGTTCAGTGGTTTAGGCGTGAAAGCGTAACAGACAGACAGACAGACAGAGTTACTTTCGCATTTATAATATTATTAGTAGGGATAACTAAAGCGAAACAATGGTCCAATAGTAGGGACTAAGTGCGGAAACCGCCCAGGACAACAAAAAAAAAAAAAAAAAAACTAAAGCGAATTTCCTCGCAGGGAATAAAGAGCAAAAAAAGACCGAACTTCGGAAAAATTAGGGGAAGCTGGATTTTTGGATAAACGTTTCTTTTGTAATCCTAACCAAAACCCCAAAGTCTACAGTCAAAGGTCGCGACAATTGGTTTTATGCGATTATCTTGTGAACGGTCTTTATTATGAAAAAAAAATGCAGTTATCAAATCTGTAGCTCAAAAAAAAAATTAATAGTTAATACATTGTTCACCGAGGGAGGAAAGGAACCGATTACTAGCGAGGGAGCAGTTTGTGGCCCGAAGGCGCAGCCTAGGGCCACAATACTCCCGAAGTAGGAATGGGACTTTCACCCGAGTGCTACACAGTGCTTTATACTACACAATTTAGCTTAGAATTTGACCAATATTTCGCGCTTCTTTTGTTTTTTTTTATTCTTCACAAAAGGATGTCAGTGGCACGGAGATTCCATATTTAAATTATATGAAAACTCTTTGGGTAGGCGCTCGCCATAGATAAGATAACACATGAGAAATGAAAATTCATACAACTTTCTCTCCCGCTAAAACACGTTAGAAATGGATTTTCATACATTTTTTCCTCCCGCTTATTTAGGTCAAGGAAAAGACTAACTTTCTCTTTTCATTTTCAGGGAATATTGAATACTGTTCCGATCAGGTGTAGTATAAAATACTTTTTTTCGGAAAAATAACCGTTTTCCTTGGTACCCTAAAAATAGTGTAGCTCTTGCTCTTATGTTAACATCTAACATAATCGTTATGATTACCCTTCTTAATCCGTTGTATGTACCTACATACTACCGTCAAGATCTTTTCCAAATTTTTTAGGCTGAGCTTTTACACCTTTTTTTTCGTGCGGAAATCCCCCCGAATGCCACATACTTAATTGTGGCTATGTCGGACTCGAACCGACCAAAACCGCAGGCCTTCTCAGGCACTAGAAGTCGGGAAACCAGGTGCAACCTCGGAAGGAAAAACCCTGGGACCCCGACGTACCTCGGGCCATCTTGGTTTGCAGATGGCCCCCTACAAGTAGTAGTCCATCACAGTTTACTATACCGCTTTAGGAGTTCACGTCCTGTGTCGCGGCGGCTTTACAAACATACTTGAAACGATCACAAGGAGCACCCAGACACAGAACAACAATTTGTGGATCATACAAAGAGCTGTCTCATGTGGGATTCGAACCCACAACCCTTGGCTCAGTAGAAAGCGGCATGGCTACCACTTAAACCACTAGGCCAATCGTGCAGTCTTATGTAGTGTCTCAATATTGATGGAAAAAACAAAACACTACTTTAGGTGTAAAGTAGGTTTTTTTTTTCAAGATTCTTTTAAGATATTTTTCCAAAAGATGGCTTTAGTTATAAATCTGTATCTCGCATTATAAAGTCCGATCGGGTTCCACTAAATGGTGTTAAAAAAAAGCGGCCAAGTGCGAGCCGGACTCGCCCATGAAGAGTTCCGTAGCAGCAAGTAACATCATATAAACGTTTTTGTAGTTCGTTGTAACCTTTCATCGATGTTTTATTAATAGTGTTTTGATTGAAAGAAATGTCAATTGCGGTTTATGATTTATGACGTTTTAAAAAAAAACTACTGAATAGATCTCGTTCAAACCAATTTTGGTTAGAAGTTTGCATGGTAACGTACATCTTATATTTTTTTTAGTTTTATCACTCTCTTATTTTAGAAGTTACTATCCATTGATACGCCTCACGTATGGTTTTGATGAAACAAAAATTTTTGAGTTTCAGTTCTAAGTATGGGGACCCCCAAAATTTATTGCTTTTTTTCTATTTTTGTGTAAAATATTATTAATATTAATGCGTTTCATAGAATACATCTACTGACCAAGTTTCAACAGTATAGCTCTTATAGTTTCGGAAAAAAGTGGCTGTGACATACGGACGGATAGACAGACAGACAGACATGACGAATCCATAAGGGTTCCGTTTTTTGCCATTTGGCAAAGGAACCCTATAAATGATATTTCATACGAAACTTTTCTGACAATTTAGTTATTAGTTGACTTAGTTTTTATTTTATGTAAAATTAATGGATTTCTTTTCACTACACTCTACACCTATTGATGTGAAACATCTATAGCCGCACGTAAAACAGATTTCTGGCCTGGCGACGCGTCGCCACGGCACGCTATACGATGGTATATATATACAGTCTATATGCAGTAGTGTGTACTGTACTACACACATCAAAAGTGTCTAGGGATCAACATATATTTTTGCAATAACTTTTCTCCTGATTGATATTAATTAAAAATTTCTTTAAGGATTCATCAAATAAAGTGTTTTCGTTTGTCACAGTAACGATAAACCAAGTCACCTTTGCATTAGTAAAGAAATTTGCCATTTTCCTAATAAAGGGATTTTTGAAATTTGAACCACTAACATTAAAGTTCGAAAAAAAGACTGAAATAACAGTTTTCTTTAAAATTTTATTAGGTAACTTAAACAATTAATAATCCGTGTTTCTACCGCGAACACTAACAACACAAGAACATCGGTTTGGCATACTCAAAATGAGTTCATCCAAATCACGCTGTGGAATGGCCGCCCATGTTCGTTGCAACAACAAAAAAAGGTCTTCTTGCGACTGGATACCCTCCATATTCGGCAGAGCTCTTCTCTGTAGCATATCCCATGCATGCTCAATCGGGTTCAAGTCTGGCGACTGAGCAGGCCAGGGCAGGACATTGATGTTAGCTGCGGCGAGAGTCTGTCTTACAACTCTTGCGGTGTGCGGTCGTGCATTATCATGCATTAACTGAAATAAGGGACCGATTTGCACTTGTAGAGGAACGATGACGTCTGATACAATCTTCTCAGCATAAATTTGAGCGTTGAGGTTGCCTCTGATCCAAATCAACTCAGTTCTTCCGCCGATCCAAATACCCGCCCATACCATGATGGTTCCACCACTATAAGGATGGACTTCCTGGCAGGATTTTAATCGCTGTTGGCGTCCAGGGGTTCTCCAGTGTCGTATACGTCTTGTATCCGGTCTCATACCAAAACGAGACTCATCAGAAAAGCACACGAAACGCCATTGTTCTTCTGCCCAATTTCTGTGTTCAAGAGCCCATTGATATCGAATCCTACGATTGTGCATTGCTATAGGTGGTACCCGTAGCGGTCTTCGGGAATGAAGGTTCACTTCATGCAAGCGGTTTCTGACTGTTTGG
Source organism: Phragmatobia fuliginosa (assembly GCA_932526445.1). Classification (NCBI taxonomy): domain Eukaryota; kingdom Metazoa; phylum Arthropoda; class Insecta; order Lepidoptera; family Erebidae; genus Phragmatobia; species Phragmatobia fuliginosa. The sequence continues at coordinate 13,023,491 of OW052076.1, read as the reverse complement.
TCGCTAATTAAGTTCCCTGAAGAGTGATGAAGCCTCACGGCTAACATCATGGCGGTTATTGTTGGAGCTCTTCGAGTTAAGATTTGAATGTATCGGTCTTGTCTCCGTGTGGTGCAGCGATACCGTCCTCCATGGCGCTCAGCCACGGTACCAGTGCTTCGGTAACGTGTCCAAAGTCGACTGATAACACTCTGACTTGTATTCAGAGCTAAAGCCACAGTACGTTGCCGGGAACCAGCTTCTATCATTCCCACGGCTCTGAGCATTTCTTCCCTGCTTAAATGACGTCGCCGCTCCATAATAACGTTGGTTTTAATCAGTAGTAGGGAAACAGTAGCACTAATAATTTCTTCAATGCGTTGTATGTTTTTATAGGGAAAATATTGGCAGCTGATTTTCATCTTTTACTCGAATTTGATTGACAGTTCCTGATTCAAATTATGAAATGCACCAAAAAGGATCCATATAAATTTATAAAATCATAAATTTATTACAAAGCCACATCTCAATCTCAAGAAATCCGCATAAAAATGCTTGATCCCTAGACACTTTTGATGTGTGTATTTTAATAATTAGTAATATTTTATTTTATCATTATGACATATTTAGTTCCTATTACAATATGTTCTTTTCTGCATATTACTTTTACCAAATTAATGGCGATGTTTCACATCTGCCAGGCGTCCCGTGACGGCTCATGTTTTTAGGGTTCCGTAGCCAAATGGCAAAAAACGGAACCCTTATAGATTCGTCATGTCTGTCTATCTGTCTGTCTGTCTGTCTGTCTGTCTGTCCGTCCGTATGTCACAGCCACTTTTCTCCGAAACCATAAGAGCTATACTTTTGAAACTTGGTAAGTAGATGTAATCTGTGAACCGCATTAAGATTTTCACATAAAAATATAAAAAAAACAATACACTTTGGGGGTCCCCATACTTAAACTGAAACTCAAAAAAAATTTTTTCATCAAACCGATACGTGTGGGGTATCTATGGATAGGTGTTCAAAAATGATATTGAGGTTTCTAATATCATTTTTTTCTAAACTGAATAGTTTGTGCGAGAGACACTTCCAAAGTGGAAAAATGTGTGTGTGTCCCCCCTGTAACTTCTAAAATAAGAGAGTGATAAAACTAAAAAAAAATATGTTGTACATTACCATGTAAACTACCAACGAAAATTGGTTTAAACTAGATCTAGTAAGTAGTTTTTTTTAATACGTCATAAATCGTAAACCGCAATTTACCTTTCATTCAATCAATACACTATTATAAAAACATCGATGAAAGTTACAACGAACTACAAGAACTTTTATATGATGTTACTTGCTTATACGGAACCCTTCATGGGCGAGTCCGACTCGCACTTGGCCGCTTTTTTATTTTATTGTACCACTTTTTAGGCGGCTAACTCGCTAAGCTGACAAACATGGTAAAATATAAACAAACAAATTAATAGATAAGCGAGTTTATTATACATTACATTATCATTAATTTAAAAAAATATGCGCCGTATTTAGTAACATATCAGTTACTACAGTACTAATTAATTTCAATAATATGGCAATTTATGGCCTCAATGCTCTGAGATAACCTCACGTTGATTGTATCGGGACGTTTAAATATTAAGTCTGAGTAGAAGGGGAACCACTGGTGGATCCTGACGATGCAAGGCCCACTATGCTCGTTCCAAACTGCAACACGGCTCGTATTATGTCCATCTTGAGCGTCCATAAAGGCGACGAACCATCTTCTCTCTGCACCTGTTCAAAATTTAAAAAAAAAGTTTGTTAATAAATGGAACAAGACAAATTTGTTCAGTTTGACATTATATTAGTAGTTCAGTAATATTATTTTGTTCTGCTGCAAAAAAAAAATCTTTTAATTGCACGGTTGGCCTAGTGGCTTAAGCGGTCGCCACGCCGCTTCCTACTACGCCAAGTGTCGTGGGTTCAAATCCCACGTAGGAAAACACTTTGTGTGATTCACAATTTGGATTAGGATCTCCCGCATTAGGAATTTATATTCCTAATGCGGGAGTTGTTCTTTTTAAAAAAAAAATTGTTAAATTTAAGCTCGAATTTCTTTCTTTGAGTGGTCACCCCAAGTCATTCATGCTTTGGTAAAAAGTTTTTTAATACAATTTTAATACAATTTGTAAAACTTAAGTTTAAAAAACTTAAAAATAAATACTTACGTTTGTGCCTGTAATGGATAATAATAAATAAACCAGTTATTTGTAAATGGCATTTAATTTTTTACTTTATATATTTACAAAAGAATCTTGAAAAGTGTTTAAAAGTTAAGCAGTTAAAAAAGTATAAAAATTGACAGCCTTACAAAAATGAAATTTTATATCAAACAACTAATGAAATAGAAAGAGCAAATATTATCATATATAAATTAATTTGTTTTGGTTTAGAGCAATTTCTGTGTCTAAATATGTTCCTCGAAAGTAAAAATTACCTAGAATTACCGAATTATATATGTCTGAAAAAGTGTACTGATAACTTAGTATATAGGTATACGGCTCTTATGACCCATAAGTAAAAATAATTATCCAATTTTAACCTAAAACACTGGTATCTCAGTTCTTAAAATCACGATAACACCTAAAGTACTGAAAAATAGACATAAACACATTTCTACTAAAGGGTAATAAATAGTCTTCTGAAAAGAATAACAGCAACTCCACATTGTAGTCTAGTTATCGCGAACTTCCTCCAGAGCTGTGCTTCGACATGTCTCCAAGTAGACCCATTAACAGGCTGAGGAAGAAACCTCCTGAATCAGCCGTTCTCATGCCTTCATTTTCGTCAGAATCATCAGGATCTCCGCCCTGTCAATTTGCAAAGGATACATGTATGTACTACTATTGCTGTCACCTATACTTGTATTGTTACTAGCTTTTTCCCAGGGTTCCACCATTATCGCGGTAACGAGTAGCCTATGTCTTCCTTCATGAATCAAAGTATCTAGAAATAACAAGAAAGCGAACAGACAGACGGAGATACTTTGGAATTTAAAATATTAGTACGGATTAAAATCGCATAAAAGCATTTGGGGGTAGTTAAAAACTCGCGTAAAAAAGACAAATTGCGTAAAAAGTGAATAGTGCTGAGGGTTCTTCACCATCTTTGCTAGCTAACTGCCTCGGTGGCGCAGTGGTAACCTATGCAACTGTGCTTGAGGTCTCGGGTTCGATTCCTGAGTCGAACAAAATGTTTTTATGATCCGCAAATATTTATTTTGGAGTTTGCCTGTTTTCTATTCTTATGTATGTATGTATGTATATCTGTTGTCTAGTATCCATAATAGAAGCTCTGCTTAGTTTGAGACTTTTGTGAAAGATGCCAAAAACATTTATTTAATTAGGCGCGAAAAATCATCATTCACTACATGTTCATCTAGACCTAGGAATGATATCGTTGGAAAAACAGATAGCATAGTTATGTTATGATAATGACCGATTTTTTATGAACGATCGCAATCAACTAAAATAAGTATATTTCTGTCTATTAAAGTTATGAAGGCTGATTAAGAAGGCATGTTTGCAGTTATCAAATTAAAAACAGCTTTAAACAGTCCACTGCTGGACCAGTCTACATAGACCTCTCCTCATAAAAAGTTTTGGCCTTCTGTACCGCGCTGGCTGAACGAGTTGGTACAGGATTAATTTAAATAATGTTTTTTTTTTAATTTAAGCCTACCAAAGTGACTCTAATCTGCCTAATGGAAAGCATGAGTAGAAGGAGTAGGGGCCGTGTGTTCCTCATTGTGAGTGCATATGATGCAGTATGGTGATCCATACCATGGCCGCTTAGTAAGATAAATAAATAAATAAATATTTTGGACATCTTACACACAACATCATCTAGTCCCAAAGTAAGCAGAGCTTGTGTTATGGGTACTAAACAACTGATATAAATACATAAACATACTTTTTTTTTGTAAATACATACATATTATACATAGAAAAACACCCAGACTCCGAAACAAATATTTGTGGATCACACAAATAATTTGGTCTGACCCGGGAATGTTATATATATTGCTTCTACATTATTATATATATTGTATGTGTAGTTTATAAGTGATATTATAATATGTAATCACTATTAATCGCATGTATATAAACCGTTGCTTAATATGAATTAAAGTAGTATTTATTCATCAATCGTCTTATTACTATCTCAACCTCATATGGCAAGCCTGCGAAAGGTCCGCGACCGGTGTTCACAAATTCCTTATATGGATTATGGAAACATAAGTTCGTTTTTATAAGCAACAAGGAACTTACCGCGCTTGTTCCTTTCACTAAGGTAGACAAGAATTTTCCAAAGAAAGCGCCATTATTATTCTGAAATAACAAAATATATGAGGACCCAGTGCAAGTTACAAAGAATTTAAATTATTGAAGAAAAACTTACTGCTCCGCCTCCTGTGATAGTGTCCAAGGACGTTAGCAGATAATTAGCGATTATTTCTCCTGGGTTGGTACCTTCATCAGACTTTAAAAATACAATATGTCTTAGAAAACAATTAATTTGGACATATTACTTATATATCTAGAAATGCGAAAATAAAATTAATCTTTTCTGTAAACACTCGAAGAGAAACACCTATTAAAAATAATTTATAGAAGAGCGGGGTCTCCTTATACATTTATTTACTAGAAAACCCAGCAACATGCAAAAGAAATTGTTGCGATAGTAAATTTATTTTCATTTGGTAAAAGAAATAGTTTAAAGACTGAAATTCATCTTTTTAGGGTTCCGTAGCCAAATGGCAAAAAACGGAACCCTTATAGATTCGTCATGTCTGTCTGTCCGTCCGTATGTCACAGCCACTTTTTTATTAAATCAATAAACTATAGTAGTATTGTACTTATATGTATAACGAGTAGTTTTGTTACTTACTAGTTTTAGACTAATAATGAATTATAAGATCGCGTATAACTACTATTCGTAAACGTTGATTAATTTTAAAGTACGTAAAATTAGAAAAGTCAATTTTTATCATTAAATACAATTATTACATAATAAAATTTACAGTGGGTACATGTGCTTAAGTAGGTACATGCATAGTTACTTAAAGAGCAAAAAACCTTAGCAAATCTATTTGGACACTTTTTTAGATGTTGCTACTGAAATTATATTATTATATTGTCGGAGTAAGTAAGTAAGGAAATTAAAGCAATAACATCAATTTACGTACCAACAAGCCAACAAAAAGGCCAATCCCTGTAGCTATTATTGAGTTTAAATCAATGCCATCTCCCTGAAATAAAGTCATAGTTTCTATCATTTTGCAAAGTTACCGATTGTATTAAATTATTACCTTAGAAACTTACACTTAAGTTTGCTACTATACCACCAACTGCAGCTAATAACGAACCCAAGTCTGATTCACCATCCTGTAATTATTTATTTTATTAATAACCTTTAAATCAAGATTGAATTAATATTACTGCACATTTTCACAAGCAAAATCGTATACACATTACTCTAAAGATTTTTTAATCAGACAATCTACTGAGGTAACGAAGTTTATTCAAATCTTTGTTTAAACCTCTACCTGTCTGCTTTGGTAAATATCATGTCTATTGAGACACAGTAGCTTTGAGAAATAAGCCCCCATAGTGCGGGTCACATTGTCTGCATTCGCACTACTCTTGGTGACTCTTGGATTCTATTCATGCTTTCCATCAGGTAGAGTAGTCACTTTTTCAGGCTCATACATAAAAAAATGTTAAACTTCTTTAAACTGAAGTAAATAATTTCTCGCTCTGTTCATTTTGCAAGTGAAAACGGACTATAAAGTATTAAACTTTTGAAACTTACACCGCTGATGCCAGCAAGAACTCCTAATATGCCACCTCCCTGGCCGTCACCGTCAGGTGGTTCATCGTAATCTGTATCATTATCATCACCATCGTCGTCTCCACTAGCATTAGATGCATTAGAAGCAGAATCTTGTTTGGAATTTCCATTCTCACTGGTCGGCTCTTCCAAACTTTCTTCTCCGCCATTATCTTCTTCAGATTCACTCTCAGAGCCTTCGCCATCTGCTTGCTCACTTTCTTGTCTTTCGAAGAAAGGAGGCTTTAATTTTGGTGCGTCATCGATTTCTATCACATTATCTTTAATATCTTGTCTTTTATGAATTGTTCTAGTTTGGTATTGTTTTATTACGTCGCGTATTAGTTTTGTTACGAACTCATTATTTTTTTTCACCTGCAAATAGTGCTAGAACTATTATATTATATCATTTGAGATTACAAAATGTAGCAGAAGCCAACATTTGAAATATAAGCCTTATTTTTATAGCAATTTAATACAAAGCGGTGCAAAAATAGAATATAAGGGTGAAACTTACCTTAGGAATTTAGTGCAAAACACGTGTTTGTGATGGTGTATTGTTTACTGTGTAAGAAAAACACTTCCCGAAATCTACTAAATTAGAATACGTGCAAAATTAAACTACGTGCGTATGTGTATTTAAAAGCATTTTTCCCATTTAACCCTGTTCCAAATCACACTATGACTTTAAAGGTAGGAAAGTTTGATTTCGATATATTTACAACTCTGGACGGTTCCAGACGACGGTTTTGACGAAAATTTCACTGGCAGATATTTGCTGATTTGAGGAGTAGCTTACAGAAGCAACCTTCAAAAATACAACATTTACCGCGAGTAATATCACGGGGCCCAGATAGTTATATGTATATAGAATTCTCGTAGATACATGACAAAAGATATTTAACAAAAAGTATAATCCATTACAGGTAAATTCTATTATAGCTTCAAAATTCCTAGTTCGTTATTTAAATAATTTCTTTCTTTCTTCTTCTTTCAATAAAAAAGACAACTAATATTCATCCTGGGTCGAGGGGGACTTTACAAACATACATTAAACCACTAGGCTAACCGTGCAATCATTTCATCATCTTGATGATGGTTATGATGATAAAATTATTAAAATTACAATTATTAAGACAATAAATTGGCATGAAACAATCATTTAACACGTTTAAGTTCAGTAAACGGTATTAATATTTCACCATTTCCTATCATCTTCGTTCTTCAGTAAAATGGTTGAAACAAATTATTACACTTTAAATATTTTTAACTAATTTTGGAAGTTACAAACTTATAACAATGTGCAATCAATTTTAAAGTAACTGCTAGACTTTTGGGACTTTTACACATACTCATGTTTTTTACTGTAAATGGGACTTGTTTGCGATAAAATTAAAAAGGTTGCGATGCATTCTACTTTCCGACATTTCTAACGGGTTACACCGCTCATGGTCACGTCACGGCCTCATGGATACCCATCTACTACTATCAGTCTACCCGTTCGAAATGTCGGAAAATAGAAATGACGGCAACGTTTTTAATTTTATCGCGAACATGTCCAAGTACATTAAAAACAATTTTAAAGTACTTACTTTACTAATACTAAAAATCTTCCACCTCCACACAAATGGTTAAAAAGGCAAGAAACTATAAATTAGAAAGAGGACAGACAAAAACAGTTTTTGCAAAAGAAACAACTTAAAATAGATAATAAAATATCAATGTCTTACGTTACTAGTGCCACTTAGCGACGGCAAGAGGGCTGTGAACAGATTGATTAGGCTTGATATCCCACTGCCACCGCCGCTGCTTGTAGTCGAAGGTTTGAAGTTATCATCGTCAAAGTCTTCATCGACCTCGTCAGCATGTGTCGCAGTTAACGAAGGATCGCTTGTTGTATCTTTCTGTAATATTAAACGTGAAGTTAGTTAATTTCATTAGAAAACAGTGAGAATGCTCTTCAAGGATGGTTAGAACTGATAGTAATCGTTAGAAGTGTGATCCTATATTAATTTCCATAAAATTTTAATAATACATCTCTGGAGGCCGGGAGAACGGTACCGAAATATGTCACTAGGCCGCCATGTTGTGGGTTTGTCTGTTTGTTCCGGTTAATCTCTGGAACAGCTGAACTGATTTTGACGGGACTTTCACTGGCAGGAAGCTATGCGATGATACAAGGAGCAACATAGGCTCATTTGTTTTAGACTAGCTTCGATTTACAACAATAACCCTGGGTAACACCGCGGGTTGCAGCTAGTACCAAATAATATTTATGAATAAAGGAAATTTTGGATAGGTGCACACTACAATTGTGACTGACACATTATTTAGGTACACAAAGTGGAAATTAAAAGTAAATTTTAACATTTTCAATATTCACTTGTCGGGTCATAGACAGTTTTTTTTCCGATACAACCAATTAAAAAAAAGGAATTGTTAAAAGTAATCGGGTTTACTTCCCGAATTCTTCAATCTTAGTCACAGTTGAAAAATCATTGAAGTAATTGAATTGTTCAATAATAATGTGTCGGTTCCGTGATTCGGAGGTCACGTTAAGCAGTCGGTCCCGGTTGTTATCATAAGATAGCAGTCGTGAAGCTTAGTTGGAGGCCTTCGGGCGGCTTAAAAACATCCAACAGCAAGATTACGTAGCCACAACGTGTCTTGCCTGTCCCCAACCCGCACTCGGCCAGCGTGGGGACGTATGGCCTTAACCCTCTCTTGAGAGGAGACCTGAGCCCAGCAGTGGGACGTTATGGGTTGTTGATGAATGTGTCGGCAGCCCTATTAAAATTATTAAAATAAAAGTGGGGGCAATTCTAAAAGATAAACTATAAAAAAAATATTATTATTAGGTACTTACGTTTTCTGTTATTTTATTATCTGCCGCAGAATCCAAATCCATATTAGCGTCGTCATTATAGTCTCTGCGCCTCCGGATCGCAACGTTTGATGGGAGGCATAACGCATTCGCCAGCAAAGACAGCACCAAAAAGATAGCAAAACTGCGCCTGTACGCCATTTCATCCGCTGCAAAATACTTTTGAAACCAAACTGAATTAATATTACAACTCTGACCAAAAAATAAACTGTTTATAAGTAATGAGGACGTTGTAGAACTTGTTCTATTTGTAAATTAGGGCACTTATTGTCAAATTAATGCTTTCTAATAAAGTATAATTAACATTACATTATATTACCAAAAGGTATTCATTACTGCTACATATATTACAGTTGAGTCACAAGCTAAGAACAATGTTTTAATTTGACAAGTTCTTTACCCACCCTATCTACTCCCATGGATATCGTTCGCTTAAGGGATCTATCGGACTCTTACTAACTAAAAATCCCCATCGTGGACTTTTAATTGTTTTTTTTATTCAGCTTAGACAAGAAAGATGATACTTCGAAAATTCTAATGATTTTTGAATACGAGTTCCGACGCGGAACTAACGCTGCAGCAACAGCTCGCAATATCAATGTTGCGTTTGGAGAGGGAACTGCTAATAAACGCACCGTGTGATTTTGGTTTAAATGCTTTCTTGATGGAAATTTTGATTTGAAAAACGAACCACGTTTATGACACATGTGAATAAAAATGAATTGAAAAAGATGGTGAAGGCCGATCCGAGCCAAACCTCCCAGGAATTAGCGGCATGGTTTAACGTTACCTTACCAACAATATTGACTCATTTGGGTCAAATCAATAAAATTAAAAAATATGAAAAATGGGTGCCTCATGATTTGACTGATCTGCAGAAAGAAACGCGTGTTGAAATGTTGCCTTGTTGAATCGATACAGAAATGAAGGAATATTGGATCGAATTGTGACATATGATGAAAAGTGATATCTTTACGATAACTGTAAGCGAAAAATGCAATGGCTGACCCCAGATCAAACGCCGCAACAGTGTCCTAAAGCAAAACTTACCAATAAACAGGTAATGGTAACTTTTTGGTGGTCTAAGCATGGTGCTATGCACTATAACTTTTCCGATCTGGTCAAGCAATAACGGCAGATGTCTAGTGTGCCGAACTCCGAACAATAATAGCAAAACTCATGAATTGAGCTTCACCATTATTGCTCCATGATAACGCGAGACCTCATACAGCACGAGAAACCTTTTAAACTCTACAGGACATGCAATTAGACACCATTCGTCACTCTCAGTATTTGCCAGACCTTGCTTCAACGGACTACCATTTTTTTCGTGACTTTGTCAATTTTCTACGTGATAAAAAGTTTTCTTCCTAGGAGTCAGTACAAAATGCTTTCACACAGTTTGTAGAATTTAGATCACTAGAGTTCTATCGCAAAGGCATAAATGACCTTCCTATTAGATGGCAGCAATGTACCTATAGATAATAATTTAATAATAGTAGATATTTTGATTAAAATAAATATATTATTTTAATCAAAATATCTGCGGTCACCAACCCGCCTGCCAAGCGTGGTGACTATGGCAATTTTCCCCCCCATGGACTGCAATCAACGGCAACGGCCCCCAGTTCCCGGCAGTCGTACTATTCCTGGTCATGGTACCGACCATGGTAACGGTGCGGCAGGGGGTGCGAAGAATCCCCGGGATACGGCAGGGTACCACCGACGACTACATCTGGCGACGTACAATGGACGCACTTTGCGGCTGGACGATCGCCTTTCAGAGTTGGAAGCAGAGGCAAACCATATTAATTGGCATATTTTGGGGTTATCAGAAGTCCGAAGAGAGGGTGAGGATATGATAGCCCTAGATTCCGGACACCTCTTCTACTTCCGACAGGGAGACCAACCATCACAAGGCGGTGTTGGATTTATGATTCATAAATCGCTCAAGGCCAGCGTGGAGGAAGTTGGCAGCATATAGATACTCTTTGAAGGTTATTCAAGTATACGCACCTACGTCCACGCATCCTGACGACGAAGTAGATGCCATGTACGAAGACATTGCTAAGGCTTTGTCGCGTACCAACACTTTTTTCACGGTTGTCATGGGTGATTTCAATGCAAAAGCGGGAGTACAAGACTATGGCGAAACCAAGGTTGGACCGTTCGGCTATGGGCGCAGAAATCACCGGGGACAAAAGCTGGTAAACTTCCTCGAAGCCCAGGGACTATACCTGATGAATTCCTTTTTTCAGAAAAAACCTCAAAGGAAGTGGACCTGGCTAAGCCCCGACAGTGCGACGAAGAATGAAATCGACTTCATCATCACAAACAAACGCCAAATATTCAGGGATGTCTCCGTAATCAATAGGTTCAACACCGGAAGCGATCACCGACTCGTAAGAGGCACCCTGAATCTAAGCATCAAAAAACAACGAGCACGTTTGATGAAATCGACGCTTAGACCGACTCTGCCCCAGGTTGAAGCTGAATGCAAAAGCTACCAGCTGGAGCTAAAAAACCGATTCGCCATGTTGGAAACCGTGCAGGACGTAAACGACACCGCTGACAGTCTGGTGCGGATCGTTCGTGAGGTGGGCTCTAAACACTTTCGACCGAAGAGCAGTGGACGCAAGTCGAAGTCGAAACTCACAAGCGAGACCCTAAATAATAAGAGGAAAAGACGAGAAACAACAAACGCCACTCCATCTGAGCGCCAGGATCTTAACAGGCAGGTGAAGAGGCTAATAAGACGTGATATTCGACAGTCAAATTCTCGAGAAATCGAGGATCCAAAATAAGGGCACAAAAGTCTTTGCTAAGCCAAATGCCTCCTATAGCCATCTGAATAAACTAAAAACACCACAAGGCACCACCGTCACCTCTAAATCAGAAGTTCTCGCTGAAATCGAAAAGTTTTACGAGGACTTATATTCCTCAAGAACCCACCCACCTGAGACCCCCAGCGCGGACGATCCGCGTGCTAGACTAATACGCCACCTCACAGACGAGCTTCCCGACGTCGATCTGGGCGAGATTAGAGTGGCACTCGAACAACTGAAGAACAATAAAGCTCCGGGCGAAGACGGAATTACAATAGAGCTCCGAAAAGCGGGAGGTACATCCATGTTAGTAGAGCTCTCAAGACTATTTACTTCCGTCATTCACACTGGCACTATACCGGAGGCATGGAGCAGGAGCTTGGTGGTATTGTTCTTCAAGAAAGGAGATAAATACCTACTGAAGAACTACCGCCCAATATCAATCCTGAGCCATGTGTACAAGTTGTTTTCGAGGGTCATTACGAACCGTCTTGCCCAAAAATTCGACGACTTCCAGCCCGTGGAACAGGCAGGGTTTCGAAAAGGCTTCAGTACTGTGGACCACATACACACTATTAGGCAAATAATTGAGAAGACAGAAGAGTACAATCAGCCTCTCTGCCTAGCGTATGTGGACTACGAAAAAGCTTTCGATACCATCGAGACCTGGGCTGTCATAGATTCCATGCAGAGGTGCATGGTGGACCACCGATATATCCAGGTGATGAGAGGTCTTTACGAAGCCGCAACGATGACCGTCCGTGTACAAGAAAAGAGCACAAGACCAATCCAATTGCATCGGGGGTAAGACAAGGAGACGTCATATCTCCGAAACTGTTTACCAATGCATTGGAAGACGTCTTCAAAATGCTCGATTGGGATGGACGGGGAATTAATATAAATGGCCAATACCTCTCACACTTGCGGTTCGCAGACGATATAGTCATTCTGGCGGAGTCTCTGCAGGATCTGGAAGAAATGCTCAACAGTCTAGATAATTGTTCAAAACGAGTGGGACTGAGGATGAACATAGAAAAAACTAAAGTCATGCATAACAGGCATGTATCACCTTGTCCCGTAACCGTAAATGGCGCTGCTATCGAGGTTGTGCAAAAATATATCTACCTTGGCCAAATAATCCAACTCGGCCGGCACAACTTCGATCTGGAAGCCGACAGAAGGATACGTCTGGGCTGGGCGGCATACGGGAAGCTACGTCATATTTTTGAGTCACAAATACCTCAATCACTTAAGACCAAAGTCTACAACCAGTGCGTCCTACCCGTAATGACATACGGAGCCGAGACGGGGACACTCACTATCGGACTGGTCCATAAATTTAAAATAGCTCAGCGTGCGATGGAGCGTGCAATGTTGGGTGTCTCTCTGTCCGATAAAATACGCAACGATATTGTTCGACAGAGGACTAGAGTTACCGACATCGCATGGAAAATCAGCACGCTGAAGTGGAAGTGGGCCGGACATGTCTCCAGACGGACTGATGGACGCTGGAGCCGAAAGGTGCTAGAGTGGAGACCGCGATTAGGCAAACGTAGTGTAGGACGCCCTGCGGCACGATGGACCGATGATTTGAGGAAGGTGGCTGGCGGCGGATGGATGCGGACTGCCCAGGACCGGGATGGTTGGCGTTCCTTGGGGGAGACCTTCGTCCAGCAGTGGACGGCGATAGGTTGACACTATAAATATATTATATAATAAACACGAATTTCAATTTTTCAGTACAAATCGGCAATGTCATACTTTAACCCCTAATATTACGGACATCATCATATTCGGACACGCGTCATCTCGTCCCAGACTAAGCAGAGCTTGTACTCGTACGTACCATGGGTACTAAACAACTGATAAAAAAACATATTTGTATACTTTTTGTAAATACATAAATATGTATTTATTATACATAGATAGAAAACACACAAACTCTGAAACAAATATTTTCGTATTATACAAACATCTGGTGCGACCCGGAAACCGAACCTGTAACCTCCTGATCGGCAGCAATAAGTAAATAACATTTGTTAAAACTTATCTATCTAATATTAGAAAATAATTATATATTAAGAAAATTAAGAACTTGTGTATGTAATTAGGTCATGTTACATAATCCAAAGTATATAATCCATACCATCTAATTACAAAACAACATATATTTGTATAGAACCATTAATTTTTGTGTGTACCTACAATGTACTAGTACACTAGTATACGTACTATTTTGGGTTCTTAAGACTATTGCTCCACGAGGGTTGAAATGTTATTCAATGAATTAATATAAAAACCACATACCTGTGTGACTAGATGTGTTCGTAGCGGTAAACATATGCTGATTGGTGCGTTATTGGCTGCTAGGAATATCTTATAACAAAACTGAGTTCCTGTCGCCTATACAGCTTGTTGTTTTATTGGCATTTGAAAACAACTTGAACATTTGTCACTTAAAAATTTAATATTATCAAATATCATATTCATTGATTACCTTTCATTTAATATGATAGATAAATTAGTTTCGTAATAAAAAAAAACTATTAATTATATTCCCAGTCTAATTAGTCATTAGAACTAGTTAGTTAAATAGTAGAATAAGCTAAATGAAATAGGTAAATTACCTTCACTAAAAATGATTGTCTTTATAGTTTCACTTGACTTAGTTAAGAAAGCTAAAATCAAGCTACGGCACATAATATTAAAAACGCAGTAGGTATGTACCTATCGCAACTGTTAAAATTATAAATGAAACTGTTTAAAACTTCAAAATGTAGTTAAATCTCAGTGTTGATGGTCAGCCAGTAAAAAAAACTTTTTTTTTAGTTTTTTTTATTTCTTTGTTCATTTTTTCATACAACCTGTAGTGAGAGGTGAGTGACGCCCGCTTTGAAGGTCTCCGCGAGCATTCATATTACCGGCATATTGCGCTACTCGAATTGCGAAACCAACGCAACGCCCCTCCTCGGTCATCCACAAAAATTGACATATTGCACGCATGAGCGCGTAACAACATCCGTCACTTCCTTGAATGTTATATCCGGTGTGTACAATGTTTCTTTGGATATAAAAGTTGCACTACACAATACTAGATTGGAGACCACGATTAAGCAAACGTATGTAGTGTAGGCTGACGTTTTCATCCCAATTCAAAAAGACATACTCAGAAATGACTAACTTTTTCACAAAATAAGTGCACTGAAAACGAAGTACCTAATTAACTAATTAACGCAAGACGGCTGGCAGGAGCTGGATGCGAGTCGCCGAGGATCGAACTGAGTGGCGTGCAATTGGAGAGGCCTATGTCCAGCAGTGGACTGCGATAGGCTGATGATGATGATGATGAATTAACTTTGTATCAAGGAGTACAATCGATAGATACAAATCTCGTGACCAAATTCCATGGGGTCGGACGAGCCTGAGGAATACTCGTTCAGCAGTGGACGGCGATAAGTTGAAACATAATATACAATTTTTAAGGGCTGCAGCAGATAATCCATAAATACATTATGAGGAGTAATCGGTTCCTTCAAATGATTTATTTATGACATGTCAATTATCTATTTTCATCATCATTCTGTAACATATTTTTAGAGTTGACTGCTGAAAGATTCTGATGGGTGTCCTTCGCACATTGGAGGTGTCTCTTTGACTCTAACCAACTAAAACCCATCCCGGACCTGTGGTATTCCGTTGCTTTTCCAATGGCCGGATATATGTTGTTGTTATGTGGGTGGTTTCCGCACTTAGTCCTTTAAGTGGACCATTGTACGTGAGGGCGGCCATCACTCCAGCCAGCCCACCTCCCTCCAGAAGCGGATTAGGTCTCCGAGTCTGTCCAGACATTCTGCAACAGATTTGGGAGATTCAGGGGTGTTTTTCCGTGTTTCGGTGACACCTGTGCACTCAATGAGTACATGCGACACCGTTTCCTCTGCCCCTAAGCATGCTCTGCATAGGGGACTGACAGTTATGCCTATGGTGTGGGCGGAAGTGTTTGTTTAGTGAGCAGTGTCCGGTGATAGTTCCTGCCACCAGCCGCAGACTGTCTCTGTCCAAACGATTGATTTAAGTACCGATCCACTATCAGAGACTATACGGATGTGTGAGTCCGTAATTTTCCTTGTCTCTATTTTCCTTGTCTGTATGGCCCTTTGCCTGAGCATGTTGGTTATCCAACTGCACAAGGTTGGGGCATCACTATGTCTTTTAAGGACTATGTCGATGCTGTGGAACATTGTTTTATCAAAGGCGCCTTCTATATCAATGAAGGCAGCCAGTGCTGAACCTTTGTGGTCTATAGCGCATTCAATCTTGGAAATCACGCTATGCAAAGCGGATTCTGTTGATTTCCCGAGTATGCATGCTGTTGTTTGTGTAGCGGTACCATGCGTAGAGGTCCATCTCTGATGTATCTGTCGCATAGTCTTTCTAGGGTCTTCAATAGGAATGATGTTAGGCTTATAGGTCTATAAGCTTTGGGTTGTGTGTAGTCGGTTTTTCCGGGTTTTGGAATGAAGATAACCTTCACCTCCCGCCAAGCGAGAGGGATGTATCCATGTGCAATGCAGGCTCTGTAGACTTCCACCAGCCAAGGTTTTAAAGATTCGATACCCCATTGCAAAAGAGCCGGTAGAATGCCATGCAGTTGGAAAGACTTGATAGCCCACGAAATCCTGTCCTCTGTCACTATTTCGTGGGCTACAGTCCAGTCGCTGTTGGTTGGTTCCATTCCTGTATCTTCCTTCCAGATCTTTTCCTCTGAGAGGCTACAGTCTGGGAAGTGTGTTTCAAGAAGGACCTTACAGATTTCGTGGTCTGTTTGTGTGAATGTGTTATCGGGCTTTTTTAGCGCACCGAGGTTGCGATCTGGGTCGCTGGATAGGATTTTCCTCACTCGGGCAGCTTCATTGTTTGATTCGATTGATTCGCAGAACTTCCTCCAACCTAGTCTCCTGGCGTGTCTGATTTGTTTTTTGAATGTATGTTGGGTTTCCTTGTAGAGTTCCCAATTATCCGGATGTCTCGAGTTTTTGGCTCGATTGAATTGTTTACGTAGTTTATTTCTGAGTTTTTCGAGTTCAGCGTTCCACCATCGGTTGGTTTTACACTTGGTGTACGGAACTCTTAATT
Organism: Phragmatobia fuliginosa; assembly: GCA_932526445.1. Classification (NCBI taxonomy): domain Eukaryota; kingdom Metazoa; phylum Arthropoda; class Insecta; order Lepidoptera; family Erebidae; genus Phragmatobia; species Phragmatobia fuliginosa. The sequence continues at coordinate 13,006,787 of OW052076.1, read as the reverse complement.
TGCAGCATTTGTGATATGCCTCTTTGATGTAAAGTGTCAGCTTAGTCACTGACTGCTCTATCTGTGTGGTGTCTGTGATTGATGTGCGTGGTAGATTACTAGCTATTAATGAAGCGAGAAGACGCTTGTAGTCAGGTATATCTGTCCGACGCGGATTTCTTTTCGGGGTTGGCTCTATTGTGTTTACTGTTATTTTGAAACGAATTCTCCTGTGATCTGAGTAAGAGAGTTCGTTGGATACACGCCAGTTTGATATACGATTTGTTGCGTTATCTGTTCCTAGCGTTAAGTCAATGATGGATTGTCCGCGGGCTGTGACCCAGTCGATGGCCGGATATATTTTTTATCTATACTGTACCTACTTTCCTACAAAGAAATAAACTAGAACAGTCTGGTTGTAAAATCAAATGAACAGGTTTTTACTAAATGCAATGTATATACGATACATCAAAAAAAGCAACTTTAAGAACGTTTGTCTGTCCGTTTGTGTTGATTGGGTAAGGTAGTAGAGCCACGCTGATTTCAGCACGAATGGGCCGGCTTGACTGCGGCAGTACTACCCTCACTCAGAAGACCAACCTAAAATGACAGACATTCTTGCTGTCGTCTTTTGTTAGTGAGAGTGAGACCGGAGGTTCAATCATTCTCCCTAAGTTTGCATCTTACAAAGCCGCTATGGTGTGGGCTACCATGTTACTAGGTATTAAAACATATACTTCACGCCGTAATCATTAACGGGCTAATGCTACTCTACAAATAAAACAATTAAGTGTTTGCATATTTTATTATTATAATATTATTTGTATGTTAATAGAAAAATCTTCGACATGCTGACACTTAACAAGGCTAGAAATATTGAAATGGTCGAGTACACACGCGGCGTATATCCACCGATTACATCGAACCAACTCTGATACACTCATAGGAACATTTGCACCTTAACCTAATGCATTTACACTAGTCCTACACGGTCTACGATAAGCCCACAGAGCATACACTGAAAGATCTACTGGCATAAGGCCTGCTGATGTCAGCAGATAATAGACATCTGACACACAACGCCATCTAACACAACAGCTAGAATATATACTCCGAAACAATATTTGTAAATAATACAAACATTTACTCCAACCCAGAATCGACCCGAGACCTCGAACACAATAGTCGTACACAACTTCGCCACCAAGCAGTCCAAATATATCACCTTTGTGTGACCCACAAATTGCTGTTTTAAATTTGTTTGTTCTTGGTGTCCGTTTAATAAACGTTTCCGTTTTAAGCTATTGTATAGCTTTTATCGCGGGCTTTGAGCGCGGCGACCGAATCAAGAAATTCCGTAACGAAAAAACCTAACACCCTAAAAAAAGGATAGAGAATATGATTGTAACTGCAGTGCGACAAGGATGTACCGGCTCCGTGCGCATGCGTGCTGCCGGCTGCCGCCACCGGCCGTTATCCGTTGCCTTGACAACACAGTCATTCTAGATTTTTCTTTTTTTATTTCGCTTTTTTATTCCATAGAAATGCTCATATTACTATTATGTTCTTTGTTTAGTTGTCATTGTCTTTCGGTTAATATGGTGATTATATTGTTTGGCAATAATATTGTTAGAATGTATGTTGGTAAAAAGACAGTGTATAGGTATTGTTTTGTAAACTTGAATTAATATCAAAAAAAGGAACTACAGAAATAAAAAATAAATAAATAATTAAATTGCATAAGTTGATAAAAATGCTATGCGATAACTTTGCCGCGGTAGTCCCCGAGTGCCACACGACTTTTTTTTTTAAGGAACCAGCAGATGGGTCACTGGAGTACTATAGCTGCCCTTACACACCAACAACTCAAGGCACGATTGTACAAGGCAAAAGGCACCTTTTGAGCCCGCCCAAAAAATTAAAGAGCTTTGGAGCTTGCACCTTGCTATGCCCATGTTCAACAGTGGACTGTTAAAAACTGTACAAGGTTTGTTACCCACTCTGTGAAAAGCAACAAAAGTATTGCTTAGCACTGATAAGTCTTCAATAAATTACAATTATTTAATTGTTGATCTTCCATAATCTGTACGGCAAATTCATAAACTTTCAAAGCTACTGAATGGTAATGATGTCCAAATATCAGAAGCTTTCAATTAAAACTGTGTAAGTATAAGTTTGCTCTTACTTGATCTGCATTTTAGTACAATGCCATTAATATCAGAGTATTCAATGTGCACACAGCTTTCGACTCTGATACTGACATTCTGATACTATTGTTACTATAATTCCTTAACGCACCCAATAGCATCAGCATGTCATTTGACAAAGAATGAAGTTACGAATACAAACTTTAGCCGACGATATATGTTAAGTCAGCAAATATCTAGCAAGGCCGTGTCCACAACGATATGCAATATCGCCAACGGTATGTAATAATAAATTCTAATCCCCCCTATTAGTTTCTTATTTGTCTTTTAGTGTACGCTCCATGGATAAGCCTATTACTACCATAGCTAGCGGGAAAATCTTTGCATTTTTGTAGACAAAAAATTTATTCATTTTTAAACCATTGCACAGTACAATAAATGCCGAGTTATATCTTTTAACAGAAGATTGCACTTAGCGTTAATGAAAAGAAACTTATCAAGTTATAAAGCACCAAAACTGTCTTTAACAATTTCGAAGACATACATTGTGTGTACTTGTACAATATTAGTTTTGCATGACAAGTTAAAACATAAATAAAGAATAAACTGCATTAGAAGCAAATTAAAAATATACATTATGTTGATCAGTTAATATACAAGTATTCTACATCCATCGCAGTGTTCAACAACGTGAGTATTAACACAAATGCGTTACTTAAGTCAAAGGCATGGCAGGCATTCGTTAATGAGACTGCAAAAACGTTTAAGGACAATTTGCAATATCACGTACTTACTCACAAAAGTTGCTATGTAATGTATTCCTGAATCTTTTTATTTTCGTTGAAACATCACGTAATCGTATCTGGCACGCAACGGTACAACGGTTAATGTACATTATGTACAGTATATATTTACTATTCGGCGCGAGAACTTCTATATCTAGATACAGGATTAGCAGTTACTCTGTAGTTCGATGTATCTTCAAAAGATGGCGCTGTAGTGTGTTTTTATTTGCCCGCTATGTGGAAGTCGCCGCACGCACTCACTAATCAATCTCATCGGTAACAGTCATGATATTGAACATTGCGATATATGTATGTGGATATTCCGTTTACAGTGTCAAGTAAAAAACCCCAGCGAGCCTTACAGTACTACGTGTTACATCTCATATCTTATCAGATGGTCAACTATGACGATGCGTGCCTAATTTCATCTTGTTACACATTCCGTTTCGTTTTACAAAATTACTTCCACAGATTGTAAGAAGGCTATAATGTCGTATCTCAAAATACCCAACTTTAGTTGTGCGATATTTAACAATTTCTATTCAGTTTATGGGTACATTCTGCTTAATATTTACAAACTTTTTTGGACAAACTTTAGGCTGATCTGAATATACACTGCAGGTCAAAAACTTATGACTTCTTACAACAATAATCTTATTACATTTTACAAAATTCGATTAACAAATTATAAAGATGTTAAACAAATGTCCCCAGAATTAAAATATTCACCTTAAACTAGTCGTTCCAGCAAACTATGTACCGTCTAACAGTCAATAAATTGCGTTTTACCTTATTACTCAACTTTTGGATTTTATAAATCGACACCTCCAACGTATGTTATCGTAACTATGAAATTAACGAAAAGTATTTTTTTACATTTACAACTACTTTAGAACATATATTATTGTTTGCACTAATAAAAAAATATAAATTTACAATAGAACCAAAGATACTGAGACTGCATATTATCGCATGTTCATCTTTAGCGTAGTAAAATATTGTATAATGCAGTTAATGGACTGTACGCGGGGCGCGGGGGGTCGCTGCGTCTCGCGACCGAATTGTAAGTATCAGTACCGATTGAGTACGCGGGAGTTGTGCTTAATTCGTAGCATTTTTAAATTTTGTTGTGGTTTATGTTATACTTTTAATAGACTGTTCTTGCTATTAACCATGTCATCTAGGTCGAAACGAATGATTGATGGAGTAATTCGACCGTTAAAACAATATGATACGTTTGATTCGCCTATACCGGTAAACGCTTATAATTCAAATTTTAGTGATAATTTTTGTGCGTCCAACGATTTTGTGGAAGATGCTACAAGGATAGAAGGTAAGTGACACGTTTTGTAATATGAATAACGATTAAATGAAATACTTGTATAAATAACATGAAATGGTTTAATACCCATAGTAAAATATCGTAAGTATAACTTACGACAATATACATCGATTAAAGATACTTCTCAAATATCGTAAGTAACTAGTTACGATACTTTACTATGGAAAAAATATATAATTGTGTTCTGTATATGTACTTACGATAGTTTTCGTAGGTATTTCTTTCTCTTTTTATATCCTATGTTGCACTTGAGATATTTTACTTCGATATGAAACATAATTTACTATAGTATTCTTTTAATAAAAACTCAATAAAAAGATATTCTTGTTTTTATTTTACAGAGTCGCCACTTCCTTTTGACGCAGATAGTGATGAGATAAACCAATTAATGGATTTGTTAACCGAGTCAGATGAAATACGTCATAGTATTTCACTCAAGGAGCAAAGTAAGTGACAGTGTATTGATACAATAATAGTTTGTGTCTAACGTTTATACCTAAAGTTTAAAATTTCTAATTAATTTATGAGTCTTAATTGTAAGTTAATTTTTTTTTTGAGTTTGAATTAATCGACACTAATATTATAAAGTAATGCTAAAGTTACTGTGTCTGTCTATTACGCTTTCATGGCTAAACAGTTAAACGGATTTTGATGAAATTTTATATTGAGGTACCTTGAACCCTGAGGAAGGACATAGGTCACTTTTTAGGCACACGGTCAAAGCTGCGAACAGAAGTTAATATTATTATAAAACTATTTACTCTTTATTTTAGACCCCGGTGAAGAATCTCCATCAGCTGATAAGAATATAACACGACATCCATCTCCGGACTGCACAACGATAAATCATCTGGATTTTGATTGTGAAAATCACTTTTGTCCCTGGTTTGTTGAAAAAGATATTCCGCCATCACAATATTCGGTTAATTCAACCTTCACTGATTTAGTTTATACTCCGCAAGCGAACACGCCTCTATCTTCGATGTCAGAAGCGACACCACAAGCTTCCAGAAAACGGAAGACCAAACCGAGAAAGGACAAGGGAAATATCAGACGTCGCCATGTTGCCGAATGGAAAGACAACAAAAGGAAAATGCTTAGAAATTTGGGCAAGGAGTATATGAGTCGTGATGGCACTGTAAGGCATGGTAAAACTTTGGGTCCTATGTGTCATATGAAATGTACAGCGAAAATAAGTGATGATGAAAGAATATTGCTTTTCAATAGGTTTTGGGATTTAGGGAACCGTGAAAAGCAATGGGCTTTTATTGCAAACTTGGTCGTCAAACAAAAAAAACGAAGGGTTTTAACTGATATGGAATCTAGGCGTAAGTTTACTTTAATATTTATAGACTACCAAGGGCTGATGTAGAAGACCAGGAAAACTATTTAACTGTGTTCAAAAAGATGTTTCTAAACACATTTTCAATTAGTGAACAGTTTGTCTATACATCTTCAGAAAAAAAAAGATAACATAAGTGGCTTGATAAAGGCGGATCTGTGAGGGCGTCATTCTAATCATCGCAAAGTTATAACTGAGGGTATTATTAAAAGTGTATGTGATCACATAAAATCCCACTACACTCGCCTGTAGAATCTCACTACACTCGCCAAAGAAGTAGTAAACTTTACCTAGACGGAGACCTGAATTTTCATCGATTGTTCGATTTATATAATGAGTGGTTCGACACAATTGTGTACTCTTCAAAAGCTAGCTCTGAACGGCAATATCGCGACAAAACTTATATAATATGATCTAGCTGTCGAAGACTATCATATATTATGTACTAAAGCGTCTACCAGGAGACAATGTGTACATAATATTGATGCACTGTATACAAATTGTCTGCCTATACCTAAGGCGAAAAAAGACGATTTGATGAATATGTGCAAGTCTCGAATCATACCCACTGTTCACCATGATTTTTTTCAAAACCTACCTGAAACTGGTAACGAAGTTATTCCGGATTCAGATTCGGACTAATAAAAAAAATGCATAGTTTTAATTTATTTCTTTTTTAATTTTTGTACTGATTTTTAAAGACTGAAGAATTTTGATTTATGTTTTTAAGAATGTACAAGTAAAGTTTATCTTTTTAAGTTTGTGAAAGAGGTTTTTGTTAAGTTGATAAGGAATCTATGGATGAATAAGTAAAGAATTCATAGTAAGACTAAGTTTTTGAGAGACTGATGTTGTTAAGTTTGTTGATTTTATTTCATTTTTTTTAAATGCGGGTATTATTTTAACAAAATACTATTTAGGTACTTTGGAATAAATGATTATTTGGATGATAAAGATTTTATTTCATGGTGTCAATGATTAAATGCTACTATAATAAAATACTAATTTATCGAAAATACAGTTGATAAATATTTTAAGTTTTTTTGCCCTGACACAGAATGTTTATTTGGACTTTTTTGATTACAAAATACAATATGTTTCAGAATAATAGATGTGATGTTTTATTTTAATTTTCCCCGGTAAAAGCACTTACGATACGCATTAACATTTATGTTCCATTGTATATTATTTT